>JARQZK010005086.1:415000-485000 GCA_030704885.1 Cynegetis impunctata | reverse complement strand
CAAGATAAAAAAAACACAAGGATTATCCTGCAGGATGTGGTCACTCCACATAACCAGTAGGAACATATATTCAAACAATATAACCTATTTTGCGTAATATAACATGAAACAGTTTTTGTCATGTTTCAAACACAATTCTACTTAGCACGCTGAACATTTCTCACAAATCATACAAGTCATCTGCAGGAAGATTTTCTAAATATTCAGTTATTGGGTTCCCAACCCTCTCGGATTGCCCGGATGACTCCGGTAATAATGGTCAACCTCCCGACTTTCCGGGGTGACTAATTTCCCCAGTTTTTTTGAAATTATACGCAACCGCGCTCTACTAATCAAACTTCGATTTTTAATGATTATGATTTTGTTGTAAAAAACTGTCAAATATTAGAAGCAGAGTATAAATAAATTTAAAATAAATAAATGATTGACATTTTCTTCAACCCCCTCCCTACTAAACTCCTTAAAAAAATCTCCCGGGTTGGTCCTTTCGAAAATTGGCAAGGCTATTCAGTAGGTAGGTACTCCAAACTTGCTTCCTCAGAAATAAAATAAGATAACACGATTACGTAAGTGCCCAGTGGTGACTTCAGGAGACCCCAACAAAATTAGTAATTTCGAAAGAAAGGAAACATTTACGTTCAATATATTCATGAAAATGCATAAGTAAGATATAAGTAAATAACTTTGGAGCCATTTTTTCACCATTCATAAATAAAAATAACAAATTCACACTGTTTCAGCAGATCCTCTCAGTAGTGTCCAACTATAGTGAACAAATGCACGTTATACGCGCTTCGACTTATTTCGGTCTGTCTTCATGAACACGTCAAATTTTGCTATGTTAGACAACCCACAAAACACACTGGTATACTGAAATAGCCAACGAGCAGTTTTACTCATGACTAACAAACTGTGGTCTTCGTAGCTAACCAGTTGCCCTGAAAGGGTTAATTCATTCAGTTCGAATTTAACTGGAATCGTCTTCAAGATTGGTGCCGCCTGTATAAACTCCTATCAGTATTGAAGTAGCTTTTCACATCTTTTGTTGGATCTGTCCTAGAATTTGCCTCAATTGTTTAGTCACCGTAATAAATTGGAATCATTGCAAAATAAATTTCTTCTGGAAGCCTCTTACAAACTTAAATGATAGCATGAAAGTTTTTCGGCAACGATGTGTTCCAAACTCGAGTTACCTACCATTAGAGCTCGCAGAGGCCAGACAGATGTGGTTTTCTCATCCAAAATTATTAAAAGTTATATTAACTGTACTGATTTGCTCAGTAACATTGATAACCACATTTTTCACAAGGCAATCTAACTTTATTCGTGTTGCATTTAGCAGATTTCATCATATGAAGAATGCTTAGAAATGCGCATACGCCTGGGGGCAGTCAGTGTAGCTTTTTTCCATATCTCACTCGTCGTAAAGAAAGATGGCACTTTTTATATAATTGGATATATATATATATATATATATATATATATATATATATATAACTTTTTGATAATTATTAGCAATAACAGGCTTGGTTAATCTCAAAAAACTCGATTTTATTAAAAAGTTGACCTTTCGCCATGACATTCGTGGCTTTATCAAAACTTTTTTATTGCTAATAATTATCAAAAAGTTGAAAATAGTTCACAGGCAACAACAATACAAATAAATATATATATATATATATATATATATATATATATATATATATAATCTCTTGATAATTATCAGCAATAACAGGCTGGTTGAATCTTAAAAAACTCGATTTTATTAAAAAGTTGACGTTTCACTACGACATTTGTAGTTTATCAAAACTTTTGAAAAAATTGAAATCTCCTTGACATTCATTGATTTGAAAAAATTTGAAAAGACAAAGACTGCTTTGTCTCGCTAAAATTTTTTTCCGAATGTGGTTGTTCTTTGTTATTGATTACGTGCTATTCAGTCTAATATCAACATTCAAAATTTTTATCATTAGATGGCAAGGGAAACCACAGAAACCTTTACCTACGTAATGTTCGAAAATAAAAATAATAGGGTACTATTTATCTAACAACAAAGAAACTAGTTGCAGGAAAATATTAAAAAAGTAGAGCAGAATTATCGGTATAGAACGCTTATATGGAAGCAGCCGTGGACACGTGTTTCGGACTCTTTGGTCCTCATCAGAACGGCGTAGCAAAGCATTGGATTGAAAATTTGGAGATGAAAATAGTACAACAAATAAAAACCTCTGCTACGGAAGACAATCACACCTTTGTGGACTATTGTTTGAACTCTCCGGTTTGGGAGATTTGGTCAAACTCTGCTTTAGGCTTCTTCAGTAATTCCGTAACAACTGCCATAAATTCTTCAGCAAAGGCAGCATTTTCGAAGCTCAGACAGAATTGACCGTACCTCACTTCTCCCTCGGATGAATCAGCAGCACTAAAGAGCCATGTTGGACAGTCCTTCGATAGGTATTCTACCGCAGAAGTTAATGCTTGATTTAAACATATTTTTTTTTATTTGTTGTACTATTTTCATCTCCAAATTTTCAATCCAATGCTTTGCTACGCCGTTCTGATGAGGACCAAAGAGTCCGAAACACGTGTCAACGGCTGCTTCCATATAAACGTTCTATACCGATAATTCTGCTCTACTTTTTTAATATTTTCCTGCAACTAATTTCTTTGTTGTTAGATAAATAGTACCCTATTATTTTTATTTTCGAACATTACGTAGGTAAAGGTTTCTGTGGTTTCCCTTGCCATCTAATGATAACAATATTGAATGTTGATATTAGACTGAATAGCACGTAATAAATAACAAAGAACAACCACATTCGGAAAAAAATTTTAGCGAAACAAAGCAGTCTTAGTCTATTCAAATTTTTTCAAATCAATTAATGTCAAGGAGATTTCAATTTTTTCAAAAGTTTTGATAAACTACAAATGTCGTAGTGAATCGTCAACTTTTTAATAAAATCGAGTTTTTTAAGATTCAACCAGCCTGTTATTGCTAATAATTATCAAGAGATTAAAAATAGATCACAGGCAACAAAAATTCGAATAAATAATTATATATATATATATATATATATATATATATATATATATATATATATATATATATATATATATATATATATTAATAAATATAATATATATATATATATATATATATATATATATATATATATATATATATATATATATATATATATATATATATCGCTCTTGTTAATGTGTCAACTGTCAAATTATTGTTTTTCATTTGATACTATTACAGCACAATTAATATTAAAATATATTTTTACACGAATGTTTCTACGTCTAAAGTAGATTGTAGACTCTCTGTTCAATGTTGTATACGTTGATTTTATTCCAACCTCACGTTTGTAACTATAATATTGTAGTTTTTATATCTGACTGGCTTTTTGTGCAATGCCCAATCTTTTTCTTGATCTGTTCTGATGAAGGAATAAAAAAGATTCCGAAAGCTTGACATAAATGACAAAGAGTTTTCTTTGACCTTAAGCCCAATGTTTGACTGCATCCTCAAGAACTCCCAACCTTGTTCTTAAACTAACCACTCAAGACTATCACTCGCTTAAATAAATATATATATATATATATATATATATATATATATATATATATATATATATATATATATATATATATATATATATATATATATAATTAGTTATTCGAATTGTTGTTGCCTGTGAACTATTTCTAATCTCTTGATAATTATTAGCAATAACAAAAAAAAATAATAATAAAGGCACGAATGTCGTGGCGAAACGTCAACTTTTTAATAAAATCGAGTTTTTTAAGATTCAACAAGCCTGTTATTGCTAATAATTATCAAGAGATTATATATATATATATATATATATATATATATATATATATATATATATATATATATATATAATATTGCAATAACTCTTGGTGCAAACATTTGTTTTGCCAAATACAAATATCCACTTGAGCCAAGGATGTTACTCGATAAAAAAGAAAAGCTGTAACGGAAATATAAATAGATTAAATATCAATGATACCATACAAAGTTTAAGTTCATTTAAAATTCCATAAAAACTGATTAGATAATCGAAGAAAGAATTATTGTAACATTATCAATGAATATAGACAAACAATTAATGACCCTTTTCATATTGCATTCATCCGATTTAATTATATGATGAATTCGACTTCACCTAGAATGCTTAGAAATGGAATATCACTTCTGCTGCCGGTGTAGATATTTTACTTTGTAGTCTAATAAAGAAAGATGTTTTTCTTGTTATAATCGGATAAGGATTAGGTAGTTAACATTTTTCTTTCAATTTATTTTTGTTTGTTTTATTTCTTCTAATATTTATACGCGCATACGAATTATCTCAGTTGTGAGAAGCAGCTAGTGCCATCTTCAGGAAGACACACAAGTTCCTCAACAATAAAAATCTTTTCTCGCGAAAATCATAAGTTTAGCCATTTGTGTTTTATCATTTCTATCAATATTTTGATAGAATCACATAATATTATTTCAGTGTATAGTAATGTGAAACTAGAGCGTTCTCAGATGATTTCAAAAGTTTTTCAAACATGAAACGCTCAGTTTATTTCAAGCTTATGAAAATAGCGGCAAATCAATTTATAATACTCGGCCTGAATAAATTTGTTTCTGTTATCTTTACGTTATATTGAAACGGAAGTTTGATAATTCCACACAAGTCTGAAAGCTATTTAAGTTTCCAAATTTGAAATTAATTCAATAATTTCATAACGTACTCATAAATTGCTATAAGTAACTGATTTTGTCTTCGATTCGAAAATCGACAGTAAAATTTTGTTCGTTCATAGTAAAACAAGCGAGGTCAGGTGGAATTCTACTATTTGAAATTCCCATATTGATCCTATTTAACCTTTGGAACGTGTTGGAGTCACGCCAGCCTCTAAAAAATATTCCACAATTAATTATATTTGCGAAATATTCCATTTCTCCCTATTGGCCAAGTCGTCTCCAAAACCACTCCATTCAGACGTGATTTGATGCGTCTTGTTGCTGGAGTATTTATAGAATCAATCTCTACGAGGCTCAAGTGGTTGCAAATGATGCTTGAAAATAGATTGAAAGCCATTTGGTGATTCGTATGATTGATATATTGATTGATTGGATTTTAATTAGTCTGCGAGCGGGCCCTTATACAGCTTTATACTTTTGATGGGAAGTGTCCTTGTGTTCAGACGGCGTCAGGCATTTCAACTCGGGCTTCAAAATTATCTTTTATTTGAAAAAAAAACTTACGTCAACTCTAATTGTTAATCTAAGTGAATTAGATGTCAAATATTTTAATAAGGACATGACAATAATTGAAAATCCTTCTTCAATATGCATCCGAATTCGTCCAATGTCTTTCAGTTTTTAGCAGGTTTTCACTTTGAAAACCTGCTTATTAAAATGGGTGCTATTAGCAAAGTTGGACCTAGGACCAAGATAGTTTTTCGTTTCATGACTTTTTATTAGTGATAGAACGATACCGATCTGGATATCGGTATATCGGCATATCGGCAATTGTTGCCGATTATCGGTATCGTATCGTATCGGCAAGAAAATGGCCGATATATCGTGAAAAAAAATGTTTGCGCTTTTAACTTTTTTCAGTGCATGAATGACATACTTTATTAAACAAAATGAAAAAAATTTACCTAATGTAGCAGGAACTAAATACAGTATATATTTAATACTTAAAATTTAATTTTTTGATATTATGATGCAAAAACACCTACATTTCAGCCCTATCTGCATTTAGTCTATTTCTTTTAGCCTCGTAAATATCACCTAATTCACTAAAAAGTTGTTCACTTGATACATTGGTAGCGGGTGCTGAAAGGTAGACTGAAGCTGCGTTGTACAAACTGGGAAATTTCTTTTTTCTGCCTCCCACCACTCAAAAGGAGATTTATCTTTTAATAGAGTTGAAGATGCCAAATATAATATTATTTCGTTTTCCCATCCTTGCTTCATGTATTTTCTAGTACTGGTCTCAGAAGCCGAAGTAGAGGCAATGCTGTCAAAAGTTTCCCAAAATGTATTTTGCTTATTTTGCAAATGGCTTAAGGGAATATATTCTAAATCTTCATCTTCCGATGATTCTGGGTCCACTTCAGCTACTGTATATTCATATTGTCTTTTTACTATATTTTTGATACAAGATAATGTTTGTTCTTTAATATCTTTTGGGAAAAAATGCATTTTAAATCTAAGGTGTAAGAATGTGACAATATACAGATTTTCTCGTTGAAATAACATATCACCAAGTCGTCTCTCTAAACTTGTTAGAAGTTCGTTCTTTATTGAACCTACACCAGCAGAGTTTGGTCCCTCTTTGGATAAATATTCTGTTAAGGTTACGACTAATGGAATTACTTCAGAAATGCAACATTGTTCTTTACTTGTGGTTTTTGTTTTTTCTTTAAATGGCCTTAAAATATTGAGGATGTTTGCCGATACGATATATCGGTATATCGGCACGTAAATATCGATATCGGCCGATGTATGGTATCGGCAAAAAGTGATATCGTTCTATCACTTCTTTTTATGATGCTTGTCACCGAAAACTCAATTTCATATATATCTATATATATATATATATATATATATATATATATATATATATATATATATATATATATATATATATATATATATATATATATATATATATACTAGCTGACCCGGCAAACGTTGTTCTGCCATATAAATTATTTTTATCTATCTATCTTTCTATCTATTCATCTATCTGTCTTTCTATATATTCATCTATCTGCTAATGTATTTCTATCTATCTATCTATCTAGATAGTTATCTATCTTTCTATCTATCTATCTACATATCTATCTATCTATCTGACCCGGCAAACGTTGTTCTGCCATATAAATTATTTTTATCTATCTAAATAGGGGTTGATCGTAAAGGGGTGAAAATTTAGGGTTGTATATATTTTTGAATGCTGTATCATAATAAAATAGAACAGAAAATGTTGTCAGAAAAATAAAGAAAAAAATTAAGGGGTGGACTACCCTTAACATTTAGGGGGATGAAAAATAGATTTTGTCGGATTCTCAGACCTAACCGATATGCACACAAAATTTCATGAGAATCGATCGAGTCATTTCGAAGGAGTTTAACAAATAAAAAATAAGAGTTGATCGTAGAAGGGTAAAAATTTAGGATTGTATGTGTTTTTGTATGCTGTATCATAAAAAATTAAAAACAAAAAATTTCGTCTAAAAAATAAAAAAAAAATTTAAGGGTGGTCTACCCTTAATATTTAGGGGGATGAAAAATGGATGTTGGCCGATTCGCAGACCTACTCAATATGCTCACAAAATTACAAAATTTCATGAGAATCGGTCAAGCCGTTTCGGAGGAGTATGGGAACGAACATTGTGACACGAGAATTTTATATATAAGATATATATAAGATATATATATATATATATATATATATATATATATATATATATATATATATATTATATTTATTTATGTTTGTATGTATGTATGTACGTAAGAGCTTATGTATTTTCAAGTTGTTTACACGATAAAGGGCGCAATTTTGGAACAATAGGGTTGTAAATAGGGTAAATAGGTAGTTTCGTATGATATCTTGGATGGGATTGGTTTTGGTTCGAACTGGTTGGGGGGGGTTGACTCCCCTGGGGGGAAATAAATCTTGTTTACACGATAAACGGCGCAATTTTGTAGCAATAGGGTTGAGAGTTTGTATCTAGGTAGTTTTGTATGATATCTTGAATGGGATTGGTTTGAGTTTGAATTGGTTGGGGGGTTGACCCCCCGGGGGAAGAAATAAATCTTGTTCATACGATAAAGGGCGCAATTTTGAAGCAATAGGGTTGAAAGTTTGTATCTAGGTAGTTTTGTATGATATCTTGAATGGGATTGCTTTTGGTTCGAATTGGTTGGGGGTTGACCCCTCGGGGGAGGAAATGAACCTAGTAGGTAGTTTCGTATGATATATTGGATAGGATTCGTTTTGGTACGAGCTTTTTGGGCGGTCGACCCCCCAGGAGAGGAGATTAATCTTGTTTACACGATAGAAGGCGCAATTTTGGGACCATATGGTTGAATCTTTGTATGTAGGTAGTTTCGTATGATATCTTGAATGGTATTTATTTCGATATGAATTGGTTGGGGGGTCGACCCCCCATAGGAGGAAATTAATATTGTTCACACGATAAGGGGCGCAACTTTTGTTCTTAGTTCATAATTGAATGAATAGATTTTTTAAACTGGATACGTTTTGAAAACCTGCTTTTCTAATCCAGCTCGCTGCGATAGAGTTTTTTATAAATACATTCACGCAGCTATTCCAAGATCTATAAAGATTGCAGCGCTATCTTGCAGTTATCGCAGAAAAAATTTGTGAACGCTTGGATCGGGAATATAGAATGTCTACTTATCATCCAGCGTGGTCTAGATGCTGGAGTAAACTATCTAGGGTACTGTCGGTACTGGGTTCGATTCCCGGGTAAAATATGGATGATTATGGGCATTTAAGAGTTTCGAAGGTTCAATAGATATGTACAAGGGTAATAGCGGTTGTATCGAAACCATTGGAAGTTTGGAATCGGCGTTAAATCATGTTTGGACTCTTCTGTCCATATAGCGTCCTTTTTGCGACTGCATACTGGTGGCGCCTCAAGTTTTACTGACTTTCTTGTTGCTGTTTCGAGTTTCATAGAATGAAGAGGAACCTTAATTACTTACCGTGTTTTTTAGTAGATTTCTTAGCTGATGATATGTATGATCTCTGTATTTGGAAAAAGTCTTGTTGATTTAGTTCGTGAGTTTGATACGATAAACAATTGGTTTAGTGCCATTAAACTTGAATAATATACGATATTATGAAGTATAAGATATTATGAAGTATAAAACAGTATGCTAAAATCTTGTAAAAAAAAATGTTGGTAATTTTCTAATCGTCTAAGTTGGAGAATTCGAATATGTTCGTAATGCATTGAAATCAGAAATCAATTCTGTTTGACAAGTGAATTTTTTGTCAATAAAGAAAAAAATATTATATTTCGGTGTGGTTAGCAAGAACCTTTATTCACGAAGAAAACTCATTCTAGGGCATTTTAATTATATTTTATTGACTTGGATGAGAGAAGAATGGGGCGATGATGGCTGTAGGTACTATAATAGGCATACTTCAATAAACCATATATTTTGAGGTTTAAATTTCCTTAATGTTTCTTAACTAATTGATTGTCGCAACATCAAAACGAAAGAAACATATAAGACATATGTTACTACATAAAATAGAATTTTATGTTAGGATGAAGTATTATTTCGAAATTCTTCCTGTAGAATTTTATTTTACCAATGTTACAAACTAGATTATACCTCAGACTTTATATGTCTATGATGTAACTATTTTTCTTCGAATCTTGTGTTGGGTTAGGTTCTTCTGATTTGGCTTTTATTGTCGACTGAGTTATTTTTATATATTTATCGATCTGGAACTGTGACTCTATATTTGCAATCATATAGTGAACACCTTTGCACAAGTATTTCGTAATTTTCCTTATATGTCACTATCCATGAATAACGACAACGTGGATGTAAAACTTCCAAACGTTGGCGGAATAGATGCTGTGAAAAAATCTCAAGTTGCGATTGTCTTCAATATGTGAATGACATTTATAACGTACAATATATTCACGTCCAAAGAAAACTTCCACATTCAAATTCAAGAAAATCTTTAAGCTTGATGAAAAATGCTTAGTAAACGTTTTCAAATCATTTAATTTCTCAAAAGATAACTTACAATCGACGCGATAAAATAAAATTCAACGTCATATCGTTTGAACATAATATCGACGTTGTATATGTAAATATATGGCATACTTACTCTATATTTGCTAGTTGATGACGAATAAGAATATTTAATTATTCGTTGGGTGTAGGTATCACAATATTATTAATTTTCCTTTGCGACTTTCGAATTGATTGAAGGACTGAATCGTAATACATTTGTCTCGTTCATCAAAATATGTTAGTATTGATAGTTATGAGTAGCATCGAGTAAATCAATCTTCGATATATCATATTGAGCGTGTGTATAGTTTCCTTGGTTCGATCTAGTCGATAAAAAACCAAGGTCAAAATCCCTTAACACATTAATATATATATATATATATATATATATATATTAGGGTGGAGCGATTTTCTCAATTTTATAATCTGATGATTCCTGGTATCGGAACAAATGTCTTTAAGGGTGAGTATAGACCAAAAAAAATCTCACTCTTATCGGAATTAATCTTCAGGTTCCTAGGAGGGGGAAAAATTTCTCATTATCAGTAATTTTTTTAACTTCCAATTTTAATTCTATAAGATATCTTTCTTATAGTCTTTTAATCTCTAGTGTTATAATTTATCTTATTCTCTTCTGAAAACTCATAAAAAGACCTGTGCCACTTACTGACTTATTTCCAGATTCCTATCAGCCATTTAAATTCAATAATTTTTAGCGTTTTTCCACTCTCTTACTAGTATAATAATTACTTATCTGGAAAACTACTACATTACTAAGTTTATATATTACTAAATATACAGTATTTACGTTAAGTTTGTTATACCTATAGGCTCTAAGTAAGCGCTAACAAGTCTTAACAGGCAGACACATTCCAGCTGTAAACCAAACAGTAAACCAAATAGTGTGGTGGATAGATTATCATTTGTTTGGGTTGGTGTTGCTAATAGAATCAGTTTAGTTGTGAACTAGGCGCGCTCGAGTGTGTTTCGCAGCGAGAGTATTCTGTTTAGTTAAGAAAAGTAAAGAACCTAAGTTTTTATGATGCCGAAAACGCGGGTGACGGATCCTATATTTGGAACTTCTAGTGAACTTAATCCTAACGTGCTTCCCACCTACTCGGACGCTATGAGAGGCTTTTTGTGGCAGAGAGAGAGTCTTTAAAATTTGAAAGTGACAAAGACCCAAGTGTTTTGGATATTTCAAAGAAACTTTTAATTGATATTAAAAAGATATCGCAAAGAGCTTCTCTCCCTACAATATCTGATCAACAAATAATAAAAGACTATAATGAAAAATGCAAGTCCCTGAAGAAAAACCAAAAATCGGCCTATAATAAAAAGTGACTAGAAAAATTTGAGGTTTTTAAGAAGAACAGCTCAAAACTTTTTGACATATCACCCTGAAAATGTGATGATTTTTCCAAATGCCACTGTAAAGTTAAAGTGCCACTTTGCGAAAGAATTTTTTTATTAGATCAAGGAACAACAAGAAAAATGATGATAGGAGGTACAGATGTAAAAACTACGAAGCAAAATTTAAAAACAATAAAAAGGAAAGTATTAGAAGAAGAAAGATTAGAGAAGAAAAAATCTAAGAACGAGAGTATACTTGATAGTGTTTTGTCCGATCCGGAGTCCATAAGAAGCTCTGAAGGTACATGTGAAAACATTGATGAGGCCATGACTAAAAATTAAGGTAGGACTACAACACGACGATCGGAGCATCCGTCATCATCAAAAGGCTTAAAGGGACCATACAACACAGGATTAAAACTTACGAATCTTGCAGAAGCATGTGACAGGGTCGGCGTATCTGACAGATCAGCATCCCTTATTCCAAACGCTGTTTTAAAAGATTTGGGATTAACAACTAAAGAGCACACTACTAAAATTATAGACAGATCTAAAATTAGAAGGGAACGCAAAAAATGTAGGACGGGGCTTATTAAAAAAGAGACAGATGACGAGCTTTCTTCAACTTTTGGAATTTACTTTGACGGGAGAAAAGACAGAACCTTAGTTTTTGAAAAAACAGAGTCAAGTCAACGTACTAAATCGGTTATTGAAGAGCACATCGTCATATTGGCTGAACCAGGCTCTAAATACATGGGACACGTATCTCCAGAGAACGGTAGTGCGAAGTCCATTAAAGACAGTATCACAAAGTTCCTAAAAGACTCATTGGGTGATGATTTGAGTACGATAGAGGTTATCGGTTGTGACGGGACCGTTGTCAATACTGGTTTCAAGAATGGTGTTATTAGATAAATAGAACTTTCACTTGGGAAGCCAGTTCAATGGTTCATATGTTTGTTACACGCTAACGAACTACCGCTCCGCCATTTAGTGCAACAGTTAGACGGAAAAACAAATGATCCTCGTGGCTTTACAGGTACTATCGGAAAACTTCTTGATCGATGTGAGCAAATGGCAGTTGTTGACTTTGAGAAAATAGATGCTGAATTTCCTGTTGTGAATATAAATGAACTAAGCACGGATCAAAAGTACCTTCATGAAATGTGCTTAGGAATCAAAAGCGGCCGGATTTCGTCGCAGCTTGCAGAAAGGCAACCTGGAAAGATATCTCATTCCAGGTGGCTAACAACGGCTAATAGAATACTGCGTTTGTATATTTCTACTAAAGACCCATCAAGTCAATTGAAAATTTTGGCGGAGTATGTTGTCAATGTGTATGCGACTACTTGGTTTCAAATTAAGTTCCAATCGTCCTGCAAATACGGAGCAAAACATCTATTTCATATGATAAAATCGTCGTCTCGGTACTTACCAAGTGAAATAAAAAAGATAGTGGACCCAGTTATTCAACGAAACGGCTATTTTGCTCACCCTGAGAATGTACTAGTCGCCATGTTAATTGATGATCGAAAAACATCCGGGAGTTATCTTTACGTCGCATATTAAAATGCCGATCACAGAATAGAGACGAAAGTGTTCGCGAATTTAAAGTAACACCTATTAATTTTGATGCCCAAGAGTATTTTGACTTGGTAGACTGGCAGTCAGTTGAAATAATAGAGCCTCCTATAATCAAAAAAGTAAGTGATGATGAACTTTCAGAAATGATTTTACGCGTGCCTGATGAGATTGATATACTTAAATTTCCCTGCCATACGCAAGCGGTTGAACGGCATATAAAGTTGGTTACCGAAGCTTCTTCGTTAGTTTGTGGCACAACATCACGTGATGGATTGATAAGAGCTAAACTATCATCGAGACGAAAATTACCAAAAGTTGAAACCAAAAAACATTTCTGTGAGTAACTTCGAAATACTTATTTAAGGTACCTTAACGTTTAGTTTTGAAGATAAATTGGGAGGGTGGGAATGGGTGGAACCCGATTTGCAGCCACCTCCCCGTGGTGGGTTCTGGGTTGGTCTTCTGCGAAGAAAATCGAGCGAAGAGCTGTAATTAGTAAAATAAACAAAATTATTTGGTTATTTATACATTTTTTATTTTAGGTAAATTTTTGGGGTCATCTAGGAACCTGAAGGCGTCATATTTAGGAACCCAGATTTTGCCATTTCATTAACCACATAAAAAGACACCAATCGAGCACACAGGTCAAAAGAAAAATTAAAGATAATTTTTTCTTGTATAAAATCGCTCCACTCTAATATATATATATATATATATATATATATATATATATATATTTATATATATATATATATATATATATATATATATATATATATATATATATATATATATATATATATATATACATTTATATATATATATATATATATACATTTATATATATATATATATATATATATATAAAATAAAATATCTCAGGGCAAATCTGTTTGTGATGCTAGTGTCCGAAATCTCTATTATAAATGCGCAAAGCGCACAGTATATTTGGGAAGGAGGGGTGCAGTCTGCGTTGACACCTCGATCAATCGACAACAAAATTATAATCTGTATTGTGTATTATTTTTTATGAGACTTTCTAGTTTTTTATATGTTTGTGTATATAAGTATTTAATTGTTTTTAAGGTAAAACGTAACTCTTTTATATTTTAGTGACCAGAACAATAAACGTAGGACATAATTTGAAAAAGGTCGCAGTGACGACTGAAACGTTATTTATACTACAATAGAAACATCTAAATTAAAGTATGTAATTATGAACCACACAACCTGTGAAAATATCGATCCAATATAGTCAAATATGGTTCAAGAAAATCAATCTGTGAATATATATATATATATATATATATATAAATATATATATATATATATATATATATATATATATATATATATATATATATATATATATATATATATTTATATATATATATATATATATATATATATACAGTGGCGCACCCAGGGGGAATCCATGGGGCTGCACCCCCCCCCTCCGAAATTTAAAAAGAGTAATTCAAGAGAAATGAGTCAACTAAGATAATAATTGTAAATCGAGCTCAGCTACTACTATGATATGAGCCCACTGGTCTCTATCAGTCAACCATAAGATCTATTGTGATTTACCGGATACGGGACGTGCGTTTTCTATTCAAATTTAAGGAGGTAAATTTTGATTCAGCCCCCCCCCCCCCGAAACTCAATCCTGGGTGCGCCCTTATATATATATATATATATATATATATATATATATACTATATATATATATATATATATATATATATATATATATATATATACTTATATATATATATATATATATATATATATATATATATATATATATATATATATATATATATATATATATATATATATATATATATATATATATATATATGATTTTTTGTCAAAGGGAGGTAAGTTCCAAATTTGGGCAAACACACTTTCTGTGAAAATTGGGGACTATGAGCCAGCGGTAATCCGTATCTATAAGATCTAAGTGCCAATTCCGTTCCTAGAAGTTGAGCGGTGCAGTTGAAAGTCTATTGGAGCCATGTGCCAGTCTGGTCAGTTTTCATATTGTTATTGTCAGTTTTATATTTTATATTTATATTTTTATATATTTTTTATGTCACTATCGATCAGTTTTCTTTCTTTCACTTCCTGTAGAGAGATCCGTCAGTGAAGCAAAAAAAGCTACGGACCATGCTGCCATACATCACTGAGGAAACTAGGCAATTTTTTATTGATATAATCTCTTGAATACATTTCACAGTAGTATTAGTGTATAAAGTTATGTTTTCATGACACTTTGGCTCTTATTACTTTAAAGTTAGCTTGTTTCAGAAAATTATTATTCCTGGACTTATCTCTTATAGCATCTTACTACCATCGTTATTTAGCTCTTTCTGCCCCTGTCATTTTCATTTTTTTTTGGTAGGCACACCATGTACTGCACAATGATACTTCTTATTGCACATGATAAAGTATCGGTTAACTTATCGAAAATAATTTTTTCCATCAGTACAAACAACACTGTATCAAAATATATAGTTTTTTGTTAATATCTACAAATATCAAACTTGGTACTTACCTCCTTTTGACAAAAAATCATTCATATATATATATATATATATATATATATATATATATATATATATATATATATATATATATATATATAACTGAAAAGGAGTGATACATGGTGAGCTATTTGAAATAAGTGAAGCGACTGATATAGCCATATATAACATGTTTTATTTCTAAATAGTTGATAGAATCCGTCGTTACTACGTGATAATTTAACATGATGAACAAAACTAAATTTGAATTTACTACGTTGTGTATTTTGTGATAATAAACGTAGTAAATTCAAATTTAGTTTTGTTCATCACGTTTTATTTCCATTTATTATATAGAAATTTTTCAGAACTAAATTCTTTTCAGCTCCTAATGGAAAAAAGGTCACTAATCCTGTTGTAGTTTGCCTAAATCTAACGGGATGTGAAACCGAAGAAACGGGCCAGGCCAGGGTTAGATTTCAATTTGGCGTATGGGACGCCAGTATTAAACACTGGGAATGTTGTGCCATTTCGAATGTAGTCTTGAACTTGGAAAATTCGAAAGACCTGCTTTCTGTAGGATATAGAAGTTTAGGAATTTTGGACAGGCACACAGATCAAGGTTAGTAGCTCAACTTTCCAGAAATATACTACGAAATTCTTGCGTCGTACGCTAATTTGACGTGCGCGAAACGTAATCGCAAGACGCCATAAGTAGGGTAGACTGGGGAGGATCAGACACTTTTTTTTTATTTTGTAATATTCGCAATGTTTTGGTTCTTGGAAAAATATTAATACTTGAAATCTTTCGCTACAAATATTGTTATTATAAATTAATATTGTTAGTTGGATTAAAACATTTTGCAATATTGTTTTTTCCTGAAAAAGAAAACTGTTCCAAATGACGAATGTCCCCCTTGGCTGGGGTAGCTCCGACAGCAGGGTGGGATTGAAATGACGCTAATTGTGGTGCATTAGACATTAACGTATTATTGTGTAATGAATAAAAAAATACAAAACTTTATTAAAAAAATATAAACAAGAATTAAGTATGTACATAACTAACTTAGGAAACATTATATCGGCTTAAATCTATATTAAAATTGTACATAGTACTTGCTCTTGATGTTCCGGGAGGATGGATAGGTGCTGGCATTTTCAACTCAATTTCGTCTCTCAAAATGATGGCAATGCCTGGAACAGTGGGCTTGCAGAAAGTTGTAGAACTTTTTCTGCGCAAAAAATCCGCAGTGTAATTTCCTTGCTCAGGATTATCTTCTATTATGCATCCTATATGAAACTTATCACCTGTTTTACATTTGAACTTGACCAGAACAAAATCAAACTTGATCGCACAATTTAAATTGATCGGTTTGGCTATAATCATCGTCTATATCATCGAAATCACTTAGTGTTTCGTGTAATGGCCCAATTGAATCGTCTGTGTCAGCAACGCTGAATGTTTCTGATTCTTCTGAATCTGAATCTGAAGAAATAATTTTCTTAGCCGCTTCCTTTTTTCAGCTGCAGTATTTTTCATGTTTCTGTTCCTTTCCAGTTCCATTAAACGATCCTTCTCCGGGGTGTCTGTATAAATACCTGATTTTCCCCCTTTTTTAGATTTGGGGGCAGCGATTTTTGGAAGAGGACGTAAACGATCCGGAGAAACAGTTCTATTTCCTTTTTCACTTATCACTTTAGGTGCTTGCAAAACAGTTGTTATTCCAGTCTCGTCAAGATTGTAAATATCTTTTGCTTCGAAATTATGTTTCTTTAAAAGATTGCTCAAATTTTCAAAAAATTCTGCTACTACTATTTTATTAAATCCGGAAGCACGAGCAATGCTTGTATTTTCTGGTTTGCGAAGGCTTAAATTGATATTCCTCTTCATAAACCCATACATCCAGTCAACACCTGCTATTTGATCTGATTTCCATCATTTAATATTATTAATTTCCGCATACTCAAATGCAAATTTTCTAGCTGACAAATATGTCAAGTCATACTTTAATAGCGAACATTTCTTAAAGTATTCAGCAAGCTCAGTTTCTTGGTTTTGCGTGAAAATTTGGTTTGACGTGTATTCTGAACTGTAATAATTCGATTCATCATCGGTGCTTTGCCCAGAATCACTGCTATGTGTATTTTGTTTTTTCTTTATTCTTGTTATAATGGTAGTCCTCTTTAAATTATATTTTAAAGCTGCTGAAGTTGGCGTTTCTAGTTTTCGGATGACATCTTGAACTGCTGATTTCATTGCCTCTTCTGAAATTTCAGTTCGGTTTGTCTTTTTGATGTATTTCCGTGGCATTTTTCTGTAATAAAGATGAAAATTTCAAATGAAAAACTATGAAAGTAGTTGGTACTATTGTGCTAACAGTAAACTTTTACAATATGGGGTGGATTCGACAGTGTCGAATCCTACCCAAAATAGATTGTCGAATGGTCCCACTAACCACTTGTTTCTTTTAAAAATTTATTAAACCTACATAATTTAATTATTAGTAAAAAATAATGTTACTTACCAACTCAGTAAACATCAATGTTCATTACAGTTAATATATTTATTGTTTATAATAAAGGATGGCACGAAAATTTTTGGAATTTTAAACACTGTAATTTATAAAGTACTTGGCGAAAAACAGCAAACGCGTGTAACGTCTACTACATTTACAGGTCAACTAAAATATTTTGTGGGGTTATTCTATGGACTACCTCGAGTATTCACGAATTTTACCGAAATTTTAGCGTTTTATTTTGCGGCAAAATTGACACTGTCGAATGCACCCCAGTGTCGGATCCTACCCAGTCTACCCTAAATTGAAAAATGAATATAAGCAAATCTGTCACATTACGAAGGAATTTTTAAATCGAAGTAAAACTTATATCATGGTAATGATATTTTTTCCAATAAAAAGACAATGATACCTATATTTCGTTGTCATTTGTCAATCTCCGCATTTTATTAAAAATTCCGCTCAAAATTAATAACCCTTTTATCAATTGATTAATTTAAAGTATAGTCTGTCCAGCGACCGTTGGCGTGTACGTCACCAATTGTATATGACGTCGATCGTGAACACTGTTGCCAGACGTAATAAATAATCTTAAATCTAAATAGCTAACCCAATTTTCAACAAAATGAGATATCTTGCATGTTTGACATGGCGGGGATTTTTAGCGGTAAATTCAAATTGACCATTATTCCCTACCAGAAGTGTCTATCTATATGGAATTCATATTCATCGATCGATAAATCAAACTTAATTACAAAATTTTCTAGGTTACTCGGCGACTGTCAAACGTGAAATGCCGTTTACCGACGCGTTGGTCGAGAGGGTCCGACAACATTGCAAATTTTTCAATTAAATGATAACTTAACAAACATTCAACTTATATTCATTACTCGGAATGTTAGTTTTTCTTGAGAGATACATACGATTTGATATGTTAAGAACAGAATATTTGTCGAAATGGATGATCCGGTCACTATCACCATATAACTACTTTTTCAGAAAATTACGACAGATAAGAATTTTGACCATTTCGAATTTTATTTATTTGGGTAGGCAGCCTTGCGACGTTATTTGCGCATGACTGTGACATACACGCCAACTTAGACTGGACAGACTATATACTCGTAGGAGATGTTTCATGAATATATAGTTATATATATCTATATATATATATATATATATATATATATATTATATATATATATATATATATATATATATATATATATATATATATATATAAATATATATATATTATATATATATATTATATATATATATATATATATATATATATATATATAATATATATAATAATGATAATAATAATTTATTTCTGACAAAATAACATTTGTATAGGAATTGTCGAATGAACAAGAAAATATCACATTTTCCTTAAAAAATCTTCTACAGAATATAAACATTTATCAACCAACATATTTTTCAACTTAGCCCTAAATACTTTTAGACTAGGGGACTCAATGATAGACTTTGGCAGTTTGTTGAAAAATTGTGGCCGCAAAGAGTCAGGTGACTTACATCCTACCTTATACTTATTGTAAGGAACATACAAATCATTTTGCTGACGTGTATTAACCCTATGTTTATCTTTCACTAAATTAAAAATACTCTTATTAGTATAAACATAGATACATATTTCAAAAACAAATAAGCTTGGAAGAGTTAATATTCCAAGTTTTTGAAAAAGACACTTACATGAATATGAACTGGAAACACGAGATATACATCTAGTTATTCTTTTCTGTGATAAAAAAACTTTACAAGCAAGAGATGACCAACCCCAGAAAATGACACCATATCGTAATCTCGATTCTGCGTGAGCATAATAAAGAGATACTAGTTGTTTTTCATCTAAAACAGTGCGCAAGTTTTTAAACATATAAACAACACTATTCAATTTTCCCGAAACATATACGCAATGATTTTTAAAATTGAGACAGTCATCCAAATAGACTCCCAAAAACTTCACATTCTTACTTTGTTCAAGCAGATTTTTCCCTGCATAAACATTTACTCTAGAGCACTTCCTCTGGTAATTATGAAACCGTATAAGAGCCGTTTTATTACTGTTAAGAAACAAGGAATTATCACCAAACCATCTATTCGCTGCATCTACTACTACATTACATTTGCGTTCCAAACTACTATCTAGTTTTTCAGATACTAAAAAAGAGCTATCATCAGCATAAACAGTCATTGCATCGGCAGATATACAGTCAATGTCATTTATATAAAGAATGAACAGGATGGGGCCCAATATAGAGCCTTGTGGTACACCTATGTTTACATTCACACATCTAGAACTGATCTGTTGTTCCGTTTTCTCATTGCTGAAAAAAATGCTAACATATTGTTTTCTGTTCTCAAGAAATGTCTTTATCCATTTTAAAGCAGAATCATTTATTCCATATTTCGATAATTTAGCTAATAAGACCATGTGATCGACGCAGTCGAACGCCCTGCTGAGATCACAAAAAATCCCAACAGGGCACTCGCCTGCCTCGATCTGTTGTATTACTCTATGATAAAATGAACCTATAGCTGTAATCGTTGATCTTTCTTTCATGAAACCATGCTGGTCCACAAATATGATATTGTTTTCAAGTAAGAAACTATTTAACCTATCCAAAAATGCATATTCAAAAATCTTAGACAAACTCATTGGTACAGTAACTGGCCTATAATTAGATATATTCATAAAATCATCTTTCTTGTATAACGGTGTCACCTTACCGGTTTTCAATACAGATGGAAATGCTCCAGAACAAAATGAGAGATTGACCAAAAAAGTTAAGGGTTTAATAATATACCACAAAACCTTCTTAACCAAGAAACTTGGAACATGATCAGCGCCTGATGAATGTTTATTTTTAAGTTTGCTATTCAACAAATCATATAGCTCACCTTCTGTAAATGGGCATAAAGAAAATTTCGAGGGAGATCTGCACTCTACAGATGACATCAACAGGCACATCCACTCGATCATTCTGTGGTATCTTATTTCGTATGTCATATGGAATATTCTTAAAATAATCATTGAACAAATTAGAAACAAAGAAGGGATCCGAAATGCAATCATCATTATGTTTAATTAAAAGATTCTTCCTAATTTTTTCCTTTTTTGTCAATTCAGCAATTATAGTCCAAGTAGTTTTATTTTTATCCAAACTATTTTTTATTTTATTCTGATAAAACTCCTGTTTTGTCTGTTCTATTAATCTGTAATGATTCTTTTTTGCATTTACATAATTCTGCCTCAGCTCAGGAAATCTATACTTTAATGAATTAAGGTTTTTCAACTGTGAACTAGAAATCTTGACTTGTTGGTTTACCCAATTCTTTTTATTCTTATTAATAAAATGCTTCCTTAGGGGAAAATGTGTATTAAAATGATAAATAAATGAATCATAAAACATTTCAAAACCTGTATTGAGGTCATATGTTGCATACAATTGACACCAATTTTCTGAGGAGAGATCCTTTTGGATGTTGGCAATATTTTTATTAGAGAATGATCTTCTATAACTGGATGTACCGAAGTTCACTGACTCAGAAACATTCATCTCGTAAAACACTGTTCGATGATCGGAAACATTACTATCCAAAACACAAACAACTCCGTTTTTATCAAAATTATCAAAAATGTGATCCAAAGTAGAGATACTGACGTCGGTAACTCGGGTCGGCCATCTCACCCTAGAGGCCAAATTAAAACCTGCCAACATTTCATAAAAATTTCCAAAATCTATGGTTTCTTTATAAGAATTGAAATTAAAGTCACCACACAATAAAATATTTCTACCCGGTTTATATACAAAATCCAATATATCCAAAATTCTGTCAAAAACTACATCTGTATTACCCGAAGGTGAACGATAAAAAGTAAGAATTAAAATTTCATCACATCCCTTACAGATTTTTTTGGGTTTATACCTTATTCCACAAACTTCTATATCTTTTTCAATACAAAACCTGTCAAGATTGATACTTGAGAATGACAGTCCACTTCTCACATAAATACCAATTCCACCTCGCTTACTGTCAGATCTACAGTAAAAATTTGCCAAAGAATAGCCGTCAATTACATAACTATCTACAGATTCATTCGTACACCACGTTTCCACAAAACATAAAACACAAAGTTCATTAATCTTTCCAGAGTTTAAACCCTGAATATTTAAAAGCATTAGTTTTGGATCAAAAACTAAGTCTGTGGATTTTCCCTTATCCTGAGTTGTAAAAAACGTCTGATACAAGCATTCTCTGGCCATACAGCTGGATCCATGGCACTCTTGAAATTAGTCTGATAAATACCGACCTTAAAAGAAGAGTACAAGTCTGGATGTTTGGAAGATAACTTTTGGCAAGTTACTTCTGGAAAATTGGGTTTCAGAAATTCCATTAATTGCTCTTCCTTTGTTTGTGGATCTAGTCGGTAAATATGTAGTTCCACCAACTTTGGAACTCCTTTTATTGAATGCGAAATGCCATTTTCCTGACCTGTCCCCACTATTACGCTAGGATTATATTTGGGTTTATCATTTCTTCCAGGCTGTATTGATTTATTTGGGCCTGAAAATGTATAGTTTTCCTTAGAGCCACCGGCAGTTTTAGAAGCCGTTTGTCGATTAGATGAATTTCCATTCTTTTGTTCGAGCTTACTTAAATTTATATATTTAGTACATAACCGTTTTGTCTCAGTCTGCATAACAGCTTTGCAAGCAGTCGAATATGAAACATTTCCCACAGATACTACCTTCTGAACATCTGCAGCTTTTTCGCTAGTGTATTGTGCCATTGCGGAATTTGTCACTGCTGAATTTCTTACATCGGCAACATCGCATTTATTGTTTACCTCGTGTTTTAGGTTAAGGTCTTTATCAAGTAACTTAATAATGAGTTCCTTGTCTAAAACGGTCTTTTCTAATTCACTATTGAGTTTTTTAAGGTATTTAAGTTCTGTATTGGCACATTTCAATTCATACCTTAGGATTTCCGGTAACTCTAACCTATCACTCTGGAATTCGACATCACACGTTCAATCAGAAAATTCTGCATTTTTCCACTCGTCTATATATTTACGAACCATATCACTCACTTTTGTATCAACTGGCACCTTTTTTTTAATTATTATATCGATTAATTCATATTCATATATATATATATATATATATATATATATATATATATATATATATATATATATATATATATATATGTATATATATATATATATATATATATAATATATATATTTATAAAGGGTGATTCATTAATATGTGTAAATATTTTAACAGGAAAATTTTGAGCTCAAAATATGAAGATCTAACCCAATTTCCTTATACAAAATATTTCTCCTTGCTGATTTACAGGGTGTTTTATTTAGATTATTAAGAATGAATTTTATTAATTACTTGAATGCTGCTCTATATTTCTTTGTGATATTTGGCAGTAAGTTAAAGTAGTTTGGGACACATCAACTTATAGTAAAGAAGACTTTCTAGCTATCACCAGTGGCGTACGACAGGGGCACGGGAAGAGTTCTTGTTTCCTAAATTCTATGCCACTGGCAGAATTGTCATTTTAGTATAATTTTTCGATTCTCCAATATCTTCTCTGTAAATAAGGTACTCTTGTTTCGTAACGCTAGAGCCACTATTTTTCGAGATATTTAACGTTGAACGCATGACTGCACAATTCTTTTGATTTTTATGTAATAGTCATGTCGGTGTTTTTTGTCATACGATTGGATGTATTACTTAAAATAATCATTATCAGGTATTTTGTTTCAATTTATAATAATATTAACAAACAATTTAAAACAGAACAACCACAAAAATATCCAGCGCTACATAAGAAAGTCAAAATAAATACTTAATTATCAAGATGTTCTTTACAATTTTTTGGAGAATATCAAATTTGTGAGCAAAACTTAAAAACAATTAACAACAAATGTTCAATGTGATCTCCGTTAACCTCAATGAGATTATCCATTCTTTCGCTAAACGATCTTCTAACTTTAAAAAATATGTTTGGCTGATTCGCAATAAAATTAGCGGAATTTACAATTTGCTGCCATAGTTCCTGGCAAGTATTTATCGTTTTGGGATATTTTTGTAGTTGTTCTGTTTTAAATTGTTCGTTAATATTATATTATAAATTGAAAGAAATACCTAAATTAATGTTTATTTTACGTAATACATGCAATCGTATGACAAAAAAACACCGACAGACTCGAACATAAAAATTAAAAGAATTGCGCAGCCATATGTTCAACGTTAAATATCTCGAAAAATAGTGGCTCTAGCGTTACGAAACAAGAGTGCCTTTTTTACAGATAAAATATTGGAGAATCGAAAAATTATACTAAAATGACAATTCTGCCAGTGGCGTAGAATTTAGGAAACAAGAACTCTTCCCGTGCCCCTGTCGTACGCCACTGGTGATATCGAGAAAGTCTTCTTTACTATTATTTCATGTGTCCCAGAATACTTTAACTTACTGCCAAATATCATAAAGAAATATAGAGCAGTATTCAAGTAATGAACAAAATTCATTTTTAATAATCTGAATAAAACACCCTGTAAATCAGTAAGGAGTAATATTTTGCAGGAGCAAATTGGGTTAGATCTTCATAATTTGAGCTCAAAATTTTCCCTTTAAAATATTTACACTTATTAATGAATCACCCTGTATATATGATAAATTGATTATTATGACATCAATACAAAATTTTATTTGTGTATTGTGAATTTTTTCACAGAAATTTAGTATATTGAACTGAAACTACCTGATTTTTGCTCACAATTTAACATTAAATTTACTAAGAAAAGAATAAATTATCATTACTAAAAATATTGGAAAATTAATTCGTGAACAGTACAGCTTCATCACTGAGGTCGTATTTTCCGCGCGAAATGCATCACATCGATATGCGATTCTAAAGGATTTAATTATATTTGAAAAGTAGAAAAAGATTTTTTTTATTTCAAAAAATGGTTGCGAAGTGCATCGTGGTTGAGGAAAAAAACTGAAACCAACGAAGGAACGTATCTCCACATCAATACCAAATTTCAGCAATCGATTGTAGAAAAAGATACTGATAGCGAAGCAGGTTGAGATGCCACTTTAACGGAATAGTGCCTTTTGGTAATCGCGGTGCAGCGCGATTACCAAAAGGCACTTCCTCAACATTAACCCAGTCTATGTACCAAGTTTGAACCCTTAATGTCAATCTGCAGAAGTTGTGACAAAAACGTGGCAAAAACCACGAAAAAAAGAAATATCTACTTAAAACTGGCGGCGGTAGGCCAAATTCAATCAAAATTTGATAGTTTCGTGCTTTCTCAAACCACTCCAGATCAGGGCCGGATTTACTGGCTGGAGTAGGCTGTAGCCTATAGGCCCCCACCCCTCAAGGTGTCCCCACCAAAATTGAAATTTGTAGACAAGAAATTTTGAAATGATAATGTACTACGATGACTGATGCAAATTTTATTGATCGAACGGAATTCGATATTATGAGGGAAATTCACGTTTTATATTTTTTCTATTATTGAATAAAGTACAAACTTTAAAATAAAAACACTTGGCTTATGTTTCACAATATAAAAAATATTAAGATACTGTATTTAGCAGTAATAAAAAGTCGACATGTTTCGAGCTATGAACTCATTATCAAGACTGACTACAGGAGAGTATTGCATCGTAATTAATAAAACAGACAAAAGCAAAGGTGATACCTGAAAATCAATTTGTTCGTTTACAAGGGGTAATTGACTATTATGGGCGGAACTTATTTCGAGAATTTCGAGAAGGTCAAGACGTTTACCCTTGTTACCTGAATGTAACAATTTGGTTTTGTTGAAATCCAGGAAGTG
This sequence comes from Cynegetis impunctata, assembly GCA_030704885.1. Taxonomy (NCBI): domain Eukaryota; kingdom Metazoa; phylum Arthropoda; class Insecta; order Coleoptera; family Coccinellidae; genus Cynegetis; species Cynegetis impunctata. Next base: position 459,292 of record JARQZK010005086.1, on the reverse strand, counting down.
ATTGAATTTTATACAATGTTCAGAGAAGCCAGTGGTATTTTTGTTTTGTAAAATTGACTTTTTATGTTCTTCAACACGAATATTTATATTCCTTCCTGTCTGTCCAATATAGAAAGCAGGACATTCGTCGCAAAATATTTTGTAATCTCAGTTATTTTCTATTATTATTTGGCATACCTCTGAAAGTATTCGAAACTTCAGTTACGTATTTTGTACTAATAATTCTTTTAATAGTTTATTTATCGATTTATTTTAATTGAAATGTATCGACAGATATTTTGTTCTAGCGAAAGATGTGAAAATAATGGTTAAACTTCAAATCATCCAGAGTGACGAAGAGGTTCACAGTCTGTCCCAAGATATGGCAAGGCTGCTGGAAAAGGATTCGCGGGATAAGGAAACAATTATAGAATGCGAGAACGAGAGCGGTGATAATGACAAGAAGTCCTTAATGGTTCACAGCTGGGTGATCAGGATAAGAAGTGCAAAGTTAGGGTCGAAATTGCTAGAATATAAAAATGACAGGCATAAGGTGAGAAGAAGCCCATAGGTTTATTGACAGAAAGCATAACTTAACACTCTATGGATAATTCCCTCTTAATATGTTGTGTATATTATTTTTGTTGATATTTACCAATCATCAATTTTAATTCCTCTATTTATACCACAGGAAGTGATTAGGAAATCAACGCAAATTAGAAAACTAAATATTTTTATGACATTATTGAGAACCCGAATTGAGAAAAATAAATATATTCTTTTCAGACATAAAATAATATTCCAATTTTCAAATGAACATTCGTTAAAATATAATCAAATCAAATCTGATTAGCCATTAATTATCTATACATTATAAATGATCTTCCATCCAGTGTACAAATCAGTGTAAAATTGCTTTTATGTTGCGTCATCAAAATGAAATTACTTATAGAAGGGGAATATGTTATATTCAATTTCAGACTTATTCAAAATGTTCTCTATAGAAGGAGAATGTTTTCAGTTCGTATCGGTTTGTAGGTATCTGGGTTGGAAAGTGTTGAACATACGTCATTATGAACTGTTAAACCGTGAACAAGGTCATTTGAGAAGCAACAGTTCAATATCGAAGAATACTCAGGGGAGTTCTCATACTTCTCGTTTGAAATTAGTTATATATATATATATATATATATATATATATATATATATATTATATATATATAATATATACATATATATATATATATATATATATATATATAATATATATATATATATATATATATATATATATATATATATATATACTATATAACGAATACAACAAGTTTCAGTTAAAATGAAATAATAAACGAAAGGAATTCTATAATCCCAACGTTTGCAAAAACCAAAAAGATTAATCTAATCACAAATTCGAATCCAATATATTTCAAACACACTCTTTGTGGAGCAGCAGTTGAGTTACCATGTTTGAAGCAGATGTGCTGGGTTCGAATCCTGGGTTAGGTATGGATGTTTGTGTGTGCGTATGAATTTAAGTGGTTCATAATCGCATTAGCCGTTTGGGAATTGCTGTAGGTCCATAGAGTAATATATATATATATATATATATATATATATACAAGTAGAGCAGAATTATCGGTATAGCCCGCTTATAGGGATGCAGCCGTTGACACGTGTTTCGGACTCTTTGGTCCTCATCAGAACGGCGTAGCCAAGCATTGGATTGAAAACTTGGAGATGAAAATAGCACAACAAAACGAAATCCCCTGCCACGGAAGACAATCACACATTTGTGGCTTATTGTTTGAAACTCTCCGGTTTGCGGAGATTTTGGGTCAAACCTGTTGCCACGGAGAGCGATTAATGCATCCGCGAGATCTCCAGAACCGAGTAAATTAAACGGGCTATACCGATAATTTCTGCTCTACCTTGTTTTAATATTTTCCCGACGACTTAATTTCTTTACTTATGATATATATAAATTATATATATTATATATATATATATATATATATATATATATATATATATATATATATATATATATATATAATCCCCCGCATATGCGGACGCTGCAACGACCACGTGTTGTGTAGACCGCGATGGCCATTTTATTTCTTAAAACGGACCCCGAGCGAAATTAATTGTTTACCCCTGAGTTATAGGCATGCCCGATTACAGGAGCACCGGTTGAGGCAGAGGTTGGATTACCGGGAGTTCACTGTATTTTATTTATAATTCTATTGCAAGTAACTGCGGATGATTTTAAATATTGATTAAAGCTGGGTATTCGGCAAGGAGTAATTATCTGAACAACCAAATTTTTTTCGGTCGACTTTTCGGCTCTTTATTGAGTCGTCCAATAAAAAGCCGAGACATATAAAACTACATGTACACAAAAGTTTTAGACCTTCAGAGTCATGATTAACAAATTATGAGGCATAAACAAAACTAACTCATTCAAAACCACAACAAGTAGGTATATATATATATATATATATATATATATACATATATATATATATATATATATATATATATATATATATATATATATATATATATATATATATATATATATATAATATATATATATATATATATATATATATATTATATATATATGAATCTGAGAAAGATTCCGGGTTTCGATCCAATTGTTTCGAAAGTTTTGTTGGCGCTGAGAAGCACCGTTTGTTTCACGACGTTTCGCTAGAAACTCATGCGGCATTTTCAAGTGCTGCTGTACGTCTGGTGACTCGACGGCAACAGTTTCGAAAAAATCGAATTGAACCCGCAATCTTTTTCAGATTCATTCCACCATCTGAGAAAACATACGATATAACATATATATATATATATATATATATATATATATATATATATATATATATATATATATATATATATATATATATATATATATATATATATGTTTCAACTTTCAACAGACGGATTGTTGATAGTTTCATCATTCTTCAAACAAAAAAAAGCTTTTATTTGAAGTTAAATTTACATTGAAAATAAATTAAAGAATATAAATCATTCATTTTCAATTAAAAAATTTTACGGACGCCCAATGTATAAATTCAATTAGTATGATAATTTTGCACAGTTAATTCGAAAAAAATTAACTCATTTTACTGCTATAAATTACTGAAATAATTTCAGAATTATTTTACTGAAAACAGGTTGGTATCAAACAAAAAATTTATTTCAGTTTTTCGGTGATCATCTACTTTTTAACGTCATTAATGTACAACGCCCAATAATATATACCTAATTGGATGATACCCTATTTTTAGAGGTTTGCGTCACTAAAAAGCGTAGACAACGATAATTTGCCTCGATTTGTGATAAATATTGAAGGAAAAAATCATGATTTTAGTGAATTGAAAATACACATTCTTCTATTTCATGAGTTTTTCTCATCAAATTGAAGAACCGCCAATAAAATTATCTTCTAATTATTCTGAAATTTGGTACATTAAGTGAATTACGAAATTAGGTATAAATAATTCGATGTCATTGATTAATATCCTTTTTTTAGTCACACAAAAAATTCAATAAAATGATTATGAGGTGGCGGAATATGCATACAATAACTGTCAATAAAATTTTATATTAATCCAAAAATTATCTTTTTCAGCACATAAAGTACAAATTGGACTTTTCATGTTATTCCCACAATCTAATCGAAGAGCTGGTTAGGTACATTTACACTGACAAAGTCGATAATGCAGAGACCTACGCCAGTCATCTGTTACCTCTCTCGACTAGATATCAACTGCCAGGCCTGACGGCTCTTTGTGAAAGAACTCTACTAGAAACCTTAACCCCCGGAAATGTCGCGAGCATTCTTCTCCTTGCTGACGAAAATAACTGCGGCAACTTGAGGAAAGGTGCACTCCATTATTGTGAGGAATCGGATGAAATAAAGGGTTGCATTCATACAGGTAAGAGCAGTGGCGCCGCACCTATAATTTTTTTTTTTGGAAAATATCTTTTATTTTATCAATAAAAAATTTACAACAATGTATTATAACAATCTCAAATCAGTGCCAAAAGCTCTGGCCTCGAGATAAAATATTATAAGGATTCAACAATATACTATTTTTCCATTTGTTTTTTCTTAATATTAATTTACAGATGACTAAGGTATACTTGACAGCTAATTGCAAAAATATCACATTTTACTTTATTCTATTTCCAGAAAAATTCTTAGGTTTTTAAGGAATACATTGTAGTTTCTTATCAATCTTAGATTTTCTGGTAAAGAATTATAAAGTTTAGACGCACATTGTACTGGGCTATAATGCCCCAGATTTATCCTATTAGAGTTTACATATACTTTATTTATGTTACGCGTATTATGGCTATGTATTTCGTTGGTAAATGTTATATTTGTATTACTCTTTTGTTTTCGTAAAATTATTTTATGCATAAGTTTACCTTGCTCAAGCATCAATATCTTGTCCAACCTACAGAGACACAGTTCACTGTATAGGGTATCTGTACTTGTAAGTATATCATAATTGAATAAAATTTTTAGGACTTTGTTCTGTAAAATTTTAATTTCATTAAATCTAGTTGAACAACACGTACCCCACACAGGCAGTAGGTAGCGCAAATGGGACAGAAAGAAGGCATTATAGACGTTCATTTTTGTTTTAACTGATAGATAATTTCGACATTTATAGATAATGGGAATCATTGGAATAATTTTGTCTTTAATTTTGTTCAAATGGTTCTGCCAATTAAGCGATTCATCGATAATTAACCCAAGATATCTGATTTCGGTAACCCTTTCTAGATTTGTATTGTTGATTATAACATTTACTCTATCGATCCGCTTATTTTTTTGCTTGAAGAGCATATATTTAGTTTTGTCAGCATTGATTTTCAGCTTATTGCAGAAGAGCCAGTTAAGATATAAGTCGAGATCTTCATTAACTTCTTGTATAAGTTTATTCACATTTTCTCCGGTGTATACTAATGCTGTGTCATCGGCAAAGGCAAAATATTGGGCTTTAAGGTTTGCACAATGAAGGCTTGAAACATATAATTAAATTTTTAAAAAGCTGTTTACCTTTTCATGGAACGAGAGTGGTCAAACACTACACGCGAAATGAAATAATTTTTGTTTTGTTTTGAAACAAATGTATTATAGTAGCAAAATGAGTTTGAACATAATATCAAACCACAGTTTGAATGTGCATAATAATAAATAATTCTATTGAGGAGATCCTTAAAATTTCCTGAGCTTAGAAATAATTAATACTATGGAATCATGTGCAGTCCCTTTCCCTACGCACAATGCCATTACAAAGTTCCAGAATCCTGATTTAGTTCTCACATGTACTTATCTTTAATTAGTAATAACAGGTTATCCTTGTTTGAGAACCGATTTGAAAAATATCATTATTCTGGTACTGCACAGGCAGACAATTCAAATATTATATACTAAGGTTGAGCCACACATATTCGCTCTGTGTCCGCACCGAAACACGGCCGTGTGTCGACCAATAAGTTCAAAGCCACACATTTCCGACACACGGCCGTACTACGAGCGTAGTCGGTAGTTTGTCAGTTGGCTTCACGAAGTTGTGAGTCTCAAAAAACTGAAATGTTCGCCAGCTTCAGCAACATCGAATTGGCAACAATAGCCGATGAAGAAAATGAGAAAAATAGTCCAAAACGATGAAAAATGTGGAAACACAACGCTTGGAAAGCAAGATATTTAGAGAGCGAATTCAGCACGTCTCTTCCTCATCTAATGGACGATGAGACCAAATTTGACGAATACTTTAGAATTTCTGAACTTGAGAATTAAAGATTGAACAGTAAAAAAAATATCAATACTATCGATTTTTCTAGGGTGAACAGAAAAATTGGCGCCCCAGTAACGCTCTAAGCTCCATTTCTACTTTATGCCGAGAATCCATCAGACAACGCACCGTGTCCGTCAAAAATTACAATAATATGAACTATCTCGCACGGTGCGGAGATGTGAAGACAGCCACATAAGAAAGCACGGTACAATTCATCATCGATACACGGCCGCGTCTCGGTGCGGACACGGTGCGGATATGTGTGGCTCAACCTTTATGTTTATGCCAGATGTATAATGCATTCGCAAAATGTGCAGTTCATATATTTCCCTTTTTCTTGAAGAAAGATAGAAAATAAAATGTATTAAAAACTAATTCGAAAATATAACGAAATATGTTCGGTAATCTGCAAATCCTGTAGATGCTCGATTTGAATATGGTACCAGTGGAAAATTAATTTTTTTTTTTTAATCGAAGTAACCTTTACATACAAACTATTTCTTTAATACATTCTGTAACTGAATCTGATAAAGATACTGTGTTGTCGAAACAGGTGTCATTTATTGTAAATATAGTAGAAATTAATGAAAATTAAATGCTGCCCAACTTGTTTTCAATTATAATTTATTACATGATCACTTCGAAATGTGTTCACAAATTTCCGGTTGCTTTCATTAGTATGTAAATAGTTCGAAAAATGGCAGAAGAATTACATAAAACTCATAACATGCCTCCACCTCTCCTTGTTGATAAGCCATTCGACGGCAAAATTACAAAACTCAAAAGCTAGGTTCACTGTCTAAGGGTATCCGCACAACGAGCCTGGATGGTAGCCTGGCCAGTCGCTTGTAGCCTAGCTGGTAGAGTTAAAACCACTAGATACTCGCACGTCGAGCCGGTAGATGGTATCTGGTCATACGGAAATCAACCCGCGTAGTGTGCAGATGTGTGGTTGAAATGGATGATTTAAGTAATGACAGTGATGATTTTTATTTATTAGAAAACAATGTTAAAAAGTTGTTTTTACAACAGAAATCTGAAAAAATGTTTACGGTACATTCTATTTATCAAAAAAGACAAGAATTTGGAGAATATCATCATTTATTCAATGTTTATCCCGATCGTTTCTTCTCGTATTTGAGAATGAAGCGGAAAACTTTTTAGGACAAACAGTCCGAAATTTTGCCACCCGATATAAAGAATAACAACATTCTTCCAAATTAAATAGAGAAATTTCAAATTTCTAGATTCAAGTCACTCTTTTCTTCAGGCATATATAATATAAACATTTCACATACCTACAGCTCCGAAAAGTAAAAAACCAAATATTTTAAAGTACATAAGTAAAAATATAAATATAATAAAAATAACCCAGTCAATTCGTTAAATGATCAAACAGATGTACGGAATTCTCCAATATTTGACCCCTTCTAGAATAAATTTATGTTGTTAGCAAGCTCTTCATTTACATAGGTTAAAATTGGATAAAACCAGTAATTATAATTTTTCAAGTCCTTGCTATGTATTCCTACTATGACCGACACTGTACAATGCAAAAATATTCATTCGCTTGAAAATGTAGTAGTACTACGAACGTGCTGTCGTAAACAATTTAATAAAAATACTGATACAAAAGAAAAAGTAAAGTGTTTCTCATTTTTATTAAAAAAATTTATTATCACAAATTAACGGACAAATCCATCCAATATATAGTATTTCAGTTCTGAATATGAAAATGATTTTAAATTTCTAATTAAGAAGTACATTCATTTCTGCGGCAACACCATCTCATATCCATTTCGCACGCTGGTAGCTGGTAGAATGTAAAATGTTGTTCTTCCGTTGACCAGCGAGGTCCCCCGCTAGCATACAATCGACCGGACCTTCGCGCACGTACGGTACCCCGTAAGAAACTACGAAGATAGTTCTTGCAACCAGGCGAACAGCTACCATCCAGGCTAGTTGTGCGGGTACCCTTATTTACAATCCCCAATAACAATAAAATTATTCATTGTATTGTTATAGGTTCGATCTGAGGTGAATTATTATTGTTACTTTCAGGGAAAACTTTGGCGTGGAGAGTAATGGAAATGGTCAATCCTGATCTATTTTTAGAAGCCTGTGAGAGTATAGGAAGCTCATCAAGCAATTTAGACAGCACGGGATCGTGGAGTGAATAGTTAGTTTCATATGTATTATTACATAAGATGTTAAAAGAATTGATGTCAAGCCAAGCATACGTTTAATAGTTTCTTGGAACTATAACTCTTAGTGTTAAATTTTAATTTATAAGTACTTATTTAGGCTAATCAACTTGCTTCTGATGAACATATACTGAGTTTCAAATTCCACTGTATATTGTTATACCGATCCTATCTCAATTTTGTGAGTATTTTCATATTTAAAATGAAATGTGATGCAAATATTTTGCCTTAATGCTATTGTGATACCTTCGTATATTTGAGTACAAAATAAACATTTGTGAAGTTTACGAACAATGTTGTACATATAAAACATAAATTTGTATAGTAATGTCTTCCAGATTTTCTTTCTTTCCTCTCAGTTTCAATTCAAGAAGTAATACATAGATGAACGGTTGGATATGTAGGACTTTTCATTTTTGAACTAGTAGGTATGTAAACAAAATAATTGAAGAGTGTTAATTCAGCTGTTGCTATCTGAAAGCATCAAGTGAATTTCACTATGCAATCAACTCACTAACGAATGAAATTATATAATTTGATGCTACAGTTCATACTATCGTATAATGTTGGAATGTAGTTTTTTTGAACCTTACCTCATTATAATATGGTATATTATATATTTTGATAACATTTCAAAAATGAAACTTTCTGAATTTATTTTCATTCTTCCATTTCCATTATTTTACTCTAAAGGATTGCAAACTCCGATTATATCAGCATGTTGATGAATTGTGAGAATCAGGGCTTACAGGGCTTCACTATAGCGCTATGAATCGGATTGAGTAATTTTTCAGCGTTAACGTTTCACAGATATATTTAATGGATTTAAGAATAAAATGAAACTTTTTCTTTTATACCGCGATTTTACTTTTGAACGTCACTCTATAGTATATATATATATATATATATATATATATATATATATATATATATAAAAAAGGAAACACACGTGTTTCATTCCTCCCTGAAGTATGTGTCAGGGAGGAGGGCAGCTTGAGTTTGGGATTAACTCCTTCAGCCAGATCAGAGGATAACACTTGTATGTACAAGTGCATTAAGGATAGGTGAGACGGGATATTTATGGAACATAGGAAGTGTGGGTAGGGCTCAGAGGATTAATACTGGCCCAGCATTCGCCTTATAAGTTTGCAAGCAGTGACTTACATTACCATGAGGAAACCTCTGAAAAAAAACTCATGGCAGACCAGTCGGCTCCGGGGTTTGAACCCGAGACCTCCCAAATACTAGCCAGCGTACCTAACATACTCGACTAACTAGCCTGGTATATATATATATATATATATATATATATATATATATATAATATATTATATATATATATATATATATATATATATATATATATATATATATATATATACAGGGTGATTCATTAAGGGTGGCGACCGGCCGTATCTCGGAAACCGTATGTCCTAGAATTTGGGGAAAAAAATTCTCATGTGAAAATCTACACTAAAAAAATGATTAAAAATATTTTTGAGTCCATAGTTTTCCGCTAGGTGGCGCAATCTACCACTTTTAAAATATAATTGGATTTTTTACGAAATATTCCCCAATTAAGGCTGGTAAAAGATAACAACTTTAGAAACTACTGTCTTAACTCTACAACTTTTGTAGAAGTCATTTTTTTGTATTACCTATTCTGAAATGGTGGGGGAAGTTCTCTTTCTTTGAGATAAAAAAGACTGTAACTCCATAATGCATAAACCGATTTTCGAAAACATAGACTCTATGCAAAGAGTATTGAATGTAGATTTCAGTAAGAAATAACAAAAACACTTTTAATTTTCCAATCGGCAACTAGAGGGCGTTATGTAAGACCTAGCTCTATTTATGATTTTTTTTGAGAAATTTCAAATGCAATGCTATAAATCTAACTAGCTAACAAAAAGTCAAATTTGATGACTTATTGACCTGTCAAAACCGCGAACTGATATCTCTTTTTATTTCAAAGATATTGGCATTTTTTGATGAGAGTTGATGATTGTTGACTCGCCCTGTAAGGTGGAAGAGAAATTGTGTTGCTAAAATTATTTAGAAAATAAAATAACAAATAGAAACGCATCACAGAAATATTTATTAACATCACATAATGAAACAAAACTAAGGGAGCTACTTATAACAGAAATTTACAAAACGCTCCCACTATCTCATTATTTAAAATACTCAAAATGCTTGCCAGTATTTGCTTTGAACTATTTCGGATAAAAATTTTCGGGTAAAAATTCAAACCCAAATCTCTCAAACGGTCTCTTATAGTTTTATGTTCATGGACGAACTGGAATATTACGAATGATGTTAAACTGTTGAGAGATAGATGTTTCAAAAGTCAGCAAGTTACCTATGGAAATGACACTAATGTTTTATGATTGTTTACTTTCAAGTTTTTATTGCTGTCAAATTTATTCTGACTGTTTGCAAACTAACTCTTTTATAATGCCTTTTTATTCAAATGAAGAGGCATATGATATGGTCAGTGTATATTTTGAAAGTCTACAAAATGAAGTAATTGCTGAAAGGGAGTATACGATACGATATCCTGAAAGACGGTGTCATTCTCGGAAATTATTAAAAAGATTGGCAGAAAGATTGCGAGAAACCGGCAATGTTCAACCTGTCGCATTAAGAAATAGGATACGTAGAAGTCGCAATGATGAAAATGTTATTAACGTATTGGCGTTAGTTAAGTCTGAACCCCATTTGATTATTCGATAAATTGCAGGAGATCTAGGATTGAATTATTCTTTGGTGCAAAGAATATTAAGTGATTATAAAATGCATCCTCATCATATTATTTCACAACAGCATGAAATTAGCCCAGACAAAAATTGTAGATCAGATAAATATCTATAAAAAATATAAAGTACTTTTTCTTAGAGTCGCTGTTTTTGATATATAACGATTCAAAAAGTTGAAAGAGTTGTAATCATCATAATATGCACGTTTCAACGCCACCTTTGAGCTAGTGGTTTTTTCTTTCGTTGATCTCAAAAACGAATCGTTGATCTCAAAAACGGTGGCTCTGAAGAAAAAATTTATTCAGACGTTTTTTATAGATAATTAGGTGATCTAAAATTTTTGTCTTAACTAATTCCATGATAAAACTTAATGCTTTGCTGAAAATCGCAAAAAAAACCGTTTTTGTGACATTCGACCCCGAGTAAATTTTTTGCACGTATCGGATCGATGAGGACTTTTTAGATTTCATTTATAATGATGTTTTGAACAATCCTACTAATTTTCAGCTGGGTGCGAATTTTTGTAACTTCACTCCTATTTTTTGGTCTAATTTGACCGGACTAGTTTTGTTTCATTATGTAATGTTAGTAAATATTTTCATGATGCGTTTCTACTTGTAATTTTTCTACAATTTTAGCAACATAATTTCTCTTCCACCTTACAGGGCGAGCCAACAATCACCAACACTCATAAAAAAATGCCAATATCTTTGGAATGAAAAGAGATATCAGTTCGCGGTTTTGACACGTCAATAAGTCATCAAATTTGGCTTTTTGTTAGCTAGTTAGATTTATAGCATTGCATTTGAAATTTCTCAAAAAAAATCATAAATAGAGCTAGGTGTTAGATAACGCCCTCTAGTTGCCGATTGGAAAATTAAAAGTGTTTTTGTTATTTATTACTGAAATCTATATTCAATAATCTTTGCATAGAGTTTATGTTTTCGAAAATCGGTTCATGCATTATGGAGTTACAGTCTTTTTTATGTCAAAGAAAGAGAACTCCCCCACCATTTCAGAATAGGTAATACAGAAAAATGACTTTAACAAAAGTTGTAGAATTAGGACAGTAGTTTCTGAAGTTGATATTTTTTACCAGCCTAAATTGGGGAATATTTCGTAGACGGACTGCTTCAAGCAGTCAGTGCCGACAGCATCAAGCGGTCGGCAGTTTCCGTACAATTTTTCGAGTGGTCCGTGTATTGCCATTTGTCAACATCATGGTGCAGTCATTGAAGCTTTTTAGCTCAGAAATTTTTTACTATGAACCGATTGACATGAAAGTTTGGAATAAGGCTTAACTTCAAAAGTGATATTGACCCGAACTTCGTTTTCACCTTGGGGGTGGTTGCCAGCCCTTTTCGGTGGTGGAAATTTTTTTTTCAAAATAATGTCGATAGAAGACCTAATTTTGAGTAAAAAAATGTTGCATAAAGTTTTTTCAGAAACCCAATACTTTTCAAGTTATTGGCAATTGAAAATTCGGAATTTTCCCACGATTTTCAACGGTTTTTTGCAAATATCTCCAAAAATATGCATTTTAACGATAATATTATAATGAACAAAAATGTAGCAGGTAGAAAAATGTATATATGTTTTTTATAGAGTGTTCTAAGTGCAATATTATGCGAGATATCGAATATCAAAGCCGTTTTTTATTTTGTCTGAAATTTAATCGATGTATTCAATGCCACCCCTTTTCGGTGGCAACCACCCCCAGGGTGAAAACGGAGTTCGGGTCAGTATCACTTTTGAAGTTAAGGGTAAGATAAGCCTAATTCCAAAATTTCATGTATATCGGTTCATAGTAAAAAATTTCGGAGGTAAAAACCTATTTTACGCTTCAATGACTGCACTATCAATTCTGTATTGAATGTGCGGATTGCCCAAAGCCGATCGCTTCAAGCTGTCGGCACTGAATGCTGAAAGCGGTCAGTGTATGGAGGCTCCAAGTGCCTCCATAGACTTACCGCTTTGAGCAGTCAGGGCCGACAGCTTCAAGCAGTCGGCAGTTTCCGTACAATTTTTCGAACGTTTCGTGTATTGCTATTTTAAACATCAATTTCGTTTTGAAACTAAGGATTGCTCAAAGCCGACCGCTTTAAGCTGTCGGCACTTACTGCTCAGAGGGGTCCTTGTATGGAGGCTCCAAGTGACTCCATAGACGGACCGCTTGGAGCAGTCAGTGCCGACAAATTCAAGCGTTATTTGTTGCACAATCCGCAGTTTCAATACAAAATTGTTGTTCGCAATACATGGACCGCTCAAGCAATTCTTCTTGAAACTGCAGATTACCCAACAGTAATCGCTTGAAGCTGTCGACACTGACTGCTCCAAGCGGTGGCTGTTGGGTAATATGCAGTTTCAATAAAAAATTGATGTTCGTTATACACGGACCGCCCAAGCAATTTTTTCGCAGGCGTATCCAAAAATGAAGTCGGCGCGCAGTTGAGTTTCGCTGTGCTGCCGGCAGCAAAGAGCTGTTCAACCTGCCGTGCACAGACCTCTTCTAGCGGTTTACTCCGACTGCTCACCGCCCAGTGTTCACAACCTGAAGCGAGGCAACTATCGTACCAGCAGCGTAGAATTATCGTACATGGACAAGTATTATCGTACTTATCAAAATAATGTCTATAATGAATAAGTAAATCATATTAAACGTAATATTAATATTTTTGCAAATGCTTCATAGTTAATCACTTGTAAACTACTCGTCTGGACCCGTGGTATGGCACAGACATGAAACAATTCCCCCTCTACTCTAAGATTGATAGTGGCGCCAACATTCTAAATTTGCTCTGAAAAACTGCACTGTTTCCAAGATCAAGCATGCTAATATTTCGAATTTAAGAAGAAAAAATTAATACGAAAGGATGGTAGGTTAGTAACAAATAAAACCAAGGACTTTTTCATTTTATGTCAGTATATTCTATATTCTCGGGAAGAAAAAATATTAATATCCATGTAACTAACAGTTCACATATAATCTTTCAACATTCGTATACAAAATACGCAAAACGTGTTAAGTGTTAACATAACCGAAATATCGAAATCGAATGACGATATCGATATCGTTTCTTCGCTGATTGGCAGACATTAGATCACCAATGTAATGATTGACTCATGGGTCGACAAGACGGCACACGTTACCCTGTGACCAAAAAGAAAGAAATAATCATCGCGCTATCATGGTAGGAATAAAAAAAATTTCAAAATTTGCATCATAATAGAAATTATCGTACAATCTGCGTACGTTATGTTGCGGTCGAACCCTACCGCAAAAATGACTGCTTGAAGCAGTTAGCAAGAAAGCCTGAAAACAATTCAAGCATATAAAATACCTGCATGCTCGGAGTATATTATCTATGTGAGACCAGAAGACGATCCTGGGTGGTGTGTTGGAATCATTGAACCAAAATTAGATAGTTCAGGTTTTTATCTCTAACCAAACCAATAATCCCAGTTAGAGTAAGTAGCTAATATTGGTAACGAATAGCTCAATATTGAATAGTGGAAAACAGTAGCTTCATTGGAATCAGTTTCTTGGATAGATTGCTGTGAGGAACCATCTAATATACAGACAGTAAAGAAAAAATATGTTGATTTCAATAAATCGGAGACATCAAGGAAATATTTATTATCAGAACAGTTAAAATAGGCACGAGTATTCGTCCACGAAGAAAGTGGACATTTTGTGGACTAACAACTTGAAGGTACTGATGTAGTACCACATCGAATTAAGGAAGGAAACGCCCATCCTCTACGACAACATTCCCAAAAACTTCCATTAGCTAAACAAACCGAAGTAGCTCAACTAATTGAATCCCAGAAGTAGAAGATGAAAGATCGTACAACAAGATTTTGTGTGGATTATCGGAGTCTAAATGATGTTACTAAGAAAGATAGCTATCTAATATCAAGAAAAGATGACACATGAAGAACACTGGCAGGAAAAATATCACTTCACGGGGGGCGATGAACGAACCATCATTCTCTGATCACAGGATTATCGAGTTAAAGGTAAAGGGAGGTACCATCTCGTTGCCTTCAATCCTAGAAAGACGGATTGATCTCTTTACATGATTCATCTGAATGACAATCTAGAACAGATAGAAACAATTGGATTAATTTTCAAGCCATTTGCGAAAATATCACTTTCACTACCACATCAGCCATACTGCAGAAAGTATAACCCGACAATGTAACTCAAGAAGCCAGATGGGTCATATACTGAAAGAGAAGAGAAACGATTGATTCTTCTTCTCAAAACACATTTTCAAAGTAGTGAACTAATAAGCACTATTGAAACAGCAACAGAGCATACCAAGAACTGCCGCAAGGAGGGTTAGGATATTGCTAGGAAAATATTGACAAGGCAACGGCTATAATGGGCAAAAAACTTTTCATCCGTATAATCTCCAGGAGAGTAAAGAGTGTTTCCGGTACTCCTTCAGAAAGGAGTGGAATAGATTTTTTCCCATCTGCTGGAAAATAAAAGAAGCACCTTGAAACTCGGTCAAACAGCTATAAAATGGAGAAGGGTAAAAGTAACCTTCATTCCAAAAATAGGGAAAACATACGGGACTAACCCTCTATATTTTAGACCAATTTTTTTAACATCGATTTTACTTTAAAAAAGTTGTGGAATGGAGAATCTGGAGAATACACCACTTCAGAAATGTCAGCATGCCTTCCAGTCGTCCAGAGAACTCTGAAAAATAAAAAATTGGTACTGTGTGCTCTCCTGGGCATATCTGAGGCCTTTGATCACACAACACACATGTCTCTCAGACAAGCACTTAAAAGGCGAGGGGGAAATGATACCATTATAAAATGGATATATGAAGTGTTGACGATGAGGACAGCTGACACTGAGGTGGGTAATTAATCCATCTCTATCAAAGCCACTCGCGGAGCAACTCTAGGTGGAGTAATATCTCCGCTTCTATGGAGCCTAGTAGTGTATGAACTACTACATAGGCTCACAGAGCTTAGCTTCGCATGCATAGGCTATTTTGATCACATAGTCTTAATACTCAGAGTAATAGGAGAATATCCTGTGTGATTTATTACACTAGAGCCTCAGAATTATTGAGCAGTGGTGCTGGTCAGTGGGACAGAATAGAAACCCAATCACAGAATTTTTTTTATCTCGAGGGACCTACAGTTTAATGCCGGTTCCGAACGTCCAATGGGCTTGTAAACTATGTACATTACCCAACAATTTAATCATATATATAGAACCACTAAATTCCGGACATACACAACACCCAAGAGCAAGGTGGGACTCGATCCCACAATCCTCGGTTTACAAACAGAACAATCGGTACACCTTACCGCTGGTCTACCGAGGACTCCAACCAAAGAATTCATTTTAAGCCGAAAAAAATACATGACATCCCTCTCATTAAATGGAGATATCATAGAATGGAAGTCTGATATTAAATATATCCGGGAATAACCCTGGATAGCAGCTTCTGTAGAATAAGCATATTGATATCACTGCTAGTAAAGCAATAAGAGCTCTGATGGCGTATAGAGGTCTATCTTGTAAGGCTCGGGACTGCGACTTAAAATACTTCGATGGCTGTACATCATGATTGTGAGACCCATAAATACTTATGTCTGACATGCCAAAGCAGATCAGACAAGTACGAGGAAAACGCCCGATAAAGTGCAAAGAATGGCCTTTGTGTGTATCACGGTATCTATGAGAAGGTGCCCAACTAGGGCACTTGAGTTCATCACATCTCTTCATCAAGTGATCGACCGGTTAGCCCATGAGGCCATCCTCAGAATATCTAAGGAAGGTACAGGTAGTTAGAGGATTTAAAGTCAGAGAGCCTGGTCCTCTGTAACCAATTACATCGCATCAGCGAACCTCACTAGAGGTGTAATGATCAAAAAAGTAAGCATTGAGAAGAAATTCCCTACGATGCTAAGTAAAAAGAAAGAATTGAAAAGAGAATCCACCACCCAAACTTTCAAAGAAAATACCATAAAATGGTACACACATGGTTCAAACCCCACGACAGAAGCTGGCGCTGGAGTGAATGGCTCCTGTTCGAGCGTCTTTCAGGCAGAAATACCGGCAATTGAAAGATGTGTAGATATAAACGTAGAAAGCAACTATCAGAAATGCAACACAGCAATCCATTCTGATAGTCAATCTACTATCAAATTACTGAGCTCCTATTTCATCGATTCAAAGTTCATATAGAAGTACCAAAGGAAACTCAATGAAATAGGCAAGAATAACAATATCTTTTGAGTCTGGGTTCCCGGTCAATCAAAGGAAAAGAAGAGGAGAATATACTTGCCAGAAAGAGATCACGTACGCCATTTATTGGCCCAGAATCTTTCTGTGGTATAGGAAAAAGCACCTGTAAGAAATAATTTCGGGAGAAGGAGGAAACAAAGAGAGAAATACTCTAACGAAATCTTCCAGAAATGGATCGCTCCAAAAAATTACTTCGGATCTTTCAAATTCATCCAAGGATATCTGGATCTCAGTAAGCACAAATTACTCATCCACTGGCATCTGATGAGGATAGGTTCATCAGAAACTAACGATTGTAGATTCTGTGGGGAGGAGGAGGAAAGTCATGTTCACCTAGTTACAGAATGCCACGCCATTGCAAGCCAACGGAAACAATGCTTTGGACAGGAAACTTATGAGTGAGTATGTGAACTCCTTGAAGCATTCCCAGATAATTGGAGTTCATTAATACTCTGAAACTAGACAGCGACCTATAGATGGCGCAACAATGCAAATAGCTCTGAAGCGGATACAATGGACCTCAAGGTCGCGGTGCAGTATAACAATATATAAAATAAATAAATAAAAATGGGCACTGGCAGGGTCGAAGTAATTTTCGACGTTAGGTATGAAAAGCCGATATTGGCAATCGAAGATCCACGCTGATGATAAAGAAAAAACTGCTTTCTCAACTAGAAGCGGATTGTATCTATTCAATGATGATGCCTTTTGGGTTATACAATACACCGAAAAAATCTGAAAGACTCATGGAATTGCTTCTGAAAGTACTGACTTGGAAAACTTTTCGAGTATACCTAGATGATGTTATGGTGATGGTAGCATCCTTCAAAGACCACTTGAAAAACCTTTCAGAAATTTTCAGCAGATGCAAAAATGCTCATTTGAAACTGAATTATGAAAAGTATTGCCTATTTCAGAATCAGTTACCTTCTAGGACATAAAATATCATCTAGCGGAATACGTACGCCAGAGGATAAAATGTAAGCAGTTAGAAAATGGCTAAGACCAAAAGACATGAGTATAAGAGTTTTTTAGGACTATGCACGTACTATCGCAGATCAGTGAATATGTTTTCTGATGTAGCTAAACCTTTACATAAACTTACCGAAAATAAAGTCATCTTCAACTGGACAAGAGAGTATGAGACACATGAACAAGATCCAGAATTAAGATATTTCGGATAATGGAAAAAAGAACACCTGAAAAGATATATCAACGATGGGAACTGTTACGCAGACACTCTGAGCACAATAGAAATCATTGGATTATAAAAGTGGGTTGCTCTACAATAAGTTCGAAAATCCGGATGGTAGAGAGGTTGAATTCCCCAGAATCTCATGCTATTCCAAATCAGACTGTTGCACGTATACTGGTAGATCAGTTCATATCTTGATATTGAGTTCCACTGAAATTACACTCAGATCAAGGACGAAATTTCGAAAGTGATGCTTTCAAGAAATTTAGGGAAATATTAAATATCCGAAAGACCCGATCAATACCTTTAAATACACAGTCTGATAAAATGGTGGAAAGATTCAATTGTAATATGGAACAATTATAGTCGATCACCAACAGAACTGGCACACACATTTGCCAGTAATGCCGATGGCTTATCGAGGTTCGGTTCATGATACTACAGGTCATATCCCAGCTAAGATCCTGTGACTTATTGTCCGGTACTCCCGAAGAAACAGCTTGAAAGTAAGGACATATGCATATGAACTGAGATTGAACCTAAGAGATATACATGAGCACCTACGAGATAAGATAGATGCCAGTAATGACCGAATAA
Organism: Cynegetis impunctata; assembly: GCA_030704885.1. Taxonomy (NCBI): domain Eukaryota; kingdom Metazoa; phylum Arthropoda; class Insecta; order Coleoptera; family Coccinellidae; genus Cynegetis; species Cynegetis impunctata. The sequence goes on along the minus strand of JARQZK010005086.1, from coordinate 440,444 downwards.
AGAGCAGGTATGACATGAGGGCGAACTCAGCCGGATTCAAAGAAGGGAATTTAGTCTGGTTGTACATGGTTGTACAGTCACCAACGGAAGAAATTGTTATCCCCGAAATTGAGCCAGAATTGAAGAAGCCTTTAAAATCATAAGAAGGATAAATGACGTTGTCTGCTGAATTCAACGCACTCCTAGGACAAAATCAAAAGTTGTACTTTTGGATAGACATAAGCTGGATTTATAGTTTGACGGAATGTAAGCGTAGACGCAACGCAATAAGATCAACTATAGAATGTATATAGGTACTCTTCTTCATAAATTAACGTAAACGCATGACGTAACGTAAGTGAAACAGACTGGAACGGAATTGTTGACCAACATTCATCTTTTTACAGTGCGTTTCTTACGTCCAACCAATCAAAAGAAAGAATTCTGTGTGATGTCAGCCTCACTGTCAGATGTCACTTGTCGCGCCTTCAGTTCAGTAAAGTTCTTTGTTTTTTATTCTTGTTTTGTTAATTATTCACAATAGATGAATAATTAGAATATTATAATACAAATTCAAACCAACACAGGCTATTTACGATTAATATAATTTGTAGGTTATGTTGAATGTCACTCATCACCTTAACCTCTACCCATGCGCAAAAATACCATTCCGTTGAATTATAAATTCAAAAAATTTTCACAGTCCGTTTTTTACGTATTCAGTGCGTCTACGTTTACAGTCCGTCAAACTATAAATCCAGCTTAGAAAATATCACGGTGGAGGTATATAAGGTGATATCAGACTTGAATGGGGGGGGGAGTCAGTATAAGGAGAACAATAAAGCCGGCTCTGTGGTTTCTAAATACCTCGAAGATCGATCGTCAAATAGCATTCAGTATTCCTGGAATAGATCTTTTTGGAACCTTCTCGAAGTGGAATGTTCGAAAACGAGAGTTGTATTCATAGAAATCTTAATATAAATAGAGTAAGTATATTATATACTATTTATCTATGGTTGTATATATAAAATGGACACAGTGCCACAGTGGAGGCAGTTAACGGTTAAGTGCCGAGTCTTACAAGAATAAGCGAAGTGTTTTCAAAAGTGGAATTTGAATGTGTGGTAACTGTTTGTAACAGTTTGTAAAATACAGTTTTTAAAATACAGTTTGTAGAATACAGTTTGTAAAATACAGTTTGTAAAATACAGTTTGTAAAATACAGTTTGTAAAATACAGTTTGTAAACTACAGCTTGTTAATAAAGATAATTTATTCAGTTAGTTATTGGAATACATCCAATCGAACCCGAATTCCTAACCAATGAAATCATAAAATATTCCCATTAAGAAGGGGTCCCTAGGAGAAATATTATAAATGTAAATATTTATTCCCTGCTATATATTTTGTGACTCCAAGTGTAGGGGATTTTAAAAATAATTCTAAAAAAAAACTAAAACACATTTAGTGAACATACTAGACTCCTGCACCCCCAATAAGCAAGTTGTAATAAACTGCAAATATTCGCGAAACCCACGAAATGGGCGACATCTAGGTTACATAATTCGAACTTCAAACTGGGGGAAAACAAACTATTCTCCATAAGATAACATCATTGTCTAAGTTGGTTCAATTTGGATTTTTTACATTTTTAATTAGTTTTGTGAACGGGAGAAGATAGATCAAACTTATAATGACGAGCAAATCAAAAAAATACTGCTCAGTGCCTCAGTGCAATAATTATATTTCATATAGTGTGTCCATGCATTTTTTTCCAAAAGATCCAAAGCTAGCCAAACAATGGAAAGAAGTTTTGAAAATTGGCAAGCCAGTTACAAAATACATGTGTGTTTGCAGTGAACACTTCACTAATGACGATTTACGATTTGATTCTGGTGTTTGGGCACATAACCTACGGTTGAGTCCATGATTCCAGTCTCTGAAACACAGGGGCGTTATGTGTCAAGAGATGGAATCATAGAAATCTTAAGGGTAAGTATATATTATAGTATATATCTATGGATGGAATAGAGAAAAGAAAAAGAAGAAGAAATATTTTTTCAGTAGAAAACCTGCTGACCTAGAGTTCTTTGATTTTTGATTTACTTTGTGTTTATAAATTGCCGGCATGGATTTACTTGAATGAGTATCATATTTTAACTCCCAGATCTGTTGTAACTAAACCAAAATATGCCTGGAACCATACTTGAAAATCTAAGTGGTAAAAAGCTTAGCGTATTAGTATCAGTGTTGCTGCTTTTTCAAGTAACTTGTTTTCTTGTGGGAATTATACCTCCAGCACCAGCTTCATCTCAAGCAGTTACGGCTACTGTATGCGAAGTTCACGATACAAATTTAAACAAAGATTTTAACTACTGGTTCACAAAAAGTAATTGTCCAAGAACTATTCGTTTAGAAGATGATAATGCCACAGCACACCTTGACGCCGATAACTTGGTAAGTAAAGATTTCAGCAAATGATCTCAGAATGGATTTTATTCAAAAAAGTTTACAGCCTGAAATGTTATATAATATAAGTAATGGTACATAAAATAAATTTTATTCTTTTCTTTTATTTAAGGTATTCATGATGGAAATGCCACTATATGGTATGGATTTTTCCCGCTGGCAGCAAAATCTAATTGGTTTTCTTGAGATTGACTCTGTCTACTATGAGCATCTGAAGGAATTAGAACCTGTGGTTGAACTTACAATAGATGCTCGCTTGGCTTACAGTGATAAACTGTCGAATGGAAAAAAATCAGCATGGCAATATTATACACACTCTGAAGAAAAACGATACATGGACTGTCAGATTGATAAAAACATTCCAGGTAGTCTGAATGGTTATCCATACCAATGTTCTTTGGTACCTTTATTTGAACTGGGTTGTGTGTATCATGATTATTATCTCCTAAATATTCGCCTGCCATATAATTACACTCTGCAAAAAAATACCAAACTTACATCTCGTGTGATGGACATGCATTTACATTTTATACATATGAATGGAGGATTTATTCAAGTTTGGATTACAATGAAATTTGTGTTCTTTCCAGTATTAGTAGCTGTAATGATCTGGTTTTGGAATCGGGTACATATGTTATCTAGAGTGCCTGCTTTACTTGAATATATGTTAATGTCCTTAGGAGCAGCTTTGGCATTCTTAGATCTACCAATTGAGTATTTGACACTTCACTTCAAAATGCCCTATATGTTATTATTGAGTGATATTAGACAAGGTATTTTCTATGCAATGCTTCTTTCATTTTGGATAGTTTTTGCAGGAGAACATATGCTTATTCAAGATAATGGTTGTAAAAATAGCATTAAGTTATACTGGAAACACCTGAGCACAATAATTTTTGGATGTCTTTCGTTACTTATTTTTGACCTTTGTGAACGTGGAGTTCAATTAGTTAATCCTTTCTACTCTATTTGGGTAACCCCTGTTGGAACAAACTTAGCTCTTACATTTATCATACTTGCTGCTATCTCAGCATGTTTATACTTCTTCTTCTTATGTTACATGATATGGTGTGTTTTCAAAAACATAAGTATTAAACGATCTGTCCTCCCTAGTATGTCTCAAGCCAGACGACTTCATTACGAAGGCATCATCTACCGTTTCAATTTTCTCATGTTGGCAACTGTAATTTGTGCAGCTATTACTATAATTTCTTTCATTTTGAGTCAGGTATCTGAAGGTCATAGGAAATGGGATGATACTATGGAAATTGAGGTTTCTTCTATATTACATACTGGAGTCTATGGCATGTGGAATATTTATATTTGTGCTATGTTAATATTGTATGCCCCCAGTCATAAGCAATGGCCTAATGATCCAATATGTAATGAAGGGGAAGAAGTTGAATTCAATAGACTACCAGTTGATACAAGTCCTAATGAGATATCATCATTAACTTCATTTGCGAGTAAATCAAATGTTGACTGAAGTCAATCAGAAATACTATGATAACGTCTGTATTGGATTTACTAATTTGTTAGACTGCTAGTAGATTACTTCTGAAAGTTAATTGATAGTTTAGTTTTATTTATTGTACCAATTAATATATTATTGTTTCCTAAGTACTCTATGATCAGTAATTGGCAGCTAATATGAAATTTGTCTTCAACGATGTATACCGGGTGTAAATGAGTGATGGGCCACCCCTATAACTTTTTAATGGATTCTTCGATTTCATTGAAATTTGGGTGGTTCATCTCAGACATAATTTTGAATTTTTTCACATACAAAATCAATATGGCTGACTTCCGGTTTCACAGAAAACGATTTAAAAATTTGAATGGAACACCCTATATATTTTTACATATTTTAATTCTGAGGCTTCAAATACATACATTCCATCTGTCAAATGTCAATTCTAGCGCCGTTTCAATTTTGTTTTTTTTATCGTAGATGGCTGCGACGTCGTCTAAATCATAGATAATTGATTTAAAATATCGCCATAGTGATAATTTTTCAAAAATTCATTTTCGTGAAGTTTGTTAACGATTAAATTCTTTTTCGAACCAAAACTCAGTTTTTTTAAATAGAAGCATACATGGGCCATCCTGTATATCAAAAAGCTCCTTCAAATTCCTTCAAAATGATTCACACATCAGTTTTCTCAATTTCTAAATAACGAAGTAATTACTGAAAATCTTATTCTTATTAAGCCCCTTTGCTCCTGAGACCGACCCTGTTTACGAAATATAAAAAAAAATTGACAGTTGGAATGTATGTATTTGAAGCCTCAGAATCAAAATATGTAAAAATATATTGGGTGTTCCATTTGAATTTTTAATTTTTATATCGTTTTCTGTGAAACCGGAAGTCAGCCATATTGATTTTGTATGTGAAAAAACTCAAAATTATGTCTGAGATAAACCACCCAAATTTCAATAAAATCGAAGTATCCATTAAAAAGTTATGGGGGTGGCCCATCACTCATTTACACCCGGTATAAGTACTACAATTTATCAAGTCTGAAATTTTATATCAGAACGAAAAGAAGAAAATTAATTGAAAAGTTTGTATTATCAGTCATTCAAGTATTTGTGATAATCATAGTTTGATGACAAGTTCATAATATTTTTAACGTTATATTTTTGAGGATTTTGCAAAACTTAAGTGTAAGCAGTGACAAAATAGATATTAATTGATTCATATTCATGATATTCAATAAGTGTTAAGTGAAATCTATGTATTCCTGTCAGTTTTAAATACTGAACTACTTGAAATAATAATTATTAAGTATCTATTCCTTACACTGGATCCTTTACTTAACATATGCTTTTAATGTTAAATTTCTTTGTGTATTTTATCCTATATACTATGGTTCATAATCTCTCTTACCAAGTATTCTTTTTGCAGTATTAAAGTAAATGTGATTTTTTTGTCTTTATGTTTTTCATATATTTAATTTTATATACTTTGTATACATTTACGATAATTCTATTGATGAAAGCATTATATCTTATAGTCGAAGTTGTGTTTTAATCGATAAATTGTAAACCTAGTTATTTGTTTCCTAAGAAATAATTTTATCTGTAACACCTTGCTTTTTCTAATTAACCCTTTAAGGGGTGAAGGTAGCAATAGCTACCACTAGCTGATAAAGATGAAATTCCACTGTGCGCTAAGCAATTTTGATCGTTATGCATATGTTTCGATGCACTAAGTTCCACCGGTATAAATGAATACCGGTGCGAGGTAAAATGCACGTGAAAATCCACTTGCACGTGTTTGGCGGTACGTTTAGCTACCAGTGCACCTTACGGAACCACATGTTGGTCAAAAGACCAGTTGATTTTGTTTTCTGTTTGTTACTAAAAGAGTATTCGAAGAAACAATACACAATAAATAGCTAAGTGTTACTGATGTATATACTAATAACTGTAGTCAGTGTAGTAGTAAAATTTGGCCTGGTTTTAAGAGAAAGAAAATGCAAGTCTCCTGCAAAGACCAAAACATAACCTATCTTTCCGGCACAAACCGAAGTTTTTTTTCCTATTTTTCGAAGAAATATGGTATTTTTAATGAGAATCTTACAGAACGATGTATTACGTTTCAACCTAGTGGCAGTAGACTTTTATGAAGTTTTCGGACAATTTATTATAAGCGCATAAATATCAACTACTTGTTTGGCGATACGCCCCCTACCGGTGTCGAATATTACTAGAGCATGGGAGATAGATTGCTTTGTTTACATCTGTTTACGTGTATTTTATATGAGAAGTTGTTGAGTTTTAATTGTATTTTGGATCGTTTACAAACGTTCAGAAGAGATGAATCACTATTGTTGTGTATTCTATTGTTCATATTGGGCAAAAAAAACCGAATATAGCTTACATACCTTTCCGGAAGCTGGACAATTCAAAGTTGCATTCCAAACAAAGTTGGGAAACAAGGAAATGATGGACAGAAGAAAGTTGTGGATTCATAACTTGAAGATGGAAAAAAAATGTCTGAACATAAGAGAGTTGTTCTTTACAGTTTACTGAGAATAATTCATTTCCCTGCAGTAAGTTTGTGGATTTTTCCATATAGAATTATACCAACTAATGATGTGCAATTTTCAGCTAACCGAAAACGTAGAGTTTTTGAAGTTCAATGCTATTCTAACGAAAAATCTTCCACTTTTATCGGAATCTGAACCTGGGCCATCATCCAGAGATTCTAGATTATTGTATCTTCTTTCATGTAACAACCAGATATACTATTAAAATAATAACAACAAATGATGTTTATTTGCACAACCAAAATAACAGTTTATCATAACATCAAGAATATGAAATAAATCTGGACTCTATAGCTAGGTAAAAACTAAAATATTCAATTATATAATCAGGAAAACAGAGATTCTATCAAAAAAACCAGACTCTCAGAAGTCCACCGTACTTTTAGGATAGCTGTTATACGTCAGGAAAATTCAAAAAATATAATAACTTATTACGTTCAAACCATTCAAGCAGAGTATTCATATTAATTCTTCTTTTATTTCATGTTGTTTCTTTCAGTTTAGCTGGTAAGTACTTAGTTTTGTCGATTATAGGCATCTGAAAATAAGAATGCAGCGCCAATCCCAACAAACACAACATACAGCAACTGTACAGATACTGCATTACAAGTGCCACCTGAATACAGCACATAAGTTGATGTATTAAAACTGCACAGTTTCTGTATTGATAATACTGCGTCTCAAAGAATGCAGTATTTAAAGTACAGTTGCTGTACAGTTTCTGCGCAACAAAAATGAAGGGTCTCATACGCAGCCAGTGAAGTTCAGTAAATGTGCAGCAACTGTGAAGCGATATCTGCAAACGCAAAACGGTCCGAATACTTGTACCAGGCATGCGGCATCGCATCGGACTCCAACCTACCCCAAGATGCCCCCGTTGTGGGGTAGGTCGGAGTCGTTACTCTTCAGTACAGTACGGTACCTCTACGTTGGACGCCATTTTTCATTTTATTGCTGAGTAAGATTTGTGGTATTGTGGTTGTAAAGATTGTGGAAAGATAACAATTATTGCTCTTGAACATTTTAATTGAACATAGGTGTCTACTTCATTTTATTGTTCTGGACTAAGTGTGTATATAGAGTGTAATTTCTGCTCGAATTTATGGGCGGATTGCAATGATGCAGTCCCAACGAGATGAAATAAGGTACGTGAAAACACTGATATCTTTCTATGTTTTTATAATCTAAAGTAGTGGAATATTTAGACTTATACAGAGTGATATAGAACTTTTCCAAAAAGCGGAAGAATATGGAATTCAAACCAAAAAGCAAACGGCAGTTGAACCGAATATTGAAAAGAAATGTTGAAAATGTCATAAAAATATCTGAAATTGAAGTATTAACTAACCATCAGACTATCAATGATAATTCATTACCTTCGACTTCCTTTATTGTTGCACTTAATTTAAGTAATCAGACTAATTTATTATCAACTAATGATTCTTCTGATAAAGACAGTAGTAGAAATGGTGTCTCAAAAAGTGTTAGTTGTATTTATGAAGAAAACGTAAAATGCTTTTTCTTACGTCATATTTCTCCTCTTTTAGTAACCATACGAAGAAACAAGGGCTGCGAAAATGCTACACAGACAGAAGTCGAAACCACCATTAAAATATGGTTGAGAAATACGTATGAGAGAGGAGTGAGGAGCAGCCAAAAGCAAAATATACCTTCAAATGTATAAACCTCCATAGAGAGGGATATTTTGTTTATTATTATCTTTTGTTCATTATTCTTTTTTTTATATTTTAAATTCCAATTAATATTCTTGTTTTAGTTGTTTTTTCATAAGAAGTTTATATTTATATTGTATATCCGATTATTTTATGCTTAATATAGAATTTTCTCCAATTAAGCTAACTTTTCATTGGATTATACACCAAAACCGCAAATTATAGGATCAAGATTAATAATTTTTAGTAATTTTCAAAACTTTGACATACTGAATTCCTTAATCAAATTTACAGTTGCTGTACAGTAAAAACTGCGTTTAGTATGCAACTATAGTATAGCGTTGCTGCATTTCACATGCAACGAGGCTGAACAGTTTTTGTACAGTTACTACAAAACCTCGCTGCATTTGAATTGCAGCAACGCTGCACGATGGCTGTATATGAGCATTCATATACAGCCATTGTGCAGCGCTGCTGCAATTCAAATGCAGTATGTACTGTACAGTAACTGTACAATTCAGCGGGACATATACGATCCGCTTTGATAAAGTTACTGCATTACCATCGCTGCAGTGAAGTTCAGCAACGCTGTACAGTTTTTGTACATTGCCTGAGTTTCAGTGTTTGCTGGGATGTGGCCACTCATAGAACTATAAATATTGACATTGGAATATTTATGTTGTATTTGTTGTGTGTTTATTTGTGTTTTTGAAATATAATTTTACCATAAATATGAAGACTTTTCAGGCTTCTTTAGTGAACAAGCGTGTTACTGTGTATGTAGGTATTCTCATTGCTATTGAGGCGGTAGGTGATTATCATCATTTGTTTTGTAGCCAAATTGAGAGAAATCTTAGGTTTAATCATGAGATGAATATCTTAATTCTCTGATTGACTCGTTCAATATGTACTCTAGCAGCTGTTTTTTGTCTTTCAAAAATGGTGGCCTGATCAACATTATTTTAAACTGTTGACAAATAGGTATCATCTATCAAGAAACCTTTGTCCACCAAACTAGCATCCTGTGAGCTTTCTAACTTTAAAATTAAGTCAGTTTGTTGGAAAATCGTTTTATCAGATGCTCTTCCCCCATATGGTTCACTAATATAAGTAATTAAACCTCCAGGAGGAACACTTGTCATGAATTTCACTGTGTTATTAGATTTATACCGAGAGTAAAACCTGATCCTGCAGCAAAGGCACTTTGGTTTCTGTATAAAAATTTCTGTACAGTCTAAGATGATTCGAGTATTTTGAAAACTTTCAAAACATATTGGCATGTTTTTCTGTATTTCAGAATATTCTGGGAATCTTATAACACAACTAAGAACTTTACTCATAATGGGTAGCATTTCATAAATATATTTTTGGCATAATTCTTGTGAAATGCCAAATAAAAGAGATAATGTCACATATGTAAGGTCACATTTCAATTTTGTCAATACTAAAACAATACGCTGTTTGATTGTTAATCTATGTGACCGTTGATCACTGTAAACAGATTGTACTGCTTTTACTATTGTATCTAATAGTTTTATATTATTGAGACCAGTGAAACTGTTTAGAGACTATCTGTAGTTATCAGATCACACAAAGTAGAGACTTTAGGAGTATTCCTTTTTTCCTTCTACCCAAAGACGATATTTATCACCAGCTGGAGGAAAAGCATAGAAATTCACATTTGAACATTTCTTTTCCCAGGAAGAACACTGAGGAACTGAACAATAACGATTCGAACGACTCGTAGCTTTCAAAAGGATTGCAAATAATAAATATTTGTAAAAAATCACACAAAAACAAACACAAAACAAAGGAGAACGTAAGAACTATGTCAAGATTTTTAGTTATTCTGATTGTCACCAGGCGACGTATCGCTTATTTTGATTCGCCTATACTCAAAAATTCTTCACTTCGTAATGAATGTAGACATGCCAGAGATGTTTTCTTGAAACTTTTGAAAGTTTTTTTATTTTTCAAATAAATAAGTAATCTATCATACAGCCTTTTCATGAGGTATACATAGTTCCTTCAACCAATTAATTTATTCGTCCTCTACTTTATTTTATTATTGATTTTCATATTCAATGATAAAAACTCAGTGTAAATTTCAACTTGATGTAGGTAGGTTATCTACTAATGAACAGAGATAAAATTGTCCTCAATCCAAACACAATATATCACAGGAAAATACAAAGTCCAAAAAAAACACAAATTACGACGATAAACGTTCGAAAACTCAAAACGAAATGAACGTAAATATCATTACAACCAATGTAAACAAACACCTAATCTCCCATGCTCTAGTACCGATATTAGCCGTTCCGGCGCTACGATCTTAATTTCGGACGCCTATAGCTACCAGTGAAACTAAACATCAAAATTATCTGTAATAAATGCGATGTTGCCTTGTGCAAGTCATGTTTTGCGCCTTTCCATAAGATGTACTTCAGAAAGTAATTTTTGTTATTTGTAAAAACTAAAACATTTTGTAGTTAAGAGTATCCAAAGAGTACTTATTAAAGAATGCATCGTTATCAGGCCCGTATCCAGAAATTGGTTTGGGGGGGGAGGGGGGTGGTTCAAAGACGAAAATCACTCAAAAATGTTGACTTATTTGAATAAATTCAGGGTAAGGCGATGAAATCATTGTTTGACCTTGGCGACATTTCATATTTGGTGATATAAGTTGTCTTTTTAAAATCTCGAAGGTTTATGATAGAAAAAGTTGCTTGGATTGAACACAAACCCATAACACTCACGTGCAGTGATTCATTTGTTTTTGTTCGATGAGTCCAACATAAGAAGCTAAAAATCCCTAGATTTTGATCAGAATCGATTTGTTCAATGCTGCCACATGTGAGTTGTAAAAAGTCGTGTTACTGAACATGGCAGGCAGGCTTTTCATAATTTAAAAATATAAGGATACGTTCGATTGACACCAAACGTGCTTTCCGTCGACTAAAAAATCAAACTTCAAAGAATAGAAAATGCTATACTGAAGACTTTTCTGTGAAGAATATCGAATGGAAAAAATTTTCGAATTTCGGGGGGGGCCCGGGCCCCCCGGGCCCCTCCCCTGGATACGTGCCTGATCGTTATTGTCCTAAAGGTTCTTTGGTATCTATAGCTACTATTAAATTTCGTGGTTTTTTGTCCAAATCTAATAATTTAGATTTTTTTAAATAATAATTGCATGTTTATATACCACCGTTAAAACATATTCATACACCAAACATCTAAAATTAAAAAAAAAAAAGTTTTGCCACTTAAAGGGTTAATAATGATATCAGTTAAAAAACCATAATTTTTATTTTTGCAATTCATCGAAGACTGAAAGGAGGTGGTAGGAATTGAAAAAGCAGGGGCAGTTTCAGTTCTATTTAAAGAGTTCTCGAAACTGAAGGATCGGAATTCTGCCAATTGAATTAAGACATTTTAATATTCTATATGGATATTTTCTTTATTTTCAATTTTCTATAAGAATATTTTGCATATAAAATTATCTGAAATAAGAAATTTTCATTTAAAAAAATATATCGTCTACATGGCAAATATTTATTTTAAAATCTATTATAAGAACAATATGGCATGAAGACTGCACGTTTATAATTATGTACACATTTACAAAATTTACATTTTCCATAGAATTGGAAAAAAAATATCTTCAATATTCATTGAAGGATAAAGTATTTACATTTCAAAAAATCATTTTCATGAAGTATTTATTACATACAAAGTTAATCTAGTTATTATCAGTACAATTTTTTTCGATACTACTGGCCAGACAATCAGTTATTCAAGTACGCAGAGTGTGAATTCATCAAGAGATTTTCTGTTGAAATGATTTATAATTTTGTAATGAATATTATTTTTTTTAAAAGACAACATTCAGATATAACAATTTCTGGCCTGAATTTAAACTGGAAAATTTATAACCTTTTGTATTACATTTTTCCATTCCACTTATTAGTATGAAGAAACTTAAACATAGCTTTCACTCTCTGAATCAGTAACTAACATAAGTCTTGCAGTTGCATAAGTGGGAGGGGGAGGAGGTGGCGGCCTATACAACGGTGGTAAATACATCTGAGGGAGATGTCTAAGTGGCAAATGCCTTCGGGGAGGTATTGGAGGACTGCAGAGACTCTCGTTCGAAGTGCAAAACGCTTCGTCTTCTTCCACCCACGTATTATCCAAAGATCTCATCCTTGCCGCCTGTCTAGACCAGTCTTGCCTTTGAAATGGGTACGATCTCAAGTTTAGACCTGGACTCTCTCGATCGTCTTCGGATAAAGTCAATCCCGAGTCTCTGCTGAGCGATTTTTGGTCTTTACTCAATTCTGCGCTGTCTAATGATAGACCAAGTGCTGTAAATAAAAGAAAGCAATTTATATTTTGACAAAAATATTAATTACATCAGAAGATTTTGATAATATAAGTTAGAAAGAGCAGAATTAGAAATTTTGCCACTATTCATTATAATTTGTTTGTCGTTTGATAATATACAAAAAAAAAGATTGAGCGAATCATAAGGCATTGTCCCATAATGTTGAACATCTAACCCTGGTTTCCAGAGAATACTCAGTGGATATTATAAATAAATAAATTCGATGGACGATGAATCAATTCTGTGGTAGTTCATATTTATATTAAAAATTAAATAATAAGAAAACAACTTGTCTAAAAACCACAAAATGAAAATAACTTTTTATTCGACTAGTTTCGCCTGTTACAGCATTATCAAGACTGAATACGTATTCAGTCTTGATAATGCTGTAACAGGCGAAACTAGTCGAATAAAAAGTTATTTTCATTTTGTGGTTTTTAGACAAGTTGTTTTCTTATTATTTAATTTTTAATATAAATATATAATTCAAGCAAATTTAGAAACCTGCATGGAAATGAGTGTTGCTGTTCAAGGCTGAGTTACGCAGAAGAAACTGTTTACAGCCGTGCCATTTCTCCTTCTCCCTTTTAGTCGTAATTTCCCATAAAATAATACTATTGCAGAGTATCGAAGGAAAGCATCCGTTTTAGACATCATAGACCACGATTTTCAAAAAAATTTTAATATCTGATATATAATATATATATATATATATATATATATATATATATATATATATATATATATATATATATATATATATATATATCAGTGGCGGCTCGTGAGGTTTTGGTTTGAGGAGGCTACAAGAGGTGTTGAAAAATACACCATAGGCGAAAATTTTTAGGATTTCAAGGTCAACCGCCTTATAATTTAAAGAAAATCAAAGTAAAACAAGCACCCTAAGCTATTTATTTGTTTTCACTTTCGAGTGTCTACCTTGAGACCTACAACTCCTATTTACAATATTCAGAAAAACTCTTCTCAGCCAATTAATCAATTCATCTATTCATCAAATTTCTTTTCAATAGACAACAAACTAATATTTTTCAAACGATCCTGGCTCATTGAATTTCGTAAATAAGTTTTAATTCTCTTAAGAGTGGAAAACGAGCGCTCTACGGAAGCCGATGTCACCGGGATAGAAGCAATTAGACATAAGAGTTTATAAACTTGGGGTAAATCTTGATTCAAATCATTATCAAAAAGGTATTTAATAGTCCTCACATGATTTTCATTTTCCCCCAAAATTTCATTGTCATTATAAACAACACACAGTTCACTTTTTATGGCCACCTTATCAAAAAAAGTGTATTTTTGACATAAATTTTCCAAAAGGTTATCTGGAAAATTAGCCGAAAATCCGGTTAACAAATTTTTATTGAGTAAGTCGAAGAAATGCAGTTCTTTCGAATCAGAGAACCTTATTTCTATTTGACCCCTAATAGTATCCAAAATTTCATAAAATATTTGCTTATAGTGAAGCTCCATATCTGCGTAACTGAATTTCTTTCGTTTTGAGCTAAATTGAGTCGTATCATCAGTAGTTTGAAATACAGAAAATAGTTTTTTAAAATAAACTTCTGCACGAAATTCTGAAATTTTTTCCAAAAGAAACTTGAGCCGATTTCGTGAGTAAATTACATCTGAAAACTTGTGCTGTAAGATTCGAAAAACTATTTCTGTTTGTTCAAAAATTAATTTAAAGATGTTTAAAAAATATATAAATTCCTTATCTTGTAAGTAAGATATTAATCCGCGTGCTGTATTTAAAGTTACTTTATCGGTGAAAAATTCCTCACTTTCAACTAGGTATAGAATTAAATCCTCAAATCCTAAGCGGCCCCAAACAGAGACATTTTCACTAGTAAAAAGTAAACCATGCCAACAAAATAATTTATTTTTTACCTGTGATCCGGTTAGGCAAGGATGTCTCTCATAATTCCTTGTATTAAAACCGCGGTTTTGTTGTCTGTTACGCTGCACCAAATTGTTTAATTCAGGGGTAGGTCGCAATGTTTTTATCAAAACTTTATTCTCATAACTAAAGTTATGGGATAGCAAATATTCCACTAAGTCACCATTGAAATTTTTGAAATTAACTTCAGTAACTAAACTCATTTCAAAACAATACGCGAGCAATATAAGTAAACAAGCTGTTGTCGGCCATTAGACACTACGATCACACTACGATTCAATTAATGCTTTCCAACGAATTCACTCGATGTCACGCGAAATTCTATAGTTGTGATTGGTCGACATTGTATGAGACTGGGCTCTATCGGTGTTGCATTTACATGTGTTTTGCTTTTCTATTGCAATGAAGTATTCATTCGGAGTATTTGCACCGTTGTTTGCTTTTCTGTGGCAGGCATAATGAACGTTGAGAATATACCTTTCCATGCCTACGCAGCGTTGCCACAAATCTTGAAATGAATGAAATGCAGTAAATGTAAATACTTTCTATCGTAATTAATAAATTATATTATATAATTTAGGTTGAAAGGAAGGTAGGTGCATAAAATAATATGATTTTGATTAATATGAATATGCTGAATGCTGACTATTTAATATAATATATTAGTGATACACGGAATATTATTGAGGAGGCTTAGCCTCCTTTGACTAGCCGCCCCTGATATATATATATATATATATATATATATATATATATATATATATATATATATATATATATATATATATATATATATATATATATATATATTTATTCGAATTGTTGTTGCCTGTGATCTATTTTTAATCTTTTGATAATTATTAGCAATAACAGGCTGGTTGAATCTTAATAACATAACAGAGGATTTTATTATAAAAATTTCATTAAAAAACGGCTACTTCCATATAAACGAACTATACCGATAATTTTTGCTTTACTTGTTTAATATTTTCCCAAAACTAATTTTCTTTTTTAATATTAATTTACTCTTTCTGAGATCTCTCGGATGGAATTAATCGCCTCGTGGCAAAGTTTGACCAAATCTCCCATACCGGAGAGTTCAAACAATAAACCACAAATAAGTGATTTTCTTCCATAACAGAGGATTTTATTTATTAAACTATTTTCATCTCCAAATTTTCAATCCAATACTTAGCTACGCCGTTCTGATGAGGACCAAAGAGTCCGAAACACGTGTCAACGGCTGCTTCCATATAAGCGTACTATACCGATAATTCTACTCCACTTCTTTAATGTTTTCCCATAACTAATTTCTTTGTTGTTAGATAAATAGTACCCTATTATTATTATTTTCAAACATTACGTAGGTAAAGGTTTCTTTGGTTTCCCTTACCATCTAATAATTACAATTTTGAATATTAATATTAGACTGAATAGCATATACAAAGCAGCCCTGTTTATTCAATTTTAATTTTTTCAAATCAATAAATGTCAAAGAAATTTCAATATCGAATGTCGTGGTGAGGCGTCAACTTTTTGATAAAATTGAGTTTTTTAAGATTCAACCAGCCTGTTATTGCTAATAATTATCAAAAGATTAAAAATAGATCACAGGCAACAACAATTCGAATAAATAATTAAATATTGCAAGCTGAAAATATGGCAATGATCCTAAACTTAAGCTGAGAGTTTTAAACTGTAAGTACCCCTTTTTTTAAAAGATTTGAAATTCTAAATAAATAAAAAATTTCATTAAAAACGGCTACTTCCATATAAACGAACTATACCGATAATTTTTGCTTTACTTGTTTGATATTTCCCAAAAACTATTTTTCTTTTTTAATGTTAATTTACTATTTCTGAGATCTCTCGGATGGAATTAATCACCTCCGTGGCAAAGTTTGACCAAATCTCCCATACCGGAGAGTTCAAACAATAAACCACAAATAAGTGATTTTCTTCCATAACAGAGGATTTTATTATAAAAATTTCATTAAAAACGGCTACTTCCATATAAACGAACTATACCGATAATTTTTGCTTTACTTGTTTAATATTTTCCCAAAACTAATTTTCTTTTTTAATATTAATTTACTCTTTCTGAGATCTCTCGGATGGAATTAATCGCCTTCGTGGCAAAGTTTGACCAAATCTCCCATACCGGAGAGTTCAAACAATAAACCACAAATAAGTGATTTTCTTCCATAACAGAGGATTTTATTTATTAAACTATTTTCATCTCCAAATTTTCAATCCAATACTTAGCTACGCCGTTCTGATGAGGACCAAAGAGTCCGAAACACGTGTCAACGGCTGCTTCCATATAAGCGTAGTATACCGATAATTCTACTCCACTTCTTTAATGTTTTCCCATAACTAATTTCTTTGTTGTTAGATAAATAGTACCCTATTATTATTATTTTCAAACATTACGTAGGTAAAGGTTTCTTTGGTTTCCCTTACCATCTAATAATTACAATTTTGAATATTAATATTAGACTGAATGGCATATACAAAGCAGCCCTGTTTATTCAATTTTAATTTTTTCAAATCAATAAATGTCAAAGAAATTTCAATTTCGAATGTCGTGGTGAGGCGTCAACTTTTTGATAAAATTGAGTTTTTTAAGATTCAACCAGCCTGTTATTGCTAATAATTATCAAAAGATTATATATATATATATATATATATATATATATATATATATATATATATATATATATATATATATATATATATATATATATATATATATATATATATATATATATTATATATACTAGCTGACCCGGCAAACGTTGTTCTGCCTTATAAATTATTTTTATCTTTCTATCTATACATCTATCTGCCGATGTATCGTTTTCTATCTAACTATCTATCTATCATTATATCTATCTATCAATCTATCTGACCCGGCAAACGTTGTCTAAATTATTAAAATGGCTATTAAAAAATATGGGTTGTTGATAGAATGGTGAAAATTTAGAGTTGTATGTACTTTTTAATGCAACATCATAAAAAAATAAAAATTAAAAATTTTGTCCAAAAAATGTATAAAAATGATTGGGATGGACCACCCTAATCACTTAGGGGTATGAAAAATATATTACTATGTATTCTCAGACCGAGTATTGTTATTTTCGATTGCCATCTTGCAACCCTATTGTGGATGTGTGGATAAAATAAAAATGAAATTCGCGATGGAATTTTTATTCTATAAGTCATGAGAAAATAAAAATAAGAATCTTGCCAAAAAAGTTAAAGTTTATAATCAACAAATGAAAATAGGGGTTGATTAGAGAGGGGTGATAATTTAGGGTTGTATGTATTTTTGAATGCTGTATCATAAAAAAAACAGAACAGAAAATTTTGTCTGAAAAACAAAAAATTAAAATTGAGTGGTGGACCACCCTCAACATTCAGGGGGATGAAACATAGATTTTGTCCGATTCTCAGACCTAACCGATATGCACACAAAATTTCATGAGAATCGGTCGAACCATTTCGGAGGAGTTTAACAAATAAAAGATAGGGGTTGATTGTAGAGGAATGAAAGTTTAGGGTTGTATGTATTTTTGAATGCTGTATCATAAAAAAAATAGAACAGAAAATTTTGTCTGAACAACAAAAAATAAAATTAAGGGGTGGACCACTCTCAACATTTAGGGGGATGAAAAATAGATGTTAGCCGATTCTCAGACCTACTCGATATGCTCACAAAATTTCAAGAGAATCGGTTGAGCCATTTCGGAGGAGTTTAACTTCTAACACCGTGACACGAGAATTTTATATATTAGATATATATATATATATATATATATATATATATATATATATATATATATATATATATATATATATATATATATATATATATATATATATATATATATACTAGCTGACCCGGCAAACGTTGTTCTGCCATATAAATTATTTTTATCTATCTATATTTCTATCTATTCATCTATCTGCCGATGTATATCTATGTATCTACATAGTTATCTGTCTTTCGATCTATCTATCTACATATCTATCTAACCCGGCAAACGTTGTTCTGCCATAAAAATTATTTTTATCTATCTGTCTTTCTATATATTCATCTATCTGCTAATGTATCTCTATCTATCTATCTAGATAGTTATCTATCTTTCTATCTATCTATCTATCTATCTATCTATCTATCTATCTATCTATCTATCTATCTATCTATCTATCTATCTATCTACATATCTATCTATCTATCTATCTGACCCGGCAAACGTTGTTCTGCCATATAAATTATTTTTATCTATCTAAATAGGGGTTGATCGTAGAGGGGTGAAAATTTAGGGTTGTATATATTTTTGAATGCTGTATCATAAAAAAATAGAACAGAAAATGTTGTCAGAAAAATAAAGAAAAAAATTAAGGGGTGGACTACCCTTAACATTCAGGGGGATGAAAAATAAATTTTGTCGGATTCTCAGACCTAACCGATATGCACACAAAATTTCATGAGAATCGGTCGAGTCATTTCGAAGGAGTTTAACGAATAAAAAATAAGGGTTGATCGTAGAAGGGTGAAAATTTAGGATTCTATGTATTTTTGTATGCTGTATCATAAAAAAATAAAAACAAAAAATTTTGACTAAAAAATAAATAAAAAAATTTAGGGGTGGACTACTCTTAACATTTAGGGGGATGAAAAATAGATGTTGGCCGATTCGCAGACCTACTCAATATGCTCACAAAATTTCATGAGAATCGGTCAAGCAGTTTCGGAGGAGTATGGGAACGAACATTGTGACACGAGAATTTTATATATAAGATATATATTCTTTCCCGGTACATATTGGTATTTCCAGAGGCTCTCATTGAGTCAAATGAGCTGAAATTTGTAAATCCGCCATTTTTACGTAGATATTTCAGTTTTTTCGTGGTTTGAGAAAATTTGACAAACTCCACAGCATCTGCAGATCGAGTTAGAGGGTTGAAACGTGGCGTACTAGCGCTAATTGTAAACTGCACCGAAGGATATTTGTTCATAACATTTCTTCATTCAATTTGAATTTAAAAAAACATTTATCCCGAGAGTTTGAAAAATTTCTGAAAATATATCTTCAAAACATAGAGATTTCTAGTTGAAAGTTGCGTTCAATTTTTCCACGATTGAGGAGGGGGTAGCCGATATTTATGTATGTGCGTCAATTTCTTCATATCATCGATTTAAGCTCACTTCTTTCGTATATTACAGTTTTAATTTATAAAACCCATAAAAAAATTCCGTAATACTATTATTTTTTTTCAAATCTCCATTTCAAGTATATCACATTCCTATATATTTTGAAATATAATGAAATAATCTTAGAAAATATGTTGAATATGATGATATAAATTATATATTTTGTCATTGGCTGCAATATATTCAAACTTACAGTGTAAGCTATCTGACTCTTCTGCTCCGCTGTCATTCTGAACATCTCCAAGCATAGACACAATTTGAGTTTCGAACAAGACTTGGCACTGTGTTATTAAAGTTTCTATAAGGGTCGGTAACGTTCTCATAGGCGAATTTGCATTGGATTCCCACAACAGGCTCGGTCCAACGCATACGGCTGCAACAAAGAAAACTAATTTATAACACGAATTTGAACGAGGAAATTTATTTCATCATTGAAAATGATCACATAACTTTCTAGGTCATCTTGCTACATAGATGTCAATATCGATAATTTCGTGTTTCCTAGCACAATAATGTACAATAGATAGATGTTTCGACCATCCAGAAAGAGTATTTATTTAAATCTCCTCTTGCTCTCTACATATATCAATATTGGCTATACTGCGGTTTATGAAGACCGCAGCGCCAACATTAAATAATGGAGGAACCACTATAGAATAGAGAGATCGAAAATGGAAGAATTATCGGTGCAAGTCAAACCAGTATGCCAGAAGAAATCTCTACTACAATACAGTGTCTTATGAGTTACAATATGATTATATTAAGATAGTGGTAATTATCCGGCTACACCCACGAGATAAAGTGCACATAGGGTTGCCATCACCTAAATTGCCGATGCCGCACAAAAATTTTGAAAACCCCTGTGAAATTTTGTTTTTCCCTGGGCACCCCGTAAAAAAATTTTTTTTTTTTGATAAAATAAAATATCGTTTACATTTCAATTTTTTCATTCATTTAAACTTTAAACCGCTTGTTTGCAATATAAACAGAAGAACAAAAAACAAATAAAATTCTATTGTACACAGTTTACAGTTTTCTCTTTTTTTCGGTATCATCAAATAAAAAAAAACTCTTGACGATAATTTTTGGTAGATCAAAAATCAAATAGACTAGAATCTACATTGTAATAGCAAATTATAGGATAGGTCATCTAGTTCGGTTAGATAGGTTAGGTACCCAAAAGTGTAAATTATTTATGAACTATAAATCAAACTAAAGTAAGTAACAAGTTTTAATTTTAACGAGATCAAGTTCTCCTTACTAATTCAACTTAACTTGGAATTTTTCAGACTTGCCAATTTTTCCCAAAATGTCTTTATTTTTCATCATCAATTTGTAAAAGTCGGAGCAACTCAAATCTTTAAAATTAGACTTTATTTTGATCAGAGAAGAAAGCGTATGTGTATTTAGCAAGTTTCTCTCCTTCCTTTATTACTGCGACCCTAGCGAAAAAACTCACTCTACATTCGCATTGTGAGCTGGTATACAAAAATATTACTATGCAATTTTGTGCAGTTTAGAATATAGATGTTTCGAAAAAATTCGGCTACAACTGGTTTGCATTTAATAGCTCATCTACGTCACGGACACTCAAGCTTCACACACCCCGACACAAAATTTGTCCGGGTTTTACCCGGACATATTTTGAAATCCCCGTCCGGACGACCCCCGGACGCCCCCTAAACTAGGACAAATCCGGGGAAATCCGGACGGATGGCAACCCTAAGTGCACAGCAAATAATTCGCAAAATACTTTTTTATGAAAGCTGTTGAATCGAAACCGATTTCAACAAGGAAATGTTGCTTCTGAATATCTGCACTAAACGTGTACAAAAAACCAAATTTGCCTCACATAATAAATATCTGACACAATAGAATTATCCACACATTACCGAATATCGAATAAATAATTCATAAATTATTTCATAGCACATCGCACATCTACTCTTAACATCTTTGCAATGGGAGCTTTCCAACTACGACACAGAGCGACACTGTGTGACACAGTGTTCATCGCTTCTTGTTCCAACTACGACACAGTGGAACACGGACGAACACAAAAAAAAGTTGAGTTGGAGCGTGTAGTGTTTCAGTGCTACCAACATTTATAGTCGATTTATTGCATTAACGTTGGCAATAGTTTGAATTATTAATTTATTAGATGATTATCATTGCATTATATCATATTAATATTTCACTTACAGTTTTCATTAGTTAACGTGATACAAAATTGGCTAATGATGGTGCACGTAATTCGTAATAAACCCTTACAGAAATCACTTGTCCATTGCCTTTTGAAATAACGATGGCTGCGCTTTCTGGCGTTTTACATAAAAATCAAAAAGGCTTTCCAACAAGCACCCGTACACCGTGTTCGGTAGTGTGACACAGAGTGGCACGGTTCTGCCTTGTTGGAAAGCTCCCAATGTCTGTTCGACGTCAGCTGCTCTAACCTATAAACATTTTGATTCCAAACATAATAAGTGTACCTACTGAATACGAATTAGAAAATATCATCAGTACTTTAGTTACACAGAAAACTAAAAATACCTCTTGAGGATACCTTTCAATAGCGGACAATGGTATATATTTAAATTACATATATTTCTTTTATCTTTGAGACTTATTCGTGCTGTTTGGATCCTGTAGTGCAAAAATTGAGTTAATAATGAAAGAGGACTCACCTAAATTAGCAGCAGACATCAAATTATACTTGGCTTTTTTTGCGATATTGTATAGAACGCATATAATATTTGTGAGAAGAAGATAGTTCTCGGATGGCAGTTGAGCTAACAATTTCCGCAATTTATCTATTCTTCCATTGCTACCAACATAAAGCCATTCCTGAGCGTTTCCAGCCAAGAGCGGTTGGGGAAGACTTCTCAAGAATTCTTTGAGAAGGGCTGCTAACAGAAGGCCGTGGGTGTTGTTCGAAAGTTCCTCAATGATTCCCGGGGCTAAAAAAAAGAAACATATAAAAAAGGGCTAAATCGTTTAAGTTATAGCACTGACGTTGATGAGCAAACCAACTTTTTAAATTGTATTGAAGAGAAATCAATTCTTATATTCAATTATTTCGAAAACATATTTGCATTAAATTGTGTTGCATATTTAAAATAAATAGTGCAATTTTAAATATCTGACATGGTAACACATTTTTTGGACTGCTACTTGGATTTCCGGTCATTAATCAATGAGATACAAAGTATACTTACTAAAAATTGAAATTTCAAGGTGTAAGAATTCAAATTTCGTTGTCTAAGAAACTGTGAATTAAGATTTCAAACAATCTCTTCATATTCTTCAGGCATACATTCAATTGATCATATTTATTTAAGAGCTCAGAAATAATGAATGCGGGAGTATATACTGAGAAAGTATAAATAATAATATACCTTCGCTACCATTTATCAAAGAAATGAATTTTGAATACAAAAGATCTCAGACCTTACACAAATCTACAATATTTTCCTATATTTGTTGGCAGTTCTTTTTATCTAACAACCTAGTTCGATACTTAATCATGATTTTGATCTCACCTTGTGAGTCTATCCTCTCTCTTAGTTCTCTCAGAGCCCTTGCAGAAGCACATCGTCTGAAAATTCCTTGAACGTGAGGGCCTTTGACGAATAGAGCCTTCAAACATGCCGTTATAACTGTAGGTAGACTGTTGTTCGTGCAAAGTCTCGACAGACAAACCCCAAATATCCTAGGTCCACTTTTTGTTCTAAATAGTTTCAGGTGAGATCTATAAAAGAACGAAAGATATTAAAATCCGAATTGAGATGATGAAAAATCGAAAACAAAGAAAAAGTTTGTAATCCCAGCAAACTAATGTAGACAAAAAATTAAATTTTAACATTTCCGTCCTTTCAAGAAAGGTTAATGGCACAGGCGGCATTAATAATTCCTTTGAAATACAGAATTTGTTAATACGACTTGCATCATTGTGATCAAACGATGATATCCTGGTTCAAAAAATAGTTGTTGGTCGTTATCGAGCATAAAACTCAAATTTGAACAAGGAAAGTATAAATAAATATCAACCTCCATGATAGCTGGCTGCATGGGTACCAACACCAGGGGATTCACGCTGACACCTCTCGTGGCAGTGGCGTAGATAGCTTTTTGCGATGGGGGGGATATGACTTTGTGTAAAATTCCATAAGTTTTTCGTCTGAAGTTTTATTTTGTTGATGAAAATAATCTTTCATGTAGTACAAAATGAGCAGAAAAAATTTTTTTGGCTGAATATCGCCTTGACGAATTAAATATTGCTTCCACACTTTCAACTAACGAGAACAGCAGGTGTGGCAGTAAAAAATTTTTTGATAAAACTTGTCAGTTTTGATGAATTTATCAGCTGCTTTGTCAACTTCGAATAAATCTTTTTAATATATTTATTCTAGTCAAGGAGGCATCGGTAGCCCAGCGGTGAGGTGTATTGCTTGTAAACAGAGGATTGTGGGTTCGAGTCCCACATTGCTCTTGACTGTAGTGTATGTCCGGAATTTAGTGGTTCAAAAATTAAACTGTTGGGTAATGACTTAGATTAATGCCCATTGGCCGTTCGGAACCGGCGTTAAGCTGTAGGTCGCTGGAGTTAATAAAAATAGTCTAGTCAGCAAGTGCCTTTTTCTTCAACTTTTTTCAGCAGTTTCGGAAAAATAAAAGCGAAGTGTTATTCGATTTGGAGTAGCAAGTAGATGTTTTTTGAGAAAATAAAAAATTTGCAAGCGAACATTGTGAAAGTTATAAACAATATACTTAATGAAAAAAAGGGGAATGGTTTTTTGCCATTATGTCAAAAAATAATAGAGATTTTTGAAATCTGAAGAAAGATTCAAAAAGAAGAACGAATTTCCCAAAAGAAAAACTCAACTTCCGGAACTGTAGAATCAATATTCATAATTTTCTCAGAGAGGTAAAAATACTGCTGGAAAGGGGTAACTTCGTTTGGGCAAGTCACGCCCATTTAGAACACTTCAACAATAAACATTATTTAACCATATAAAATATGAAAAGTTACTGAATCGGTGAATGAACAATAATCTGGCGATAATAGAAATTTTTCTATTAGTTATGCAATAGTTAATTAAAAATTTATTGGTGCTTGAACATGAAAATTGTGATAACTGTTCAAGTATAGATCTGAGATTTTTTCATCCTTGGAGCTATTAAAGGAAATTCCTGTTGAAAAAAATGAAAAATTTCAATTTTTCAGTTTTTTATCAGAAATTTACGTGGTTTTGCAAAATCAAAATGAAATTATTTTATGAATTTAATGGTCCGTTTCTTATTATCGGAAGCTATGTAAATGGTTGTTTTCAATGTTCATCTCCTATTGTTTAAAAAATTGTTATAGATAAATGTGTTGTTTATAAGAGAATCAGGAAAAAAAGTTATGATTAGAGTGTTTAATTTTGCAACTAAGTAAATTGTTAGTAAAAAACTGAAAAATCGAATTTTTTAACGGGAATCTATTCTGAGGTTTTTCGAAACTAGCTCCAAGAAAGGAAAGAAATATCAAATTTATAGTTTAACAGTTAACACACTTGCATTGTTCTTGTTCAAGTAGCAAAAAACTATTGCATAACTAATGCGCGAAAAATAGTGAAAAAAATTTGTTGTCGATGGATTATTGTTCATTTACCAATCCAGTAAAAACCTGAAATTTTTCATTCCTTAATTTCCATATTTAATATAGTTAAATAGTGTTCCAAATGGGCGTGACTTTCGCAAG
>JARQZK010005086.1:325000-410000 GCA_030704885.1 Cynegetis impunctata | reverse complement strand
AAATCCAGAGAGTTTTGTCTCAGGTTTGAAAGCTTCAAGACAAGATTTAAAGTACACCAACAATCTTTTTTGAAAAATAAAACGGATTCAACGTTTTCAAATCAATGCCGTGAAAACCACCACCCATTTTCACAAATAGATTATTTTCAAATTATACAAACAATAACGATTTTCCTAAGAACATTTTATTGTACCAATTTGGGAAATCCACTTCTATTAGCCCTTCTTGAAATGTGTTCGTTCCTCTTGTCTATTTAGGCACCTGCAATAAATATTTCTCACCCGTAAGCGCAATCGCAGTGTTTTTGTGATAATAAACGTAGTAAATTCAAATTTAGTCTTTGTTCTTCATGTTAAATTATCACGTAGTAACGACGGATTCCATCAACTAATCAATAATTCAATATCAATCCCATAATGCCAAAAAATGATTCAAAGCGATATATCATCTGTGTTCATTTTGAATCACCCAGTATATTGATTGCAATTAAACCTGTTACTGAGTAACTGTACCTAGACCTACACATTTTCTAGTTAGAACAATCACATCCATTAGGAAATTCCAGTTCAGTGAGAATTGGCAATTAGGTAAAAATTTCACGGTTTGTTGTAGTGCTCGTTCGGAGCAAATACTAATGGCTTATGGTTAATTTTCTAATTATTTCTTAATTGTCCTGGACTTCTCAGAATGCATTAGTAACGACATATTTATTTACTCCACCCAAGGTTTTCAATAAGTTTCTTACCATATCTCAGATATACAATGAACTATTTTGAAAACATAATGTAGAGTAGGTACGTAAAGATTGTAAACAAAAATTCAACGAGTGAAAATGAAATAGTGCTTGATTTCAAAAATCAAAAGGATTTTATCGGATAAAATGGACTGAGAATGAACAAGTTTAAACACAGAAGTAAATGGACACAAATATACAGACATTTTTATTGATTATCAGTTGATTAGACTGAAACCACATGAAATAAGCGCTTCCCAAAGACTTAGATCATATAAAATTAAATTCTACAAACTAGTTTCGAAATAATTGAATATCATCTGGCTTCTACTATAACTGAAACTGCTATTGAAGAGAAATTTAATTTAACAGAATTTTTTATCATTAAATCGGTAGTACGGATTTGAAAGCACAAGACATAATATGTTGCTTTTTATGTAATATGTAGGTATAAAATGAATTTATTAAATAACGGCTTTCATGACTGCGGCAACAGGTGTTTTACAGCTTGTTTCACTTACTTTCAATTTGAAGGTCCCAGGAGATCTCGGCTTGGCAACAAGTAGAACGTCATTGAAAAGAAAAAGATGTCTAGGTTTGGCATTTAACGGTAGATTTGAGGGAGCCATCGCACAAGGCGCCTCCATGATGAACATTCTGTTACAGTGGGATTTCGTGTTGTTGTTGTCAAAATTTGTCAGGTCCCCTAGGGATTTTTTGCGCAGTGTCCGGCTTTTCTGCAAAAAATAGAGAGTCTTTAGATTCTGGGTTAATAGGCCCCTACACACGGGCGCCGATGTCTTAATACATCAACGTGCATGCAAGAACGTGCAACTAATAACGTTAAAATGGATTCAGAAAACGCACGTTTTTGAATGCACAACCGGGATGAATGCCGCGTTGATGTTATCAGGAATCGCTTGAATTTTTTGATGCGCATTCCAACGAATGCATTCAAGTCTCTACCTGTGGATGCAAATTACCGTGGAGTGTGCGTTTTTGAAGCAGTAGCGGCGGTTAAGTTTATGAAATAATTTTTTACTGCAGTAGGTATTTAACATAATAAGTTAAATATTTCATGAATTTGTATAATATTTACTTAAAATGTTTGCAGATAGTTTCATCAATATGTCTGACTGCAGAACAATGTCCCGGAAATTTCTACGGGAATTTGTAGGAGTTGTACAGGGACCTACCCTACTTGTGGCAGACAAAACCCAGATAGCACGAGACGTCTTTAAGATATCCGTTTTATACCCTATCTTAGTCTGAACGTCTTAGTCCCTGAATAAGACGTCTTAAAGATGTTCTTCTTAAGACGTTTTAAAGATATCTGATGCTTACATCCTAAATAGGTCTTAAAGACGTCGTAATTGTGTATATAAATGAAATTAAAGAATAGTTTATATGTACCTTATAAATCTTCTGAACCATATTTGTGGTTAAATGGCCAAATAACAAAATAATAGCTAAATTTAATATTTGTTGAAAATAAAAAGGTAAACCAAAACCATATTAAAAGGTAGTTTATGTACTATAAAATACTTTTCTAATTATAATTATGAAAATACATCAATAAAAATAAGATGTGAATATTTTTGGGTTGGTACATAGTAAGGATTTCATGACTTTTGGTTGGCGACTCTGTTTCTGTCTTTGCGCTGGTGACATGACATGACAGGAGACATTAGCCATAACGGCCATAACCATGCAGGACTTTTGAAATTGACTTTGTTTCCATTGATTTGTGAATTTGTGTATAATTGTTAATTTCTCAGGTAAGTCTAATGCTTCTTTTTCTGTGATCGATTTGCTTGAATGAATTTTTTCACATAAAATATGGAAAGGTCCAAAGGTATTTAAAATATTATATGCGTGCTAAAAGAATATGTCTTGATGCGAGTCTAGATGTGCCTACTACTTCACAAACTAGTCAAACTGTTCAATCACAATGTTGTGCTGAAAATGAAACCACGTTCACTGGAGAAATACATATAATCCGTGGAATCACAATTGATATATTATCTGAAGTGAAGGCAATAAATAAGAACATGAAGAAGAATAATATTCCTGAAAATAAACAGACATTTTACACAAAGAATGTACCTAATTATAAAATTCCCATTGAACACTGAGGATGAGCTGGCTGCTTTAGAGAGTATTATAGACAGCGAGGATGATTTCCAACTATTGGTAGTATAACTGTTACTGTTTTTAAATCAATACCTTCAGTACTTCAATAATTAATCTTGAGAACAAAACTTTGCCATTGTCTCATGAAAATTCCAAAATATTAAATCCAAACTGATGTGTAACAGGTGACATTTTCTATCATGCAATATGTTGAGTTGATTATTAAACTGTTTCAGGTCCTTGATTTTGCAAAAATTGGGGGAACTAATACCTACAATTTTGTGAAGAGGGTTCTATCTTTCAGCATGACCAATGAAATGGCACTTGAATATAGTTGGCTGGGGAGAAAAGGGAAGATCAGTTTCTCGAAAATGAATATGGCAAGAGTTATAATAAGTATGTTTAAACAAATTCAACATCTTCATAGTATTTGATAATTGATGGTTATATATTTTCTAGATGCTGCAGAAAAAGCTGAAATATCCAAAAATAGAACAGAAACGGAAGTAGCTATACAAACGTGGCTCAAACGGGCAACTGACAGAAAGAATAGTGCTTTGAATAAACAATAAACAACTTAAATTGTTATCATAAGTAATGTCCAATATATAAATAATAAATGAGAGTAGGTACATTTTATTTAAATTCCTACCATAGATAGGTATCCCCAAACCCAGTTAAACATGACATCTTTTTCATACCTTTTGTAGGTCTGTATGAGACCAAAAATGGATCTTATGAAGATGTCTCAGAGACGTCGTTATTTTTTACATGCGGTCTCTAAGGGACGTCTTTCAGACGTATTTAAGGCGTACATGGAAGTCTTTAAGACGTAGTCAACGTCTAAGAAATATATCTTAAAGACGTCTTATAGAGTCCTTGTGCTATCTGGGAATCAAAGCACTATTTAGACCGAAATAAAAAAAATTAAGCATACAAAATATTGATAGAGAAGCTGCAAATCATTCAACCAAATGCTACAAAAAGTACAGTTGTCGCTAAAACCAATAGTCTTCGTGGTGGGTTTCGGAGATAAAATCAAAAAGTTTTTATCTCGAAGAGAATTTGCAGTGATTTCTGCAGTTACTGCCAATCTGATCATTGTGTCTTGACGTTTTATTAATGGAATAAACATGTCCAAGAAATACGAATAGGTTTCTTCGACCATCCTAAAACCGGAGTTCTAACCTCCATTTTTCTAACAGGCGAATGTGTGAAAAATTTTATCGTTTTAGAAACCAACCTTTAGACCACATTCGGCGACAATTTTCCTTTTTCTTTGTACATGCCACTGCCACCAGAGCTAAATATTCCTCATGCTAAGACATCTGGCCAAACATTTTAGCAGACTGGACAAAACTATGGTTTTGCTTGACGTGTGTACGCAATCAGGTTGCACATTATTGGTTGCACGTTTTTGGATGCACGTCGATGTATAAAGACATCGACGTTCGTGTGTAGCCCGCCAATAGCAGATAGCTGTTTCGGGCTATTGGCAATCAAAAGCGCTTTGTATTTGAACCGCAACTAACCTACTTCTCAAATATCTGGACTGGGAGATAGATTCAAATAAAGTATGTTTAAGATTAGCCAGTATTGGTTATGTAATCAAGGTTGTTACACAGTGTATAAATGATGACACTCTGAAAATATTGTATCAAACAAATTGTGAATCAGTCATTAGATTTGAAATCATTGTCTGGGGTGGCAATTCTAGATTCCAATCAGTCTTTATAGATCAGAAAAGAATTATTAGAACTATATGCTAAATTAAGTACGGAGCCTCATGAATAGGTAGATACATTCAGAAATATGAATATAACGACTGTATATGCTTTTTACATTCACGAATGTTTATTCTTTGTTTTCAAAAATAGTGATGCGTTTGATATTGGAGTTAGTCATAATTATAATACTAGTTTTTTTCAAATCGTTATCGTAGGTCCTTATTATATGTGCATTAAGATACTCAATAAGTTACCTAATCATATGAAATACTGTGATACTTTTCATCGATATAACAGTTTTTAAGAAAATGTTAAATCAGATGGAACCTTAAAACTTTAGGGATTACTTTTGTTCTAGAAACTTGTTCTCAGTTTAAGGTGTTATGATAACGTCATTTATAATAGTTGTGTAAAACTTGAAATAAAGAAATTATCTCTCTATCTATTCACTTCTCGAATAAACCTCCAGAAATTGTAGAGGACATTTCAGCTCCATAGCTACAACGGTTCTGCCGTCAGATGACACCTCTATGAATAGCTGAATATGCGTAATTTCTTCAGTGTTGAAATAATTTTCTACAGATAACATGAGTTCCTGACTAACAAAATTCAATATTGGAAAATAATCTTATTTCCCTGTTCAATTTTTATACTTCTCGAATGTTGATGTCGCATAATATTGAGCATTTCTCAGAAGATCTCTATTTATATTTGACTTTTTAAACTAAACTTTCCGAGTAAAATTCGAAAAAAAATCTAGCGTGAGCCAGAAAGCAAATGTGTTCTTTAATTAGGTAACAAATTTGTTTTATATAAGTTGAGTATAGTAAATAAATCCTTTCTTTCAAGTCATTAATATTTTTAAAATTTTTGCAAAATATATAAAGGCAGATGAAGCATCATGAAGAGTGACAAATTCAGTTTTTTTTTCATATTAGCTATAAGAATCTATAGTAATGGTTTTTGCATTTATGAATGGAAAACTCTTCGTTGATGACTAATAGCGAATTTAATTGGCGTTGATAGTCATGCCGCCTTCAAGTAGGCCGCTTTTTCCTTAGTTAATAGTCTGTATGGTTATGCGCGACATACCCATTACTTTCATGGTATGAATAAAACAACGATCTAGGTGTAAGTACCATGTCATGTCATTTAAGGAGTGTCACAGCAATCATATTTGTGTGAAACATTCGTCAGGGTTGGAATGAAAGCAATTCAGCCAGTTTTTAATTATAAGGGCACCTCAAAGATTACAATGGCTTATTTATTTCGAAGTAGGTAATTTGAGGGGATCTATATATATATATATATATATATATATATATATATATATATATATATATATATATATATATATATATATATATATATATATATATATATAGGTACATTTACTTTCTGTCTCACATTGTGAGAAGGTTATTACGGAAAATTTAGATTAAAAAGTCAAACATGAAGAGAGATCTTCTGAGAATTGCTTAATATAATGTGACACCAAAATTTGAGAAGTGAATATGAATTTATTGATATGTTATTTGGGCTGTTTCCATTATCTAAGCGGTTAGTTGTTACCGACGTTTCGGCAAGCATTCGCCTGCCGTCTTCAGAGTGTTGGTCCTGAGAAGGACCTGTGTTTGCCAAACTTAGTCTGTCTGGACTTGTACGCACCATACTTTTTCAATTATGTGGTTACAGTATCGGGATTCGAACACGGGTTTTTTGCGGTTGTAATCCAACACTCTAACAACTAGTCTATCGAAGCAGGTAATTATCATACAATTTGAGTTATATATTAAGTATAATTTCTGTGTTAGAGGTCACCTTGACTCAATCTATCTTGCGCAGATGGTATGCGCAGAAACTTAAGTTGGTATAGATCTCGTTGTTAATTGCTTCCTTGGGCCGAGTTCGTCCTCCTTAACTCAGATCTTATTATAGGTGTCCAGATATCCTTAATTTCCAGAGAGGATGCACTGATTGGGTTAGGAGTTATAGCCATGAAAGCTGCTTCTTTCAATTTCCTCCTTTTCCATCCTTCTTCTTTAGATATTATCGAAGCTCCGTCCCATGTTGTGGTCCTCGTTCCAGGCGTGTTAGGCTAGCCTTGATTTTTCGATTTCCCCCTGTTGAGCAAGTTTTTGGTGCTGTTTGATTCTTATTTTGAGAAGGCGTTTAGTTTCCCCAACGTAGGATCTGCCACATTCACATGGTATTTCATATACACAATCCTTGGTATTCTGATTTTCCTTGTCAGGTTGCACTTTCGTAAGTTTCCCTCTAATTTTGCCATTGATCTTGAACGCTGTTCTCACATTGTATCTGTTACCAATCCTTCTTATTTCCTCAGATAGCCCTTTCACATATGGTATGACCGAGGTGATGGTTTCGGTAGGGTCATTGCTTGTTTGTTGTTGGGGTTCCGTTCTTGTTTCCTTTGGTTCTCTGGCCCTATCAAGGATCTTCTTGGGGTAGCCATTTCTCCTGAGGGTTTCTGTGATGTTGTTGAATTCCTCATTACGATCTTCAGGATTTGAGCATATCTTAGAAGTTCTGTCGTATAGGCATCTGGCTACTCCTACTTTGGTGCCGAGGTTATGGTTAGATTCGAAGTGAAGATATTGGCCCGTATGTGTTGGTTTCTTGTAGACTGTGGTCTTGAGAGTCCCATTCTGTTTGTGAATCATTACATCAAGGAAGGGAAGTTGGAGTTCCATCGTGAATGTTATCGATTCATCTATGCTGTTGAGATGTTCTAGGAATCTGTCTAGGTTTTCTCTCCCATGTTGCCATATCACGAAGATGTAGTCTACATATCTGCGCCATAGTTTAGGCTTGCACACATATCGTTCCAATGCTCTCTTCTCGAATCTTTCCATGTATGCGTCGGCCAGAGGTCCGGATAGTGGGGAACCCATAGCAAGTCCGAATTCTTGTTGGTAGAATTCTTTATCTATTTGGAAGTATGTGGTACTGACACATGTTTCGAGCATTTCCATGATTGCGTTTGTACTCAGGGTGGTTCTTTCGGCCAACGTGGTGTCTTCTTCGAGTTTGTTTCTTATGATTGCGAAGGTTTAGTCAGTAGGAACATTGGTAAACAGGCTATTGATGAACTTTTATATAGGTTAAAATGGCCGGTCCTTCGCTACCAGCGACTATAGCAAGCAACTGCATAAAACCACCAATTCTGTCACATTTCAGAAATGAAAATTCTTCATATCTACTTAAAACCTTTGAAATAAAATTACCTGATAGTTCAGAAATTCATAAAGTATCTGGTAGAAAATCGAGCCATGTTTTGAATCATCAAATCGACATATTATCTGCCTACGTCATAGGTATTTTGTATTTATTTAAAAATGTCAGTTTATGATGAACACTGAAGATCGGCGTTATGTACTGAAACCGATCTACTGAATGTATTTATAATCACAAAATATTTTCAGTTATAATATCACGAGAGCATCGAAACTAATCGATTATACTTCCGAGTCACGAGACGTATTTTGCGAAACATCCACGAGAGCGCAGCTCGAGTGATGTTTTAAGAAAATACGTCGAGTGGCGAGGACAGTATAACGATTGTTTTTGATTGCTCGTGTGGTATTCGTTACGATTATATGACGAATAAAAAATATTAATTTTTTTTGACAAACGTCAAAACATCGTCAATATGAAAACATTCACATTTTGACACGAGGCGAAACACCAGAACGATTATATCACGTCGTCAAGGGTATATTCACTTATCAATACTCAGTAGTTATGCAAAATTCACGGATTCTATTGGCTTATTCACAAATGAGTTATAAAATCACGAAAACACGGTAGATTTAATTTTCCAGTATCTTCATACTGATCAACTATCATGTGTGGACTTCATCAATTCTATATTCATAAAACACGCAATTTAGATGAAAATATGGGACGTTGGAAGATCATCACTGTCTTCTCACGTTGCTGAATGAATATCTTCATAATTTTTTATAACGAATATTTCATACAAAACATTCCGAACGGTAAGACAAAGACGTAAAACATGTAGAAAATTCTACTGACAATGAATATTGAATATCATCTTTCTGACTTTTGAAAATACGAATTGAAAAAGCATTCATGAATATATATTTCTAATAAATAGTTTTTAAAAGCTTAGATTCTTGACAGCACTCTGTGATTCAATTGAGAGAACATTTTAATAAATGAATAAATTTCAAATTTTCCATTATTTCATTTTTAATCACAAAAAACAGCCGGAAGTTGATGAATCTTAATGAAAGAAACCTCCGAATACACACCTGTACTCCTACTTTTCATAGATATTTATTCAACACATTCTCACTTATTCGAAAACACATTCTGTGACACGTGCTCTGTGCTTCAATTCACCAATTGTCTTCTATGGGCGCGACCCTGAAGTATTTATTTATCTATTGTTATATTCTTTTACTTCGCTCCGCTGACAAAGCTTCAACAATGAGAATATATAGCCTTTTCTTCCTTCTAGATATGGAATATTCTACATATTTCAACTCTTACGTCGCTATAATAATCTATGACCAGACTTTCTTGTACGTAGAATACAGTTGAATTCTTTATCAGTATCATACGAACGGAATTTAAAGAACACAGACGAAATAGTTTAGATTAATTTCACTGAACTAGGCCATCCTCGATTTATTTATGACATTGACGTGTCCTTATACTTGCGTGAGATCGAAAACTAACCTTCAATTAAGTACCTCTAAAATATTCATTACATTTAGTATGAAAATTTCAGATAAATCAATCCAATTTGCGTTCAAAGAATTGAATTCATAGCTAGATGTTGACGTCTAACACTAGGATGAATTAAACTTCGTATGTTTCATTACACAAACATGCATAATGAAACGTGAGTTCAATGCGGAAGTTTAATTGAATCATGTTTGGTTTAATTGAAGCTTTGCTTATATGCCTAATACGTTTATGTCATTAGGATATTCTTTAAAGGAATTTCAATATGGTGATGTTTGCAGGGAATGCGTCATTTGAATTTCTTGAGCTCTAGGTATAATTTTCAGAGGAAAATGTTGAATCATGCGAAAGTATTGAAGGTTACAGTTATCAATCCTTGCGCATTTATACTATAACATTCTACTCGGTATCTCTGAGAAGAATGAATAGTATGTTTTATATTATTGTTAGATTTGATCTGTTCATGTTGCTATATTATTTTTGTAATTAAGATATGTGATAATCATTTAACAAATGACAAATTTGAGAATATTCATAATTCATATATAGATTAGATGTGTTTGAATAAAAATTTTCTGAATAACTTGAATAACAAATAATAAAGTGTTTGTTAATGACTGTGCTAAAAGGCTATGGCGTTATGTGAAGTGGATGTGGAAAACAGACGTGTATTACCGACATAAAGCGACGAATCTATAAACTGAGGCGAATCTGAAAGTTGGATATATTGTAAGATTTTTTCCATCAAGAAATTGAATCCTTTCTTATAATTACAGATAATTAAATGATTATATACCAGACTTATTGCATTATTTACAGTCTCAAATACTTTCTCCATGATGTTTCTTCTATAGAAACACCTGAGGATATATACCGAACCGAAATTCGATTTAAATCATAATGTCTTCGGTATCTTCTTCGTATTTTATCGTCGTTATTTTATCAATTCCGACTAGAAAATGTTTGAGTTAATCTCATCGCAAAGCGCCCGTACGTAAAATTGCGCAACTAATGACCATCTTCGAAATCGGGATAATGGTGCATTTCAGAATAGTTATTATATGAGATCATAACGATGTAGACTTGCCAAATCGAGGGGGAATTTACGTGACTAGTTTTAAATTTCAGGTACTTGTTTTTGTGCGAGTGAAAGTGAAATGTGTTCTCTCAATTTAATTGTACAATGAGGCCTATTAGTTCAAGAACTTAAGAATAGTGGTTACCGTTATATACGAGTATATAAAAAGAATTATAAATAACAAGTTTATAGCATTTTTGATAGAGTCGAATGAATAGGATTCTTTGATTGAATTATGAATAGATACGGGAACTTCCAGATATTTTCGATTGCTTGGGCCGATACTTGATGTAAATTAATATAAAAATATCAAATCAGTAGCTAATAAAAACAATTTACACATTTATCAAAAAAATACGGTTATAAACATTCGATATAACGGAGAAATATATTCATTTTGCATATAGCATCTGAAGATGGTGAAGTTCCTCCGAAACGTGCTTCATGCGTATTTTTCTGCTAAATGTTTTAATTGTAATTATTTTCAATTGTTTCAATAAACTTCTAGATATGTGTATCTATAAATCATGCAAGGAGTATTCAAATCGAAAGATATTTCGAATACGAAATGAAAATTTTTCCGTAGGTAAAAATTTAGGGCCGACCCAAGTTCCAAGTGGCCTGTCTGCCCAGCGCCCCAATTTCTGTCCATCTAGAGTCCAGCTAACAATTTTATGTTCGATAAAAGTTGAGAGAACGTTTTCTCAGCAAATTTTATAGAGCAATGTTTGTTCTAAGAACATTCTCAAAACGTTCTTACAACAGTTATACAAAAGAAATGGGCCCCGTGCTAAAGAACTTTTCAGTTCTTCAAGTTGTTCTGTAAGGTATGTAGAAAACATTTATAGAATTGTTGTGTAAACGTTCTCACAAGTAGTAAAGAATTTCTATGCGATAGTTACAGAGCAATGTCTTAAGGATTCTATAATAGTTCTAAAATGGTGTCTTAAAATTCTATTATAGAGTGTATAAAGAACTTTTATATTTTTGTTCGTTAACCGTACATATTGTATTCCATTATACAATTATTTTGTTGCGTGACGTTATATTTACAAAACTTTAATAGGTTTTTTTACCTACTTTCAAAGACAAAATGCTTCTGTATCAGTTTACATCATGGATACGCGTTAAAAATGATATGGACGCCATAATATATAAAGTACCTTCACCATTTATTTGAATTTTCTAGTAAGTTTGAAATCAAAAGACGAATAAATTTTAATGCAGAAGAAAAATTAATGTGAAATATGTGGTATATATATGGTAATTTTTTAATGCGCCCTCATTTAATCTTATTTTTCTACAATGTTAAAAGCTAATTAGGTATTGAAAAAAAAATTATTGATAACTTTTGCCGCCAAATGTATAAAAAAACAGTTAGAAAGTAAATATACATCATATTACTGATAATATTTGGCCTATTTATTACTATTGGTTTTTATCTGAATTTTTCTTGTTTCTTTACAAAATGGCGACGAAATGGAAAGCTTATCTCGTACTTCCAATATGGATGCCAACTAATATGAATCTTTTGTGTCGATTGCAATGATTACAGAGCTAATATACTTCATAAGCAACTACTATAACTCAAATGTGCCTACTAAAATTATCAGTGTTGTCTTGTTTTACAAGATTTCCCCAAGCACTAAAATTAGCACAGGCAGGCTGCATTTTGAAAGAAAAAATTTATAAATACATAAACGATTTTTTCAAAGAAGATTTCTCTGGTGATATGGCCGTTATTATAAAGCGGAAATTTGCATACAATATTTCCCAGTGACTTTTTTTACGAGTCAAAAATATTTCCAATATGGCTCACAATGTTTTTACTCGACTGTGGCTAAACTAAAAGGAGGTATTACGATTTTAGCAGTCTACGCCTTAAAATCTTCATCATTATTGTTCTGAAGCTCTATTAGCCAGTAATTTCTTTTTACTATAACTTCGTCATCTTCTTGGTTTTCTATGTCGCTGTCTATTCTATTATTCTCTTCCTCGATTAAAGTCTTTGGTACCTCAATAACTACACTATCTGTTTTTAATGCGGTAACCTGGAAATCCTTATTTGTAGCTTTGCTGTCATTGCTGTTATTTACGGAAATTCTATCACGTAATAAGCTTTCGTAAATTCTTTTCGTTTTCCTACTGAATGCTCCACTTTTTTTCATCTGTTTCCATTTACTTAAAGACATGGTTTTCATAACAAACGTCGTCTAAAACTTATACACAAACGAAATTCACTTTTAAAATAGCGTCAATTAAGGTATGGTTGTTCTGTAGTGCTTTTTTATGAAACAAAAATGGCATAGATTTAAACCTAATTACTCTGTAATTATTGTATAACAACTATAACATTACTCTCTATAACAACGTTATAGAGGTTTTTTTTATTAAGTTCGTTAGCAGCTTCCATATGCATAATTTGTTATTCGTAGCAAAATTGTCTCTTTGCAACCCTTTATACAATATTTCTATAAAAAAACTATAATCAACCACTACGGAGCAATTCTATAGGAGCTTCACAGGGGTTGGTATAGTTCTATAAGACACTTTTTTACATCGGATTTGGAATCATTTAGTTCGATAAGCACCATTACTGTAAAATTATGCTACTATAGACAGTTATCGAGCAATTATTTACACTTATCTTCTTAATGCTCTGTAATTATGTTCTAAGAACGTTCTTGCAATAAACTTAAAGAACAATTCAGCTTACGAAGACAAAATAGTATCATCTGCTCCACTTATACAACAACTTAATGTTCTAGACACAACTATGAAACCTTTACAGAACAGAAAAGTTCTTTTACTCTGAATTTATAGAAGCTTTTTGCTAGCTGGGAGGCCATGTCCAATCCAACGATACCAACAATTTCATGATAAAGTGTCATTATCCATGATCCTGGTTGATTTCTTCCAAGACAGCTCGAAGCCACTAGGGGCATATAAGTAGATGCTAGAAGCTAGAAGTTAAACTATTGTTACAACTGAAAATTATATCATGCCCTTTTGTAGGTAGTATTTTGTAGGTAGTATTTGAATATATTCTCACAATTTTTCATCAATAAATCGTGAAACTACAAATCGAATAAGGAATGCACAATATATATACCTACATATAGGTACATAATCTCTCAAACATTCATATAAAAATTAGAACAAACGCGATAATGAATTCGTATTGAAAACAGAGATTTGACCCATCAATATAATTACAGAAAATAAAAATTTTCATGCATGCTACGGGTCTCAAACACATACCATACAACTAACATCACAATTCTCGAGAGGCTCAGAAAAGACAAGGAAATTATTACTACCGTAAAGAACAGGAAACTAGCCTACTTTGGCCACATTATACGTGATGATAAGTATCGACTTCTACAATTAATCCTACAAGGCAAGATTGAGGGCAAGCGAGGCCCTGAACGCAGGCGTATATCCTGGCTGGCCAATCTTAGAAAATATACTGGCCTAACATCAACCGTCTTATTCCGAGCTGCAGTGAATAAGTTAAGATGGGCCAACATGGTCGCCAACATCACAAGAAGATAGGCACCTTTAGAAGAAGAAGAAGTTTTGCAATGTACGAAGCAGACTTTTGATCGATGACTGACAGATTGAAAAGTCAGCTCAAATACCGCATTCAAATCTCTCGCGATTTTATTTAGAGCGATGATATACCTTGTTTTCGGTATATCAGTGGAGCTAGATTGGCTTGAGATTGAACGCTTTGGCGTGGCGGTTCAGATATGTGAACAATTATACACTGCTACCTTGACCTCTCTCTCGTATACTGAAAAGGTAAAAATGAAACATACCTACTACCTAGTTTGAAAATATTATCGACAATAAAGGCAAAAATGGAAATACAAGGATATTGGAAACGCTTTAATTGCTTCATTTCGTCAATTATTAATACACTCTAGTTCTATTCTATTGAAAAAAATATTATAAGAATTGATTTTATACAGTTGTTCTATAATTGGAAGAAAGTGCAACTTTCAAATATACAATTATCAACTTTATATATATTAATTGCAAATGAGACCATTAAAAACGCTCGTTTTTCAAGTAAACAAGCATTGGTATCTTGGAAAACAAATCATTTTTTAATATTTATTATATAATTTATTATTATTAAAATATAATTTATAGATTAAACTATAATAGGAATGTAATATTTTATTACATCTCACAATACCATTGAATCGGAAAAATTCCTGTTCAGATTTAACTCATCACTAATAACAGTAATAACCCGAGAAACAATGCACAGCACAGCAAGAGTAACCTACAAATGACTTTGCGTTTTGTCAGTTGACGTTGACGTTGACAGCTGACAACTCCAAAATTTCTCTAAACTCAAAATGTAGACTCTAAATAATAACATATATAGATAGATAAATAGATAGGCACTTCCTGATCTGTTTAGTGAATCTATAACATCTTGTAGAATAATTCATAATAAACAAACAAAAAAACTAAATTTAAATTAATATAGGATTAATTAAATCCTACTCAAGAAGGTACTATGATTTAATAGGCTTTCGTCAAAAGTGATGATTATTTAGTTTTTTTATGCTAAGGAATAAAAAATAGGTAGTCCTGTGTTTCTTGTTACACAATCGTAATTAAAATTCAGATTGTCGAAATTACAATATGCTCCACACATATCTGTTACATGAAAAATGTTGATGATATGGCTCTTGGGTTTAGACACAAAAATCTACAAATCGCAGAGAACGTCCTGAACGAAGACCTAAAGGCCACGAACAAATTCTTCACTGAATGGAGACTCAAACCTAGTGTAACTAAAACCGAAACATCGTGCTTCCACTTAAATAATAAAATGGCGAATACAGAACTGCACGTCGAATTTAACGGCACCCGACTAAAGCACAATAAGCACCCCAAGTATCTGGGAGTTACTTTAGATCGCACACTATCTTTCAAAAAACACTTAACAAATGTAGCTGCTAAATTAAGAACGAGAAACAACATAATCTCCAAATTAAGCGGCACAAGTTGGGGTGCCTCAACTGAAACGCTCCGTTGTTCTTCTCTGAGCCTTGTATTCTCCACAGCCGAGTACTGTGCACCTGTCTGGCTAAACAGCCCGCATTCAAAATTGGTAGATGTCCAACTCAACAACACCCTACGAACAATTAGCGGCACTATTAAACCCACACCTACATACTGGTTACCGGCTCTGTGCAATATACCTCCAGCCCACCTACGACGCTCAGACGCTCTGTGCAGAGAATATAGAAAGATTCTAAGCAACCCACAGCTTCAAATCCATGAAGATATTGATCAACTTGGGCACAGGATTCGTTCCAGAAAACCTCCAATCCAAACAGCTGCAGTTCTTACCACAAACAACTTTAAACTAGAAGAAGAGTGGACACAATTCTGGCAAAATAGTGCGCCCCCTGATATTTATGACAACCTTTATATAAACGAATCAGTTCCTGGATCCTCCAAGAAAAACATGGTGCTATCTAAACCGCATTCGTACCGAAACTGGCATCTGTTTAGATTCTTTATACAAATGGGGAAAAACCCAAAGCAACACTTGCGATTGTGGCGAACGACAAACCATCCATCACCTAGTAGGCGCATCGGGCTGACTTTTTGAATACAAAAAATTAGTTACCGGCAAATTTTCATTGATTCGTGTAAGGGAAGGCAATATAAAAGTTCTCTCGTCGAGTGTCTCTGAAATTTAGTGTCGGTTGGTTTTTTGTTAGCAACAATGTCTGTGCAAAATCGGTTTTTCCGACTTTGCGGAAAAACTATGCATTGCAGAGAAAAGTGATGCACAGACAAAAAATGCGCAATCAAAAGACCAATAAAATAAGCTTTGATAGATCTAAATCGGACAATTCGTTCAAAAGTTATTGCAAAAAAACGGCGAAAAAACGTGTTTTTTTAGCTTTTTTCCAATTGTTTATAGGGTTGTTGTTAATTATTTTAATGCTATCAGTATGGCCAAAAGTTATGAGTCTTAACATATTGAAAAGGTGTGCGAAAGATGAGCGCTGTGTGATTAATAGTTTTCGCAAAATCCTATTTATTTATCCCGTTTCACTAATTATGCAACAACTTTAAACCTTTGGTGTGGGG
The DNA here is from genome assembly GCA_030704885.1 of Cynegetis impunctata. Classification (NCBI taxonomy): domain Eukaryota; kingdom Metazoa; phylum Arthropoda; class Insecta; order Coleoptera; family Coccinellidae; genus Cynegetis; species Cynegetis impunctata. The sequence goes on along the minus strand of JARQZK010005086.1, from coordinate 393,462 downwards.
AAACTAATAAACGAAAAAGGGTTTATAGCCAGGTCATTTTGAAGGTAAGTAACTGACTTAGACTTCTATTTTCGCAGAATTTAATTTTTTTGCCGAAAACCCTTTTAAATTAAATAAACAAGTAACTACTGAAATATAGCAGCTTTTTTTTTATAAACATTTAGAATAACTTGGAAATTATTTACGTCAGTAAAATGAAATGTGCTGGAATCGAATGCCAGTTAAAAAACACGCATTTTAAAAAAAAAAAGAAGTTCCTAGGCCCTTTTGGAGCCAAGTTAGCCCTTTATTTTCAAAAAATCACAGCGCCCGTAATAATCAACATTAAGGGCTGAAATTTTAATAGGTTTTACTTTAATAGTTAAACTGTATGAATAAATAGTTTTCAATAATGTAAGTCCATAATTGTTCCCACAATAGCCGGTGAAAGTGGTGATACTCCGAACTTGCTACTCGGAAGGCCGGTGGTCGCTCGAGCGCAAGTGGAACCTCGAAATGGCGCGCGCTGTAAAAATTTGCAATATCTCAGCTTCCAGTTGACGTAGAACCTTCTTTTTTTTTTTAATCTGGGGTAGCATGAAAAAATAATAACAACTGGCTAGTTGCCATAATCGTTAACAACAATCTACACTCGTTAAATCAATTTTTTGAAAATTAATAATAATTTTTTGTGATTTTGACAACTTATTAGTAATAAATTTTGAATATTATTTAAATGACTGATGAGTGTTGAGCTTTGCCAACTAAATTGATAAATACAATTTTTTTGTTGAATTGCAAAGTAAAAAGTTATAAACAAAAAATTGCAAAATTGAAAATTTCAACGATTTTTTTTTCATTTTAAGCTTATTGGGATTAAAGAAACACTTTTTCTCTCTTGTAATTTTTTCGGAAAACGAACCCTTTCAAAGATATAATCAACTGAAACTAATAAAATATTTCCAATGATTATTACGGGCGCTGTGATTTTTTGAAAATAAAGGGCTAACTTGGCTCCAAAAGGGCCTAGGAACTTCTTTTTTTTTTTAAAATGCATGTTTTTTAACTGGCATTCGATTCCAGCACATTTCATTTTACTGACGTAAATAATTTCCAAGTTATTCTAAATGTTTATAAAAAAAAAGCTGCTATATTTCAGTAGTTACTTGTTTATTTAATTTAAAAGGGTTTTCGGCAAAAAAATTAAAATCTGCGAAATAAGAAGTCTAAGTCAGTTACTTACCTTCAAAATGACCTGGCTATAAACCCTTTTTCGTTTATTAGTTTCCCCACACCAAAGGTTTAAAGTTGTTGCATAATTAGTGAAACGGGATAAATAAATAGGATTTTGCGAAAACTATTAATCACACAGCGCTCATCTTTCGCACACCTTTTCAATATGTTAAGACTCATAACTTTTGGCCATACTGATAGCATTAAAATAATTAACAACAACCCTATAAACAATTGGAAAAAAGCTAAAAAAACACGTTTTTTCGCCGTTTTTTTGCAATAACTTTTGAACGAATTGTCCGATTTAGATCTATCAAAGCTTATTTTATTGGTCTTTTGATTGCGCATTTTTTGTCTGTGCATCACTTTTCTCTGCAATGCATAGTTTTTCCGCAAAGTCGGAAAAACCGATTTTGCACAGACATTGTTGCTAACAAAAAACCAACCGACACTAAATTTCAGAGACACTCGACGAGAGAACTTTTATATTGCCTTCCCTTACACGAATCAACGGACATTTGCCGGTAACTAATTTTCTTCATTTTACGATCATTCTAAAGTCAGCACGATGCGCCTATAGCCTATGACTGTATAAACCGGCAAAGTCACTGCTCGACCAGAGATTTCTTGGGGGCCACTCCATCGGCTGTCACCTGGATCGAAAACTTAGACATTAAGATCTAAAATTGTTTTTCTTTTGTTTGATAAAATTGAGTAGATTAAGATACATGTGTTGCCATACGATAAATAAATAAATAAATACATGAAAAATGACTTAATTACTTGAAATTCACTAATTTTGAAGTTTCAGACATTCGAATCGATGGACGGTGTTTGTTCTCCTTGAAAATGCCACAGATGTCACTAAAAATTTCGCTAATCGGATTGTCAAAAATACAAGTTCAATAAATCAGAACGATATATTATCAATTTTAACTAATTATTTCCAAATCGACGGTTTCAATTAACCTTCCATCATCGATATTAATAAATTCGAAGGTCAGGTCTTTGAGAAGATCATATTACCAACAAGGTATCACACCTTATTCCGAAACATTCTCAATGAGCTGATATGAATTCTTCAGAAAAACGCGGAGCTGGTCATTTTCTGGGTATTCAAATGAAGCAACGTGTTCCCCATATAATTTCTCGAAAATTATGTGAATTTCCTAACGTTTTCAAGGACGCGCTTCGTCAATTTTTTCAGCTACGGGCACAAAATAACTTTGCATTCGACGAGAGCATAGAATCGATACCCAATAAAATACGTAATCGTTTTGTGAAATGCGATTCGCAGGTGTTCAACCTTGATTGGTTTAGTATTTAATTGAATCAATTAAACTGGACTGAACAGGGGCGGAATCGGGTAATTTCAGGGACCAAACATATTGTATTATTATGTTATGTATAGATTGTTGATTTTTATTCGTTCTAATCGAGAAGTGATTTTTAGTAATGAATATCTGAATAAGGGATATTTTAACAAAGGATTTAGGACAATAAATTCTGTTGAACAAAAACAAAACTTGAATTTACTACGTTTATTATCACAAAAATACTTTGAAAAAACAGCATATATCCTCAATCGAAAGTAGAAAATCTGAAAATTCACATCTTTAACATATTTTGGTCCTCTAACAGAAAAAATTGCTAATGTCATACCTAAATCTAATATTAAAATTGCTTTCAAACCTGAGACTAAAGTCTCAGGATTTTCATTCAATGCCAAAGATATCACTTCAAAATTTGAAAGTTCAGGAGTTTATAGGTTGATTTGTTCTGTATGTAAAGGAGTGTATATAGGTCAGACTGGTCGATCGTTTAAGACAAGATTTGAAGAACAACAACAATCTTTTTTGAAAAATAAAACGGATTCAACGCGTTTTCAAATCATTGCCGTGAAAACCACCACCCATTTCCACAAATAGATAACTTTCAAATTATGCACAAATTAACGAAAGGAACCAAACTTACTTACTTAGAATCATTAGAAATTTTTAAACTAAAGCATAATGCAAAATATATCTTGCTGAACGACCAGATTGACTTGATACATTCTCCTATATTTAGTGTATTCAAACAATATTAATTTTCTAAGAACATTTCATTGTACCAATTTGGGAAATCCACATCTATTAGCCCTTCTTGAAATGTGTTCCTCTTGTCTATCTAGGTACCAGCAATAATCCTTTCCCACCCGTGAGCGCAAATCTATAATTATTTTGTATTCAGTTCTTAACTAAATCTGCCCGATGATGGTCTAGTGACCGAAATTGCAATCGCAGTGTAATATTTTTCAAAGTATTTTTGTGATTATATAACTCATGTATGAATAAGCCAATAGAATCCGTGAATTTTGCATAACGACGTAGTATAGATAAGTGAATATACCCTTGACGACGTGATATAATCGTTTTGGTGTTTCGCCTCGTGTCGAAATGTATATATATTTTCATATTGACGGTGTTTTGACGTTTGTCAAAAAAAATTAATATTTTTTATTCGTTATATAATCGCAACGAATACCACTCGAGCAATCGAAAATAATCGATTATACTGACCTCGTCACTCGGCGTATTTTTTTAAAACACCACTCGAGCTGCGCTCTCGTGGTGTTTCGCAAAATACGTCTCGTGACTCGGTAGTATAATCGATTATTTTCGATGCTCTTGTGATATTATTACTGATAATAAACGTAGTAAATTCAAGTTTTGTTTTTCTTCATCATGTTAAATTATCACGTAGTAACGACGGATTCTATCAACTAATTAATTCTGTAGTTGTTAATTCTGAATTAAGATCTTTTTTTGAATAAGCTAGTAAAATGAAGATTAGTATTTGCCTTCAAAAGGGCCACTAATTTTGTATTTTACGTATAGTAATATCCATTTGATTTTATGGTATTCATAATGTAGAATTTCCATAGATTCAATACGCCTGACCTATTTTCTATATTCACGTACTAGGTATAGAACAAAATCAATTTATTCTACCTTTTTCGTTAAGTTTTCTGTGAAAAAGAATGGTAATGGGTGTGAAACCATTGCATGCTTCACTCTATTTATTCAACAACTCCTCGTATTGTCCGAGCTATTCAGTTCTTACATAAATTTTGTAACAAATCATCCAATGCCGTCCCTGCTAGTGCGTAGTAAGACCGGCAGGGGCCGTGCATTCTAGTATCGCGTCTAGAAATAGCTAAAATTTTATACCTTCTATCGCTACTCAATATACATCAACGACAGACTATATTTTATTCGAAAGCAATCGAGGCAATAAAGCCTTACTAACGTTCTTGAAGCAATTGGGCTCATGAGATAAGTGTTAGATAGATGGCAGTTAGGGTAGAATTCTCGAAGTTTATCTACCGGCCGAGGCTTATAAAATATGGCGTGTACGACGCGTGTGGCCGATTTTTGAACTGGAAAGTTGTTGGACGCTGCAGGTTGGGCGACGGCACGAAGACAACTTATTTGTCGAAGAACTTCAATGCAACTCTGAATTTATCTATCCCAATGACAATTTTTCAACTCATATCGTATTGATTCGAAATTATCAATTCTCTTCAGGTACACAGTTGTTATATATTGCATATTTTCCACATACAAGGTTGCAAAAAATCTTAAATTTTTAATGTTGAATTTCGTAGTGTAGACTGTGCACCACACTGCAGTTACCAAAAAATCGATACAAGTAATTTACTTAAAATAAAATCTGTTTGATAAGGTTAGAAATGAGGAGGGCATGAGAGTATTATCAATACAGCAATCTTATCACTTCCCAAAACTCCAAATGAATTTTGAACAACCGGGAAGCAACAACTGCGCCTTAATCTTGAACACAAAAGCTTCTTATGATTTGTTATTTTAAATTGTGAAAATTGTGATTTTGTTGCCAAATTGCAAGAAGAATCGTTAACACAGATCATTTGAATTTTAATAAAACCATCTGAATAATTTTCCAACAGATATGTCATGCTGTTGAAGTTGGGATTCACTGAAATAGGTCCTAGGGAATTTAATGTTTTGAGAGCCGTTATTTATAAAATAATTCCAATCATCACTTTTATTGTAACTCATAAGAATACATAAGAATAGACGGAAAAAATATATAGAGATAATAATGTAATACTGATTGAAGCTTTTGCACTGTACAAAAATCATTATAAATATAAGAATGAATCGCTCAAAGCTCAAAGATCGTTGTAATTTTTCCTAAATTTTGGATTATATTGAAAAGACAACGAATAACACGAAGAAAAAATGCTGAAATTATTTTTCATTCATAGAATGAACTGAAAATTTCAAAGAGAAAATTTGGCATCTTACATTTATAATTCATCAGTTTTCGAGCGAACGATTTAGTTTATGTGCAATTTATATCGAATTGAAAGTGTTTCGAATTCGATGGAATACGTATCTTATCATTCAGAAATGGTTGAATACGTTACCCAAAATCCATTTCATGGTTGCCCAAAAAATCGAAAGTATACGCTACTGTAACGATCGATTGTACCAATGTTATCGTGCACCTGATAGCCGAATTGTGAAAGTAAATCCGCTGGCTATAACCCACGGTTGAATTTGACACATCCGACGGATTTTCTACGACATTCGCCTAAGAAAACGCCTGAATCACCGACGGCCGCATTACAATATCGGACGGGTAAAGGTCTTCGCACGATCATGGGCGAGGAGGATACTTAATGATAATTTCAGAAGATTTCTACTCAGTAAGTGTCTACATTGTATTATGGTGTAATGCGACTTGAATACGAAAGAGATGGGAACCCATTAGAACACTGCCAGACGCTTCTTTAATGTCAACGACGGCAATACGTTTTATTATGTCCGATGGTTGTAGGCAAAAATCGATATATACAGGTAGCCCTCGGTTTACGCCAGGGTTCCTTTCCTAAAAAAACCGGCGTTAACCGAATCGGCGTAAATTGAACCCAAGGTATGGAGTTAGGTTCCATCTCATAGAAATATGGATATGCAGGTATAACATTATCATATTTAAAGTAAATAAATGTATAAATACTATATAATTGTAGAACAAAAATAAAATTCTCAATAACAAAATCAAAACAATTTTATGAAAAAAGTGTAATTTCACAGGGGTACATACTATCATTTCTCTGTTGAAGTTCCCGGTCGAATCGCTAATTATCTTTGTGGAAAAAAGTATCGAGTGTTAACTGCTTAGATTTTCTTTTTCTTCCATTGAGAAGTTCAGAATATGGCCGAATTGATGCGATAACACTCCTCTTTACGTACGAACTTCTTACCCAAATATTTTCCTTAATATTATCACACAGAAAAAGTAAATGGATTCAATTACGTTTAATGGATGTACATACGTCGTAGCAGCTCGGTAAATACTTTATCAGTGGACCATTAACCTGTCTAGTTCCCCAAGTTGGGTCGGGGAATCCCAGTACATGTCCATTAAAATCGGGGATTTTCAGGACGTAGGCATTGTGAAACGGCTCAAATGGAGCCGGTGTAAACCGAGGGCTACCTGTATATATATATATATATATATATATATCTTCTTCTTCTTTAGCCTGTTCTCTTCCACTCCTGGACATAGGCCTCCTCCATGTTTTTCCACCATTGTCTGTCCTGTGCACTCAATATCCAGTTCTTGCCGGCTTTCCTCTGGACATCGTCTCTCTACCTTGTTTGGGGGCGCCCGACACTACGCCTACCTTCTCTGGGCCGCCACTGCATTATGATCTTTGTCCACAGGGTGTCATCCCTGGCGACGTGCCCTGCCCAGCGCCACTTATTGACGGCGATTCGCTCTTTGACATCAACGACTCTTGTTCTCTCCCTGATGATCTCGTTTCTGACTCGGTCCCTCAAGCTTAGCCCCAGCATCGCACGTTCCATAGCCCTTTGACAAACTCTGAGTCGGTTCGCCGTGTTTTGAGTTAGGGCTATAGTCTCAAGGCCGTAGGTCATGACGGGTAAGATGCAGGCGTCGAATACTTTCCGCTTCAGGTTTATGGGCATGTCCGGTTTTCTGAAGATTTTCTGAAGATGATATATATATATATATATATATATATATATATATATATATATATATATATATATATATATATATATATATATATATATATATATATATATATACGAGGGCAATTCAGAAACTAACCTCCGGTTGATTGAAAAAAATACACCAAGTTAAGTAAAAATATTTTAATATATACATCTTACAACTACATCTTTGCACTATTTTTCGACATAGTCTCCATAACGATTGAGACACTTATCGTATCTCTTCACAAGCTTTGAAATTCCTTCTGCATAAAAATCACCCGCTTGTGCCTTGAGCCAGCCTGTGACCGCATCTTTGAGCTCTTCGTCGTCATCAAACCGCTGGGACCCGAGCTATTTCTTCATATGCATGAAGAGGTGATAATCGCTTGGCGCCAGATCTGGGCTGTAAGGTGGATGGTTGAAAACGTCCCACTTGAAGGACTCAAGAAGGGCTGTTGTTCTGCGAGCAGAGTGAGGACGGGCGTTATCGTGCAAAAAAACGATACCGGAAGTCAGCATACCACGGCGTTTGTTCTGTATAGCCCGTCGTAATGTTTTTAGTGTTTCACGAACTTTTGCATCAACTGTCTGAACGAGTTCGTCAGTCACCAAGGATGGTCTACCACTCCTCTCTTCATCATGAACGTTTTCTCGTCCATTTTTAAATAAACGTACCCATTCACGGACAACTCCTTCACTCATAACTTTTGGTCCGTACACGGCACAAAGCTCACGATGAATAGCTGCTGCAGAGTATCCTTTGGCTGTAAAAAACCTTATAACAGCACGCACTTCACATTTGGCGGGATTTTCTATTGCAGCACACATTTCAAACTGCCACAAAAACTAAACTAGCGCAGGTACGATGTTCACTCGACTACGGCTTGATGCCGACTGACCTGCTGAGCGTGTGAATGCACAGATGGCGCGCTACTCCCCCCACTACCCGCACTGTGACCAATCGGAGGTTAGTTTCTGAATTGCCCTCGTATATATATATATATATATATATATATATATATATATATATATATATATATATATACATATATCAGATACAAAAGCATTTTAGAAACTGCATAAAGTAAGCATGTTCTAAAAATATTTTGTTACCCAGGTCGACATACACCAGAGATTTATTCTACCAGAGAAGCCCAAACTTCTGATTTTATATAATTTTGGAGAAAATTGAGCAATAGTCATTAATTTTATTAGACATTGCCGAGTCCTAATATTTAGAAATATTTCAAAAAAATCCATTGACAATTCCTCAACTTGTGGTTGCAGTGCCCAATAGTGTGAACATGGGTATCAAAATTCATATTTTTTCAAAGTTTCCTATTTCCCAGACCAATTTGGTAATTTTTTAAAAATTTTTTTCAAAGCGGTCGTGGTGCACGTACCTACCTGACGGGTTATCCGTTATTTATCGGACGCCCTGTATCTGTGATGATTCTATTCAATTTCCCTTTTGTGCAAAAAAATTCTATATAAATAGAGTATTTTTCAATATAGAATAAATAATTATTTTTAATTTATATCAATCTAGTGCTACAACTAGCTATTCCTAATAAAAAACAATGCCAACAATTTTATATAGAAATTTCATGTTTTGCGTTTTACATGATTTTGCGCACCTCTACTTGAGCAAGTGAATTGAAAATTTGAACGTAAATTGAGTTACGATTTCTATGTAGACTATTCATATTTTTCCGTGGTTTCCAAGTTTTTGAACACCTCTACAGTCCCACATTTGTATGTGTATAGAGTTGGTATTAGAGAAGTGCCTTTTAAATTTTCCAATTATTTTCCTTCCACAACTTGTATGTAGAAATTTCATTCCCTTCGCCCTGAGAACGTGTCAGCACAGTGTTTTGAAGTGCAAAATAAATCATATTGTTGCAAATGTATTTGTTTCTTTTTCAGCAACATTAAGTTGGTCGATCGCTTTTCACCTAAATATTTTGTGGTAGATCGCCAGCAGTCTAAGTCTGAGCACCCCTGAGTTAGAGGGTTAAACATAAGTATGAGTAATGAGTTGACGTTACGCCGAAAAACTACAGCGGTGAGTACTCTCACGCTTTTTTCCGAAGCTACACAGAGCAAATGAAATCGTTTCACCTCGATCGACATGAAAACTTCATCAACTTCGACGATCGCAATTAATCAAAATTATTCCGTTCACTGGCTTCATCGCCACTTCATTCGACTAATTAACGATCTTCTTCTTAGTGAATCGATGGAAAATGAAAACGAAAAATAACCCGACCTATAAATTCGAATGGTGGAACCAACCAATCGACGAGAGAAGTGACTCGCCTAATTACACTAATGATTAAAACCGATTGAAAACCACAATCGTCCTAAAAATTCGATCTATTAAGACGACTCCGGCAAATGTATAACGGCAAATCCGAGCGGAGAGGCGCAAAAACATTCATTATTTCTTTGGATTACCGTTTCGAACACTTCGAGCTTAGAAACTGCAATAAAGGGCACAATGCGCGGAGCGTTGAATTTCACGGTGTATACGATGAAATTACTCACGGGAGTTAAATCGGGTCGACATTACGGTCGACAATTAGCGGACTTCTATTCAAAAAGGCTTTATGTTAATTTTCTGCGCTGTGTCCGCCTTAGAATTGTCTGAAAGGCAAAACATAAAGGTCATTTAATCCAGATTTATCCGTTTGCCTCCTTTAGATATGCTTTTGATTTCTACGAATGAATCAAAGTTATGTGTTCTTTAATCATTGCAGATATACGACTGTTTTTTGCCAGTCCTACATATCACATCAACGTAATCAAATAGCATATGAAATAGTAAAATATTCACTACGATTCATATTTTATTATTAATTGATTTCAAAATATAAAATCCGTATTGAATTAGCCATGATAATTTCAAGAGTGCAGAAATATAGTAGTACCTATCTGTTTTACTAACTTTTCGAAATAATTGAAGAAATATTGCTATTTTACTATCAATTCTAGGGACAGATACTTAAAAAACAGTGACATGTGTTCTTGATAAACTTTTTATGAATTTTTTGAAAGTTCCATTAAAGCCCGATAACTTTCATTACATTTGTATTATACTTCAATATATCAATATTCGGTTCCCATATCTGAAACACAAAAATTCTTTGTAAAATAACGGAATATCTAGTTCGTTAACGAAGATCCGTTGTAAGAAATTGACAGTGGTATGTGTTGTGAAGTTAAAAACTATTCCAGACGAATAATTATCTCTAGTAGTCTATACCATCCTTTATTCATTTGACCCTTATGTAAAAACTTCCAAATTTATGGAATTTGGTACGAACGTGTAAAATCATATCAACCGAATTTGAAAATTGAAATGACCCACCCAGGAATTATGGACTTTATTATGATAAAATACACATCTTCATTCTATGAATTATATATATATATATATATATTATATATATATGCTTCACCAACCAGCATCCCTGTCAGTCTATGTCTTCATTTAATAGTTAAATAATTACATAAAAAATGAGTATAATTATTTCCACCTTGAACATTATTATTCTTGCTTAGATAATAATTATTTGTTGTTTGTCACTCTATACCTCTATTTTCATCATTCTGATGAAAATAATTGCTTCAATTGAAATATTTCGACAGATTTAAATATCAGAGGAGTGAAAGAAATTTATACTTAGAGTAAGAGTCTTCCACTCCTCTGATTCTGCTTTGTGCACACAGCTCCAAACAAGTTCATTTTAGATTTATATATAACTAGCTGCTCGGCCATATATATATATATATATATATATATATATATATATATATATATATATATATATATATATATATATATATATATATATATATATATATATATATATATATATAGCTGAGCTGCATTTTGATAAAAAATGGGGAATACTATTAACCGGCTTCCGAAAAATTCTTACAGAAACCAAACGGCTGATTCTCATAATTCCATCACATAAAAACTTTCTCCACGAAAAAGCACTTAAATGTGCCAAGTTTGGGGATGATCGGTCCAACAGTGTTGAAATTTATATATATATATATATATATATATATATATATATATATATATATATATATATATATATATATATATATATATATATATATATATCAGTGGCGGCTCGTGAGGTATTGGTCTAAGGAGGCTACAAGAGGTGTTAAAAAATACACCATAGGCGAAAATTTTTAGGATTTTAAGGTCAACCGCCTTATAATTTGAAGAAAATCAAAGTAAAACAAGCATCCTAAAATATTAAATAGGTACTTATTCGAGGAATTAATCAATTGTTGCCCAACAAGAACCAACGGGGAGGTGAGACTTTTTTCTTGCCAGAAATAAAATAGGCCCCTCCCAAAAATAGATTGAAATAAAATTCTTGTCATGACAGTCAAACAAAACTTAATAAAATAACAACAAAATAAAATAATAAAATATACATTCAGACCTAAACAAAAAAATTTAAATAAATTCTTTGGTATCGACATCTATTTTTTTATAGATATAATAAAAACATTGTCTTTTTGATAATAAAATTCATCTATTTCATGAATTTTATACTTTTATGAACTCGGAGGTTAGGTTAGTAAGGTTAGAAAAAGTCAGGTCAGCTTAAGTTTTTGAAAAAAAAAAGATGACTCAGCGACAAAATCTGACTTCATATTCGGCTTTTTCAGGCCAAAATAAGATATAATCCGAAATTTCAAGAAAATCGGGGCAGTCTGTTGTATTATCGATAATTACCATAATTTCTGCATAGATCCCAGTGCCAAACAGAGACATTTTCCCCAGTAAAAAGTAAATACTGCCAACAAAATAATTTATTTTCACCTGTGATCCGGTAAGCCAAGGATGTCTCTCATAATTTCTGATATTAAAACCGCGATTCTGCTACGCTGCACCAAATTGTTCAATTCCGGAGTAGGCCGCAATGTTTTTATTAAAACTTTATCGTTTTAACTTAGTACACTAAAGTTATGGGATAACAAATATTCCACTAAGTCACCATTGAAATTTTTAAAATTAACTTCAGTAACCAAACTCATTTTAAAAACAATACGCCAATAAAATAAATTAAAACCGACGAAACTGTTTTCGTCCACGACCAGTGACGACTAGTCCAACGGTCCATGTCCAACGAATTCACTCGATTTTACCCGAAAGCCTATAGTTGTGATTGGTCGACATTGTGTGAGACTTAGGTTCAATCGGTGTTGCCATTTACATGTGTTTTCCTTTTATATTGCAATGAAGTATTCATTCGCAGTATTCGCACCGTTGTTTGCTTTTCTGTGGCAGGCATAATGAACGTTGAAAATATACCTTTTTAAGCCTCTGCAGCGTTGCCACAAATCTTGAAATGAATAAAATGCAGTAAATGTAAATACCTTCTATCGTAATTAATAAATTATATTATATAATGTAGGTTGAAAGGAAGGTACGTGCATAAAATAATATGATTTTGATTAAAATGAATATGCTGAATGCTGACTATTCAATATAATATATTAGTGATACACGGAATATTATTGAGGAGGAGGCTTAGCCTCTTTAGCCGCCTTCGAATAGCCGCCCCTGATATATATATATATATATATATATATATATATATAAATATATATATATATATATATATATATATATATATATATATATATATATATATATATATAAATATATATATTTATATATATATATATATATATATATATATATATATATATATATATATATATATATATATATATATATATATATATATATATATATATATATATATATAGTTCCATTTTGATATATCAGATTATATCAACTAGTGAAGGTGCAGAATATTATTTCACAATTTGGTCCAATCATCTGTTTCGCATTGGACAGAGATGCGATTGTGAACTTTTGCAATTCACACTCACTTTCGCAATTTCCTCGTCATTCTAACGACCAATCCGATAATCTTCGAAGGAAGGATCATTAGCAACAAAGAACAAAGTTGGCCATCCCGGCGAATTCTTCAACATATGCTATTACTAGGACGATATTATGCAGCTGTTTTTACGACAAACTCGTGAAATTCGATTCCCCATCTTGATTGGAAAACAGTTATTTTTCTACCGTTAACCCAATCCTGTAAGATCGATAATCAGCAATATAAACTACAAAGGCAACACACAGAGGCAGTAGATATTTTTACTGTCAATTTTACTGCCACTATTCCATCAGTTTATGCCCTGAGGATATTCCACTTCCTTACACATGCGTTTTCTTGCGTAATACCGTAAAAGAAGAATGAATTACGTAAGGAGAACGAAGTGGGTATGCACTGCCTGATTTCTAGTTTAACTTGTTTCTTATACTACCGAATGAAAGTGAGGCATTTTGAGTGTCCATTTGATGTAACGGATTCATAAGAAATTAAATGATTACTTGTCACCGAGAATACTGTGTGTTTTTGGATGAACAAACATAACTCCAAAAGTTCTGTTAAGATGTGACGGTTACATGCAGTCAAACTAGAAAAATTAATTTTTTCCGCCAAATAGATACCTACGTATATTTCCCGAAATAAAGTAATACACTTATGCATATAGAGATAAAACGCATTTTGAACAAATTCATTATTTCAATATTTTTGAAAGCTTCATTATGGCCCGGTTTCATTTTAATTGTTGAATGAATACCGACCACTTGATTACCATGTGATAGGTCATATTTATAATCAGTAATAATATCACAAGAGCATCGAAAATAATCGATTATACTACCGAGTCACGAGACGTATTTTGCGAAACACCACGAGAGCACAGCTCGAGTGGTGTTTTAAAAAAATACGCCGAGTGACGAGGTCAGTATAATCGATTATTTTCCATTGCTCGAGTGGTATTCGTTACGATTATATAACGAATAAAAAATATTAATTTTTTTTGACAAACGTCAAAATACCGTGAATATGAAAATATATATATACATTTTGACACGAGTCGAAACACCAAAACGATTATATCACGTCGTCAAGGGTATATTCACTTATCTATACTACGTCGTTATGCAAAATTCACGGATTCTATTGGCTTATTCATACATGAGTTATATAATCAGAATAATCAATTTTCTGACTATATATATAGAAAAATCAATATCTTCCCCAATTATGAACGTAAAATTTAAGTCGAAAATTAATCTCTCAAAACCAAGTATCCTTACGTTTCAGTCGGATGTCCCTAAATAAATAACTTTCATTTCAAGAATGTCTTTTTGGATTCGGAATAATTTTAAATCATCCAGAAAATCGAATGCAAAGAAATAAATTATATTTTTAAAATTTTAAAGGCTAATTTTTTTTCTCGTCATTTCAAGAAAAATAGGTTTTCCTCCCCATGGTTCTATGGAAACATAAATTATCATTTCCTCTACATATCTTTCTGAGTATTATTTCATCAAAAAATTTTATCGATATCGAAGCATAAATAAATCACCTTTAAATCATAAAATACAATACATATTATCGAACTCTACATTATCAGTTAACAGCGGTTCTATGAGCTGAACTTAGACGACTGGTTCTAACATTGGAATCTTACAAATTTTCGTTTGTCATAAGAATACATAAAATAAACAAACCGATAAGTTGTAAATATCCTGAGATTCTAGTTTATATACAACACACATAGGTTTGCGGTCCACACTGCTACTAAAACGAGTCGTCAACATTCTCCGTTCTACAGTAAATCTCGAGGACGAACGACTTGAGCGTGAAAAACCTACTAGCGCCATCGGCGAGAAATCGAAGACAACATTAATCCACCATACAAGTCGAAATGAAGGTATCTCGACGTAAAACTAATACGTGTTGCTATCTCATGGCTGCTCTACTACAGTGATGTATCTTATTGCAGAGCATACTGACATAGTGTTTTTAAAAAAGTCTGAATGTCCGAGAATAACCCCAGAAGAACCAGACTAGACAAAAAATTTAAAAGAAAACCTTAATTTCTCGAAATCTTATTTTAGCTCGTACCTACATGATTTTCTAAGCGATATTCAACAGCTTTTATACTCTCTTTACAGTTTAAGCTATTCAAAATAATTGTTTATCGCAGATAATAATCCACCTATGCTGCCAACAGAGACTACAGGATAATATTTTCAAATTTTGAAAAAGAAAATAATCCGAAGGGGCTAAATCGTGTTCTTTTTCTTCAAATGGGTTATTTCATTTTTAGTTCTTCTCTCAAATGCTCCAATAGGTTCGCATATCAGCTTTTAATTAATTTTCGTTCGATGTAATAATAAGTATAGTAATTTTTTTCATATATTGTTCATCTATACATTAGGCATCCTGGGACTATCCGTACCAAAGCTGTTATCGCTAACTATGGCCCGATATAGGCTATTCTGCGTAGTAAATACTCAACATTGAAATATATTTTTACTTTATAATTGGTAGATAATTGGAGAGGGCCAGTGAAAAAACACACAGAAATCTATCTTATGTTAATATCAACGTTTCGACAAGTTATATTGTCATCCTCAGGATACTAAAAACAGAAATGGCAAATTCACAACTATAGACACGTTATAGAACAGGTAACATTATAGTTAATTTAAAATATTAAAGAACCAAACATAAAGATATGAAATCTTGATTAATATCTTCTTTTTTAAGTTTACAATACAACAATCAAATAAAATAAAGAAGCAATTGTTATAAGTACACGTAAAACATATTTACAATTATAATACTGTTATGGAGCAATAGAAATACAAGAAGTTGGAATAGACAATTTCTCTTAATATTAATTTTTGCCTAGTTTATTTACAAACAATATTTGACACATACAAAAATTAAAAAACATTTAGCATTTTAAAGTTTTCCAAAATTAAACATTTTAAGCGCCATAGCAAAACAGTAAAACATCAGGACTGTATGTATTTTTGAGGACAAATCGGTCCTCAAAAATACATTCATTACAAAAAGAAAATCTAAACAGAAAGAACAAGAAAGGTATTTCTTTGGCACTGTACCTATATGTACAACAACTTTAACATGGAAATTATCCACTGCATCCTGTGTTTTAAATTTCTAACTAAAGAAATCTGAATATGTTGGTAATTCCTGATGTTTTACTGTTTTGCTATGGCGCTTAAAATGTTTAATTTTGGAAAACTTTAAAATGCTAAATGTTTTTTAATTTTTGTATGTGTCAAATATTGTTTGTAAATAAACTAGGCAAAAATTAATATTAAGAGATATTGTCTATTCCAAGAACCAAAATTGTTCAATTTTTAACAACTTCTTGTATTTCTATTGCTCCATAACAGTATTATAATTGTAAATATGTTTTACGTGTACTTATAACAATTGCTTCTTTATTTTATCTGATTGTTGTATTGTAAACTTAAAAAAGAAGATATTAATCAAGATTTCATATCTTTATGTTTGGTTCTTTAATATTTTATATTAACTATAATGTTGCCTGTTCTATAACGCGTCTATAGTTGTGAATTTGCCATTTCTGTTTTTAGTATCCTGAGGATGACAATATAACTTGTCGAAACGTTGATATTAACATAAGATAGATTTCTGTGTGTTTTTTCACTGGCCCTCTCCAATTATCTACCAATTATAAAGAATAATTGGGTCACAAGCAAACCTTATGAAATATATTTTTACTATTCAATTGCTACAATTCCTAGCGAATTATATAGAATACATATAACAAGGACTCATACAAACGCCAAATGAAGATTGCGCAAACAATACCCGACAACAAATCAATCGAGGTAGAGCTTCCTTAATGCCATCACATTGTGCAATCTGCTCACAAAATGGAAGAAGATGCCGAAGACCGATCCTCAAGTAGCTTCTCTGAAAGCAGATGGAAATCTCGCCGCAAATAAATCAGCCGCCATTCAATTGCTGGCAGATTTATTTCATTTGATTTTCACTCGGCAAAGTTTAACGCGTTCGAAAACCGTTAATTTCGCATTAGCGACGGTCATTTGAATATCGCAAACGAAATTGCGGAAAGAAAGGTTAGCTAAATGCGGGCTACACACGGACGTTGATGAATCAATACATCGACGTGCATCCAAAAACGCGCAACCTGATTGCATACACACGTACGTACAAAACTACAGTTTTGTCTTGATACATCAACGTGCATCCAAAAATGTACAATCAATATAACGTTATCGCATCCACACGTTCACACCTCTTCGTGTTCGTTGGAATGCGCATCCAAAAATTCAAGCGATTCAGAAGACATCAACGCGGCGTTCATCCGGGTTGTGCATTCAAAAACGTGAGTATTTTTGCATCCACATTAACGTTTTTGGATGCACGTTGATGTATTAACACATCAACGCCCGTGTGTAGGGGGCTAAAGGGTTGAGCGACCTTGAAATCTCATCGGTACTATCGATACCACGATACTATCAATATTGTCACATTCAAGTGGACTATTCATACTTTTCATAGAAAGATGGCGCAATTTAATAGTCTAAATCGTCTCTGAAACGAGGCTAACATCATTTTTGACGTAATAATCATGATCAACCTAAAAAAATATTGCCTTAACTTGAAGCTTTCGCATGTACTCAATGACACAGAATATAATATCGATATATCTGTGTACACAGATAATAGCTATAGCATTATCGCATTTAATAACACCACAGAATTTATTTTTCTAATTCAGCTCTATCGAGTTGCATTAGAAGAGCAGGTTTTCATAACGTATCCAGTTTTAAAAATATATTCATTAAATTATGATTTTTTTTCCTAATTTAAAAAAAAATGCGCCCTGTAATGTGTAAACAATGTTTGTTTCCTCCCCGGGGGATTAACCCCCAACCAATTCATATAGAAATGAATAGCATTCAAGATATCATACGAAACTACCTACTTACAAACTTTCAATCCTATTGCTCCAAAAATACGCCCTTTATCATGTAAACAAGATTTATTTCTTCCCCCAGGGGGTCAAGCCCCCAATCAATTCGAACCAAAACTAAGTCCATCCAAGATATCATACAAAACTACCTAGATACAAACTTTCAACCCTATTGCTACAAAATTGCGCCATCTGTCGTGTAAACAAGATTTATTTTCCCCCCAGGGGGGGTCAACCCCTCAACCAATTCGAACCACAAAGAATTCCGTCTAAGATATCATGCGAAACTACCTATTTACAAACTTTCAACCCTATTGCTACAAAGTTGCACCATTTATCGTGTAAACAAGATTTATTTCTTCCCCCAGGGGGTCAACCCCCCAACTAATTCGAACCAAAACCAATACCATTCACGATATCATACAAAACTACCTAGATACAAACTTTCAACCCTATTGCTACAAAGTTGCGCCATTTATCATGTAAACAAAATTTATTTCCCCCCAGTGGGGTCAGCCCCTCAACCAATTCGAACCAAAAACAATCCCATCCAAGATATCATGCGAAACTATCTATTTACAAACTTTCAACCCTATTGTTTCAAAATTGCGACCTTTATCGTGTAGACAAGATTTATTTGCCCCCCGAGGGGGTCAACCCCTAACCAATTCGAACCAAAAACAATCCCATCCAAGATATCATACGAAACTACCTATTCACAAATTTTCAACCCTATTTCTTCAAAATTGCGCCCGTTATCGTGTAAACAACGTTCAAATACATAAGCACATACATACATACGAACACACACACATATATATATATATATATATATATATATATATATATATATATATATATATATATATATATATATATATATATATATATATATATATATATATATATATATATATATATATATATATATATATATATATATATATATATATGAAATTGAGTTTTTGGTGCCAAGCATCATAAAAAGTCATGAAACGAAAAACTATCTTGGTCCTAGGTCCAACTTTGCTAATCGCACCCATTTTAATAAGCAGGGTTTCAAAGTGAAAACCTGCTAAAAATATTCGGCGACTTAAGAAGTTACAGAAATTCACCTCTGGCTTCAAAAGAACGATTACGTTGGCATGTGTCTTTGTATTTTGTAAGAAGTGTTGACCGCATGGAAACCGCATTAGTCTAACTCAAGATTATCGTGGTTAAGACTTCGTTCACTACCTTATCTAATGTTCCAATTTCGGTTGAAGTTTGCAATTTAGGACTACTAAACGAATGACACAGTAAAAGTACTATTGAACTAAATGAATTTTAATGAAAGTTGGCATTTCCTTTAACATTTGTGGGTATCGAAATTTACTTTTTGTGTTACATGAATTCTATGTCAGAAGGTTTAAAGATGTCAGTGGTTATTTACTGAAAGAATATGGAAAGGCGTATATCTTTCAGTCGTCAAGAAGTAATGAAAATATATTTCATTAAGAAGGTTTGATTGATTGATTCTAGGTTGAATATCAATACGATAATGACAGTTCATGTGCTACTGAAACTGATGCTGCACTGATTTGAATTGCCGAAATCCGAAAACAAAAAATTTGCGCATCCTGTATAGGAAGTTTATATCCTGCGCTAGGGTATTTTAGTTTATTGGATTCTAATAAATAATATCTAGTTACCTATATAATGAATAACGTATCTATAATACTCTGTAACATTTGTACTGAATAGCGTTTAGATATTAGAAAATATGAAACTATTAAATGCACATGAAGTAGTTTAGTAGATTCTCAACCTATAAAATTAATGATGCTTGTATTGGACATAAAATTTGGGATGTTGATGCTGTTTTAATTTTAGCGTGTTGGTGTTGGCTATATAGTTAAACAGTATAGAACTGGGTTGCTTTAATTGTTAAGTGATACATTCAACAAGAACTTCTGCTTCAATAATGGATTATCGGTGTAGATGTAGAAAATACATAGGCTGATGATTTATCATTAACTGCCGATGCCACTTAGTAGGCATCATCTACCAGTTTTAAGAGCAGTGTATTTTCATGCAACGAGAATAGAACCAGAAGTAAGCAACCGTGGTGACGTATAGGTGGCGGCTGATTGAATGTAATTTTGTTCAATCGTCGTTCGGAAGTACCAACATCATAAAAATTAAGTTTAAACATGTTACTATGATAAGTGCCAAATTTACTAGCAGTCAGTCTTAGCTAAATGGATATTTTGATGAGTTCGATGGTTCCCACTATAAATAGGACATTTGCACTGGGAGAAGTGCATCTACCTAAACGTAGGCTATGTGGATGATGAAATATATTTTTTATCGTATTTTTCGTGACACCGTATCGAAAGTCAAGATTCAGGTTTGGAAGTAGTTTTTATGTTCGTTTTTCGAAATTTTTCTGATGAATATTGGCATCTATAGCGGTTCCCATCAACCGAATGTGTTGTATTTGGTCTCTTAAGTTGTTCGAGACAGAACGGCACTTTGGCATCTCCAAAAATTGGGGAAAGCACTGGAGAGGAGGATTTTCAAACAGGGGACAGAAGAAGTGGTAGCAAATTATAAACAACATATTAGAAATTAAGCATTCTCGGTTTTGCAAAGGTTTTATGGAGCTAAAAAACCAAAGTGGATTAGAGGGTTGAAAATTTGCGCCTGTATAGGGTTCATGTTACGAAAGGTCTGTTTGGATTTATAATTTTTTTTTCTTCTGCTGCCATTTTCACTTAAATATATCTTGTCTTTTAGTGGTTTTTGCAAATTTGTTCACCTCCTCAGCTTCTGAAGATCAAGTTAGAGTGTGGAAATTTTGTTACTGTTCTATTCTTTGTGGGATTAAACTGTTTTCTTCAACCGAGCTGCACTCCGCGAAGACTATACCGTTTGAATCGCACCTCGACCTGCTTCTTCATCTGTATGCGCGCTGCTCATCGAATGGCATCTCGACCTGGTTCGTACTTAGAACGCGATGCAATTCGCGATGATGATAACTAAGCACAGGCCAGTTTTTACACGTTCCAAGTTAGCTCCACCTTTAGTTGAAATCTTTCAACGTCAATTTTGCTGACTTTATATTAGGGGAGTCCAAGCGGGGACTTTGGGATTTACTAAAGCGTGGCAGAATAACATATTGGGGGAAACCCTGCATCCTGTTAAGTATACCCACCATACATGAACCCTTAATATAAGGGCGTTCGTCTAGGGCAGCCGATCAGATTAGTAAAATAAAATTGATCGTTGACAAACTCGAGCGCGTCAGATTAAAGCAAGGCGAGTTAATTACATGCAGAAGAGTATGGATTTCGCTAATCTGATGATTTGCACGTGGCATAAGGAAATAGGAGTCTAAAAAAGTTGCAAAAAGAAAACGTCACCTTGACATTCTCAAGCACAGTTGAATTTTTATTTTAATTTTGAAGGAAATGTAACGATTTCTTTTTGCATTTTCGAATATCGGCGATGAGTTTTGGTCTCGTACGGTCACCTTCACCATGCGAACCGGCAGATTAACTTACCTTCGTTATCAAAGACGATGTGGGGTTTATAAACTATTAATATCTGACGCGCTCGAGTATGTCCATATAACGATTTTTTTTTACATTTTTGAAGATCTGCACACGTTTCCCCCCCTAGTGAAATAGCATGTATCATATGACCTTTTTTTCGTTTTAGCATCTAATCTTCACAATCCAAAAGGTCCCCACGACGCTCGAGTAAATTCCCATTCAGCATCTCGACCTCCCTTACTATTAGGAAATCGGATCATTTTGAAAATTAGCACACGTTTAAGGATTGATGATAATAGGTACAATAATTTCATCACTTTATCCTAATGCCCTGACAAGAAGCATCATAATGAAATGCTTTTGTTAGCTTGACCTGTATGGGCCGCAATCAATGTTGTGAATATTCGGAGCTGATAGTATATAAGGTTGGCTAGAGTTTTGTAAATTCAAAAATCCGCAGCGGGTTACTTCAGGGGTGCACTACGCGATGTATGACCTTATTGACGGAGCTCTGCTGCTTACTTATTTTCTTTGTTAGGTCGGGTACATCAAGGATACAGTTGTATGAAATAATTTTCAATCGGTACTTTATGAACAAAGGCTTTCTACATCTGTTCATTGGAAAGAGAATTTTATCAGAAGCGTTACGCGAAAATATCACGATTCAACGATCGTATATCAAAAGGTGTCGTTTTGAGGTTGCACCCGGTAGGTAGTCGTTTGGCATGTCAGATGAAGGGAAATAGTAGTACGTTCAATATTTAGTGCTGAATCGCATGGTCATAGTTATGCACTATTTACTTCACTTTGCGTGAATAACGATTCAGTTGGAGAAATGTGTTATTGAGTTCGTAGGACAGGCTACGCGGGAGGTAAGAAGCCAACTGCGATGGCTATCTATAGAAAAAAGAAAAATGAGAATAATTTCTCATAAATATGACGAAATTCACCATGAGTTACATGTCCAGTGACTCAATCAATTCTACAATTCCTTCAAAAATATTACAAGGGAATTATCTGTAAAAATTTTCTGAATATAAATTACTTCTCATTTGCACCTATATTTCAAAACTTCATTAAGGATAAAGCAATTTGATAAATAAGCATTCTAGTCCTACATAGTTAGGATGAATCATTTTAGATCGTAAGCTTGCTCTGAACTAATCTACGTTCAAACCAATATGTTTAAAATGTTAATTGATATATGAAATATATTGTTTATATCATCGATATTCAAACTGCGGCTTTCGAAAGTGGCCCTTCCGTTTTAACTCCAAATTCTATTAACCTATTAACTATTTCCGAGGAAATAACAGGCGCAGTTTTTTTCTTTACGTCAAGAAATAATGCTGTTTTTACAGCAAAATGATGAAAATTATCCTGAACTGCAAAATAACAACACCACAATTTGTTAGCTTTTCTATGCGACATAACTGAGAAACTCACAGCCTTAATCGAAGCTTGCAAGGTGGAAAAAAAAAATTCAAAACTGGCAAATACAATATTTGCTTTCATAAAAAAACTAAGTATTCATTACGAAGAAATTCAAAACAAAGTTTTACACAGGACTGTATTGATATTTTCGAAAACTGTTCGATAATTTCAAATTATATATCTGCACTATCAGACGAACTTAAAGGGAGATTTAAGAAAAATTACAAATTTGCTACTACTTGTAGAAAAATTATGGTACCTAGAGCCGATAAGTATTTCACATTTGGCTTCAGTTTTGGATTGTAATTATGCAGACTTGTTTGACGAGTTCATTGAAATGAAGAATGTTATTTTTTAAGAGACGAGAGAGAAGATGGAGTAGGTACGCTGAATTTTGGACAATAGTGCCCAAACAATTTAAGACTGTGAAATAATGTGATCCAATTCTGCTTACGTTGTTTTGCATCGACATATATTTGTGAATCATCTTAGTCCAAAATGAAATATGCAAAGAACGTATATAGAAACCGACTTACGGATTCTCATCGGACATTAAACTATTCCCAATATAATAAATGAAAAATTGAACGTCATAGGTTTTTTACCAACACCTAAATAACAGATGTGATTTATGTAGGTAGCGGCCCGCACGACACAACTAAAATCTGAAAGTAGCCCAAGAAAAAAAAAGTTTGAGTATCGCTTATTTATATAGTCAAAGGTGTAAATATTTTATATAAATTTCAATCAATATAATAGCTGCATAGGGCATATCATGTAGGACAGAATGTGAATTCAAATTAATGTACATAAAAAATCATTTTCCCAGTTGGAAAATTGGTTCTATTTATTTAAAGTATTGAAAAAAATTATTTCGTTGCAAAAGAATATTACGATAAGAAAGATTCGCACGGTCCAGTTCTACTCTTTTATATAGTTTATAGTTAGGAACCGGCGTTAAACTGTAGGTCCCTTGTGAATTAAAAAAAACTTCAATTTCGTGCATCACTAAGTTCAAACTTTTTCTTATATTCTGTATATTTTATCGTTTCTTCATTATTCCTAAAAAAATCATTTGTACTTACCACATGGTGTAAAGAAATAGGTTCTGGTTCGTGTAATCCCAAATTGTCGTGGGGAAAAAGATCTTCAATACGTTGGAGATCAGTTTTCCTAACATCCAGAGCGGATTGAGATCCGCCCAATATCCTGCCATACTCTGCTAATCTTTCGGCCTGAAATCAAATATAATATCGAATCAATGAAAGGAGATAAAAATCAAGACAGTTTTGGGATTTTCGCCGAAGCAATAAAATAGTATATTATTCAACGAGCACAAAATGATTGCTATGTTTCAAGAGGGTGAAGTTTGCGACACGGGCCGCAGGTGAGTGTCGCAATTCACCCGAGTGAAAAATTGTAATTTTGTGCGAGTAGAATACTATACTTTGTCCACGACTTCCTCGAAAAAATTAGTAATAATCTGCATTTTCAACAATAAAAATAGTTATCAAAAGCGTTGACATAACATTTAATGAGTTCACTGAAAACTGCATACTCACGTAAACGTCAATTATTTCACTTGACATCGATTCCATTCCTTTCTTTCACTCTGATAAAAATGAAATAGATAATTTTGCATTCATTTATTCATATTAATATTAACATAACAATTATTGAAAATAAACGAAGGCATTGAATATAGATAAATCAATGTTTTAAAATCTAACAATAGTAATATCATAACAATGTAAATGATGTTCTCTAGTTTAGATATACGCCCTAAGTGTGACGTCATGCAGTGAATAATGAACCATCATTCACTAGTGAATAATAGGTAGTGTCACACTTTAGGAAGCACATGTATAATGAATGTTTTATAGTACAGCCGTGGACAAAAAATATTGTACTTTTCAACAAAATATTCAAGTCAGATTACATAATAATTCGTTAACAATGATTTTTCATTAATTTTTTTGTAGAAATTTCACATTAGTAATTTTCATAAAATATGATTGTTATTATTTCATTTTGTTGCTCGTAAAGTTTAGTGTTTGTTTTACGCTGTTTATAAATATGAGTATTTAATGATAAATATGAGTATTTAATGATAAATATGAGTATTTAATAAAAAGGTTTATGCGATTTTGTTTAGTTTACTGTTCGCACAGAAATGATCATAAATTTGAAATTTACGTTTTCATCAATTAGGTACGAAAATATTTTCATACCTAGAAAGAAAAAATATCGCGTTCATTTAACGCATTCGCCCTGGAAAGAATTCCGGAATATCATGGGTGACTTTCGCGTCGGTCGTGTTGCATTCCAGAATGCCACATTGAAAAGTTTTACATGAATTGTAGGTGAATAAAAATAAACATTTTGACGTTAAGTATGTAATATTTTCTTTAATAATAGTGATTTCTCAATTGTTATTTTATAAGGAAATCAGTATAAGCTAAATTACAACGTTGTAAAGGTAATACAGGTCATGTATGAATGAAATTCTGCAGTGTCCAACTAAAAGTCATAATATTTGGTATAAATAATAAGATTTTTGATTAGGCAGTCATAAAAAACATGTTCACTATATCAAAAATAATATGAGTGCCAAAAATATTCAATTTTACATAGCGAAAAAGTTTTGTAAGAAATATGCCGACATTTTATATTGTAAGTTTCGTATTAAGTATGCTAATGTAAGCCGCAGAAAATTGCTATCTACTAGTGAAAATGGAATTGCGTGGGAAAAAAAGAGCTAATAATATTATCGAGAAATTGCTAAAATACGCACTAATATTAGAAACATCATCTATTCGTTCATGGAAATGTCTGAGAAAAAAATATCTCTTTTGTTTCCACTTACCGAGAATGTAGAAGATTTTAACCCTACATTACAACATTTGCACAACAGAAATTCAGGTTTACGCCGAGTTAGCTTTATCCAAATCCAAAACAATAACTTTTTCATCATTCATATATTTTTTCGTTATACGAGTTTATTTTACTGCAGCTTCTTAGCTATTTCGAATTGGGCGTTGAAAAGGAGTGGTACCATCGTTAAAAACTGGTTCGTACATTCATTTTTTTAGGCTATTATCGATCATTTAGAACGCAGAAAGTGAAAGTAAAAGTGAACCGTAAGGGCGTTTTTTAAGTTTCTCTGGATAATTCGAGTACAGAGGCGGACTTCGCCCATCAATACAACTCTATTTTCAAGAAATTATTCCTCGAAATTTTTGTGAATTTTATAGTTTGTCATTCGTTTGAGACAAAACAAATTATGTAGGTCCGACAGGAGTATAATGAAGTATGAAGTACATCCTGTAACTTCAATCTTTTATCGGTGGAATTTTTGCATTAGTCAGGATGCTGTGAATGTTTTACAGCCCATTTTTTATGGCTATTAATTTTTCCTATGAAACAGGTAAATAGAAATTGTAAAAATGATAACATTTGGAACGTTGTAAAAATTCTTGTGAAGAGAATTATTTTTGAAATTTATAATTTTGGAACATTTAAAACAATCACTTTCTTCCAGTATTCGAAGAACTAAATGTTGACATCTGACACCTGAATAATATTCGATGAAAAATACTCTAAGAATCTCTTCGGTGTTAACCGTGTCCTAATCAAATTCGGGTTGACAACCGCACGAGTGGGAAATTAATTTAATAAATTGGCTCAATTAATCAGGCGCCTCTACGGCCGTATTAAATGCATAATATTCAATTTCGTCTCGTTATGACTCTCGGGGCCAAATAACTAATTTCATTTGTTTCCATCCGATTCCACAAAAATCGACATGAAAGTGGATCGATATATACAATATGTTTTATCTGGATATTTCAAAATATTGATATATTTTTAAGAGTAGGTATTAAATTGCATATTTCTTTTTGAACACAGCTCAGTATTCGCTCCAATGTGTATTGTATCCGAACCCGCTTATTCATAAAAATAATGAACTATGGTTTCTCTCAGTGTTCCAGAAAACTTTCGATGGAAGTAATTTGGTGAAAAGGTTATCAAAATAATCTTCTTCCAAATGATCGATTTCTGCAACCAGAAAATTTATCTTATGGCCAAATATAGTCTGCTTCAGTTGCTCTGATAACCAATATGGCAATTTTAGACGTCCAAATAATTTGAAAAGTACTTTACAACCACAGAGTAGTAATGATATACTATTACCATTTTGTTTCATAATCACAATGCGTTACTAATATACTTCTACTGTCAGTCTTTAAATGAATGAATGAAAACTTTATTTAGCTATTGCTATAAGATTTACAATATTGTCTTTACACCTACATATCTGTTAATATAACTTAATTTACTCTACTTTATAAGATATTTACATATAGTTTTATTAAATACATAGAAATTTTTTGACTCCTTTATTTCCTTTGGCCGATCATTAAACATGCTTACTCCATTGAAAAGTAATGATCCTATTAGGAAGAATTTTCATGTAAAATATATATCAAAATTATTTTCTGTTCTTAATGCCCGGGAATTCATACTAAAACGAGAAATAACCAGATGTGCTCTTTTAATGATCTGCTCAACAGAGAGCCAATTTAAAGTTTTCAACATATTATTCACTGGGGTGTAAATAGTGCACCTCCGTATCACCCTCATACACTTATTCTGTAATACTTGGAGCCTATTTATTCGTTCTTTAGTACATGGCAATAAAAGTGATATGCAGTAGGTAGTTAAAATGCGGATATATTTAGTTGTTTCGTAAATTATAAGAAATTCAGGAAAGCAAAAAGACTTATGTTCACTGGAGAAAACTACCTTCAACTTCTGCAAGTGTCATTAATTTCAGCAAATTTTCTATTTTTCTCGCTTATATTTTGAAAATACTTTTGGATAACTAAGTACCTACTGAACTTCGGCAAACTTTTCGATATATCCAAATTTCGATTTTTTTTCTGGATAAATATTGGTACTACCTATTTTTAACTATAGATTCGATGTATTATTTTCACTTGCTCATCTCTAGTGGATAATTCGAAGGAACGTCCAGAATATTGAGCAAAGATCGTGACTAGTGGGTCCGGGGGTCACGCTTGATTCATACGGACTAAGATGGGTTTGTAGGTGGGTTCCCTCATGCATCTCGGTGGCACGTAGCTACGCACAAGGTGATTCGAAATTATAATGCATGATATTTCCCTTCATTTCGAAAATAATAACCGGTGCTTCTTGATAGGATGAGACCTTGGGTGGTATATGAGAAATATAACTAATTTTCAATACATACCGAGGAATAGCTTCAATATCTATTACTTTATGCCTTTAATATACACAGAATACTATTTTACTATTTTCATTTTCATTGTAGATGCGCGATACGAAATGATATAAAAGTCGGTGAATGAGTATCCTAGTTTCTTTTTGAAATTACCAGTACTATGAAAAATATGGGTATTTTATGTTACACTAATAACGATTATACTTAAAATTTCGAAAAGATTTTTGGTGCATTAGAAAGTCATTTGGTCAAATCAAAACCCTAATATTACTATATTAGTATTTTCCGTTTATCGTTAAATTAGGTGCGACATTTGTGAATATACTGATGTTAGTTTTCACGCTAAGGCTGCGGCTTATAACGAAATTCTCTGATTGCTCAAGAATGCTGTGATTTTATTTTTGAGGGAACTAATTAAAACATAAGTGTTCATAACATACTTATCTATTCTAGATCCCGCTTTGCTTATAACGGATTTAGTAAATACATTGTCGAAAAGTTTACTTTTTCGTCGTGAATGGAGACACGATCTCATATTTCAATTAAAAAATGTATATATATATATATATATATATATATATATATATATATATATATATATAAATATATATATATAATATATATATATATAGATATATATATATATATATATAATATATATATATATATATATATATATATATATATATATATATATATATATATATATATATATATATATATATATATATATATATATATATATATATATATATATATATATATATATATATATATATATATAATTATTTATTCGAATTGCTGTTGCCTGTGAACTATTTCTAATCTCTTGATAATTATTAGCAATAACAGGCTTGTTGAATCTTAAAAAACTCGATTTTATTAAAATGTTGACGTTTCGCCACGACATTCTTGGCTTTATCAAAACTTTTGAAAAAATTGAAATTTCTTTGACATTAGAATAAATGTCAAAGAAATTTCAATTTTTTCAAAAGTTTTGATAAAGCCACGAATGTCGTGGCGAAACGTCAACTTTTTAATAAAATCGAGTTTTTTAAGATTCAACAAGCCTGTTATTGCTAATAATTATCAAGAGATTATATATATATATATATATATATATATATATATATATATATATATATATATATATATATATATATATATATCTAAATATGAGCTCTAAATCTACATGTCTAACATATTGCACTATATAGATCTCATAGTTTTAAGTAACATTTTGCTTTCAATTTTGAGACAATCAAAAAATCATGAGGAATAACTAAAACATCAATTATTCATCTGAGCGATAATTTCATAGAAAACATATCTATGGCAATAGATTATGTATGATAACGTCGAACTATTGTTCGAAAGAATTTCGTGGCACGATATACTGTTTAATCGACTTTTTTCAATTATTCGTAGATTTTTCTAGCAAAAATGAATACCTAACCAAATAACTTAATCATAATGACTTAAGACATTTACTCCTCCTAAATAAATTTTATAAGTCTATAGTAACACGATTGATTGAATACAGGAAAATCCTTATATCAAAGTGCATCCTTTCTAATGTGAAATGTGGCAGGTGCAGCGTTCCTCATTATAATCTAACGCAGGGGTGTCCAACTTGCAAAGCGTCAAGTGCCACAACTAAAACCTTGAATATGGTTGCGGGCAATATAGTAATAAATTATTATTTTTCAGGTTACAATAAGAACATAAAGTAAAATCATTATTATAACAAAATAGTAGTATTATTATTTTGCACTGCTTAATTGTTTCTCACAGTATAAAGAAAATACAAAGAAATAGTATATTCTTTTATTAGGAGTAAAAGTGATACTTTTTGTGGCGAGACTAAATGTTTATCAATTTTAGTCGAGCCACAAAAAGTGCTTTACTCCGAATAAAACATGCGATTTTTTCCACAAACAGTGTTCAAACGATATAATTAAGATGATATTTTTGAAAAGGATTAGATGTGAAGAAACGTAGATGTGAAGAAACGTAGAACTAGCTTTGCCTACTGGTTTTGTAGATGTCAAGGCAACACAAATTTGAAAATTCAACAAAATAATTGTCAGAAATATTTAAAGTCGCTTATCTACGCATTATAGGACTGTGCGTTTTTGGTAAGTACCCGAGTATTAAGAAATAACTTGTATAACAATATATAAAATTTTTCTTACGGATTACATTACGTCGGATTCGGGACCCAACTGTACGCCACCCGACGATCTTGAAATTGCTGTGAGCGTACAAAAAAGTGTACTTTTTTGTACGCTCACGGCCGGACAAAAAAGTAAAAACAAAAGGACGTCTGTGAAATCAAACTTCAACATTGAAAACTGAGGTTAAAAAGTCGTCATTTTATGACGTTTGCGGAATAAAGTATTTTTACGAACTAGGACCAATATTACAATTAAAATGAACACAAGCATCTGATATAAGCACTGTAATCGACCACCGAACGAATGTTCACATCTCCAATGTAGACAATATTTTGAGAAGAAGTAAGGAATAATAAGTTAGGTTGCTTCTGTTGTTATATTTATTAATTTCTTTAAGCAAAACACACTTGCACATATTATATGTTATTACAATTTGATGTAATTTTCTGTTCAGAAGCACATATAGTAATGTGCAAAAATCGTGTCCGTTTTCTTGTCCTGAAGGTCACAAAACTCAAGTTATAGGACAGGTGGTTGTCATCTGTCATTGGTAGCTCCAAGAGGATTATTTGAAAGCAGAACACAGCTTTTCAGACTTTCAAATCATGTACTGAATTCATCAATAACTTATTTAATTTGTGAACTGCAGCTTCAAAACTCATAAAGGTCCTTATCTTTGAATTACTCTGTTGGTTGCATACAATCATATAAGTGTGTAAATTCATTGTTTTCCAAAGAAAGTTTGAACAAATAGTTTATTACAAAATCCATTAATTATTCGAATCCAATTTGAAACTTCCTGATTTCTTTGAAGATTCAAGTTTAAACTGTTAAGGTGAATAGCCAAATCGATAAGAAAACTCTACTGCCTTGAAAATTCTTGATGTTGAAATTAAACTTCCAGTTCAGTTCTGTCAAAAAGCACTTATGTATTGAGTATTGCGGAGATTTCCTATCTTAAGTCAGAAAATCGTTTTGAATAAATTATATAATACATAAAGTGAACAAGGAAAATTCTTTAATAATTTAAAAAATTATCAAACAACTTTCCAAAGAAGCTGGTTATACGTATTCAGCAACGCAAAATCTGCATTCACAATCGAACGGTGAATTATAGAAATCGTCAAGTCACCCCGACTCAAAATCTGCATACAGCTGTTTTGATCTTATTAGATCTCATCAGTGCAGCTTATTCGACTCGGAGTGAATTAACAAATTTCTAATTGTTCCCCAATACAAATCGTGGTCAGTAACACTGGCTGGATAACAATCCAGAGCGCCATCCCACCAAATATATTGGGAAACAACAATTCACCGCTTAGACTGAAAATGCAGAAATTTTCTTTGTTCACTTTATGTAATGTATGAAATTGACCATAGTCGACTAGTATGTTTTTCATGATTTGATTGTTGTATTTTGCGTATTAAGCGACTAGAATATTCGGAGCGCGCTCTCGTGAGTATATCCAAAGGTTTTAAATCACTATGTTAGTGTGCCTTGGAATCATATACACCACTGTTGTAGAGTAGATATCTTCATATCAGGAGGTTCGTGTTCAAGCGACGAATTTCTGCATTTTCAGTCTAAGCGGTGAATTGTTGTTTCCCAATATCTTTGGTGGGATGGCGCTCTGGATTGTTATCCAGCCAGTGTTACTGACCACGATTTGTATTGGGGAACAATTAGAAATTTGTTAATTCACTCCGAGTCGAATAAGCTGCACTGATGAGATCTAATAAGATCGAAACAGCTGTATGCAGATTTTGAGTCGGGGTGACTTGACAATTTCTATAATTCACCGTTCGATTGTGAATGCAGATTTTGCGTTGCTTAATACGTATAACCAGCTTCCTTGGAAAGTTGTTTGAAAATTTTTTCAAATTATTAAAGAATTTTCCTTGTTCACTTTATGTAATGTATGAAATTGACCATGTAATAGCATATTTGGTAAAACTATATTTTGATTTAATTTCCATAAGGCATTCAGAGAAAATGTCTGTATCGGGATGTCAGATGGACATCAATGGACAACCCTGAATCTAACGGATAGACAAAATATTTTTGGGGTCGGACACTGGCTCGAAATCATCCTGGGGCCAGGTGAACCGAGCAGCACTATACAGATGTTTATTTCCATTCGAAGATCTTCTTAAACGTTAGCTACCTGTCCGATCATACTTTATAATATGATCTACCCTCGGATCTACGGAAATAAAAAACAGATTATACGGGCCATTCTATAGAAATCTCCCATTTCGAATGCGATTATCTCAAGCTCAGGTTTTCTTCAGTTCCTCGAACCTATTCTCTTCATAAAGAACGTTAATGACATAAACTTCTATAATTCGAACCATCCGTTGACTTTATGGAAGTAAATCTGATGTGTAATTTGGGATGTTGTTTTGAGGCGAAATATCGGCAACTAAAGTGAAATGATGCGCTTAGCGCAAAGAAAAACAACACGGGGCATTCACATTTATGACAGAGATAAAATAATTGAACACAAGACTGCAATTTTGATCGTCCCACGTTATGCCAATAAAAATTGTGAGAAAGTCAATTGGCTCTTATGAATGACTCAGTTTAAGAACACATCTTCGAATATAGAACTAGAAACTATGACCGTATAAGTCGTGAGGGGACTTTTAATAGAGGTTCGAGAAAACTACTCAATGAAAATAACCATATTCCATGAATACTTATGCTTCTGAAAAATTTTTTTTGGAATTCCTGTAAAAATTATTTGTTTTATAATAAGTGTTTTTTTCAGAGTTCTTTGATACATTTTGTAATTCAGAAACAACATAAACCCTTGTGAATGTGATTCATAGAATAAAATGAAAATATTATTTTTCTTGTATATCATGAATCAATTAATTGAATTGAAAATTGAAATATTATGTTGATTACATACATGGTCTAGGTTCAGCAAATCAATTCGAAAGTGACAACCTACGAAATTTTATAGATATATGCTCTGTTTTTTTCGTTTTTGACATAATATTATGGAATATATAGATAATACATAAAAATTCACCGTGCACAACAAAATAACTAATCGATTAGAAAGCGTTTCTGAATCGAACCGCAAATGTAACGCCAAGCCCTCAGAAGTGTCTCTCGTTAGGAAAGACTTCTTCTCCCGGTGCCGTCCCCGGTTTCAGGCTTAGGCGACCTCTCTACAACTATTCGTGCTGTGCGTGATACAGTGGTACACGAATAGAAGGGACCTACAGTTTTACGACGTTTCCAAACGTCTTTATAGAGAGGCTTTACTAGACAGAATACTTCTCGGTGATTTGCCATTGCCTTTCGAGAGGTGGCTCCGAAATGATTAGTTGTTTCGGCCGGGATTTGATCCAGCGACCTTATGTTCAGTGGCACGTCGCACTGACCACTTGCTACAGGAAGACTTACAGCAGTTCAAATCCAGCATGAACCACCATTTATTGAAGAAATCTTTAGAAGCTTGGGAAGCGTTATAAGCTTTCGCTTCTCCCGAGAGTTGCTCATAAAAATTGCGATAAAAAACTAAAGTAACATAATCTACAAGATACCTAGCAAGAAGAACCTCACGTGGACCACTAGAGGTACACATGGGTACCCCAAATGGGTAAAGTGGCGGAGAGACCATTAAATCCAGGAGTGTCCAGTCCGAATTTTGGTTTGGAACAGCCAACAGCAGACCAATGTGCACACAAATGATAACTACTTATGTAAGTGATGCAGTTCTTACCTGATCTAAGTTTCTGTTATGTTTCTACTTTTAACCCGTAACAGACTACTTGAAAAATTAAAATAATTTATTCAATTAATCTATACAATTTAATTGCCAAATTCTTCTGAATTATGTAACGAGAACAAATAATATCATTTCCCTCGAACGCCAATTATCGCTATTGAATGGACAAAAAAGCTCCTATTTTTAATTACCGAAATTTGCATTTAACAAAATTGAATTTAAACTGATTGACAAGCGACATCTTAAAATCGCTCGGAGCAAGTATGTTTATTGTAAATTAATTTTATGTGAATCGCCTCATTAACAACGTTAAATTCAAATGTGCTTATTAACGAATTTAAAACGGTTTCCATAATCTGAGTAAATGGTTCTGCCGGGGACCTTCTGTGGTCATATCGGAATGTTTTATTGTATTGCACTCTGATATGGGTTAAATGACCCCTATAGGTCTGGGCTATGTCGTTCTGAAATTTAGTGACCAGTCCCATTGCTATGTTACACCCAAAAAAAGAACAATACGCGAAATGTGGCCTCGCATGTACGATCGTCTATACTTTTGCCGTATACAACCTATAAATTGAAAATAATGAGATTTATGCGATTTTTAAGGGTCTACATGGAATAGTTTAACCTCCGGCAAATATAAACGATGAAAAGTAGTTAGAGACTTTCATTTCTGTCTAAACATTAAAATAAATGTTAGCATTAAAAAATTGAGAAAATATATATATATATATATATATATATATATATATATATATATATATATATATATATGTATATATGTATATATATATAATATAAATACTTATATATTTATGTTTTTTTTATATATATTATATATTTAATTTTTTAGCATAAAAAAATTGAGAATATATATATATATATATATATATTTATATATATATATATATATATATATATATATATATATATATTTATATATATATATATATATATATATATATATATATATATATATTATAACTGAAGTTGTCATCTTGTTTGTTGAGCAGTCTGTCATTACTGTCATTCTATTAGTACCACGATGTTGTTGTGTGTAGAATTCGTAATAGTTCTCACAAATCACTTTTATCTTATTTTAAATAATTGTGTATAATGTAGTACAGTTTAATGTTATGGTTTGTCACATTGGTTTTGTGTTTTTTCCTTTTTTGAAGATGTCAGCTTATTTTATAAACCTAAACATTCGGTAAGTCCTGTGTCTTGAGACCTTTTCGTTGCTATTGATTAAACTAATTGTATAATTATCGTAGAGTCCTGATGAAGGCTTAAATAGAAGCCGAAACGTTGACGAAGAATATAAGAAGTACATTTGATTAGCCTTTATTTCATCCGTTTAACCCATTATCCTATTTGATATATATATATATATATATATATATATATATATATATATATATATATATATACACTTTTTTTTTTGAATTAGTCTTACTTTTGTTGCAATGTTATTTATTCTTATTATTATATATTTGTACTTTCGTAGCAATAACAGGCCATTTGAGCTAGAAAACCGACTGTATTAACAGAGAATGTTTTGTCACGAAATTCTCAAAACTTTCAAAAAAGTTTCATTTCGAATTATTTTCAGAAGCTCATGTCATGAGAATATTCGCGTATCGCCGATTCATGTGTTTGGAACCGATTTAAACGAAACACAATGGCTATAGGTATTTACTATATATCGACTATCAAATATATAAAGTTTATACAATTTGCATTACAGGAGTTTCGAAATCTTCAGATGATTTCATTCACTCGAAGGACCTACAGCTTTACGCCGGACCCAACCGCCAATGGGATTAAATCTATATCATTCCTTCACATATATACAAATTTTCGAACCAAAAAATTTCACTGGAAGTAAAGAAAAATCCAGGAGCAAGATGGGACTCGAACCCACGATCCTCTGTATACGAAAGATGAACTTTACCGCTGGGCTACCGAGGTCTCTTCAGATTTTGTGAAGACTGATCAAATCGATGTTTTCAAAGTACTCTAGTTAGAAAAACACCAATGTTACTCAATCTTAACAAACATCTGAAGATGAAGTAATAGAAATTGAATAAATTTTGTATTTTGAAAGTGAATAGATAGTGAATATAATCTATGTGTTTCACTAGTACAACTATCGAGTACTAACGACGGAATCAGTTCAGTTTTTGAAACTGTTAGTGTTTAATGTTACGGAAAACGAAATACTCCAATGTAAGTGAATTCTATTGTCTCAAACAGGCCAGCGAAAAACGTGATCGACGATTATTAAACAAACTAACTGCACATCGATTTATGCATTATCTTCGCGATTGAAGAGATCCCGCATTTCTCCCACTGCATTTTCATTGAACTTGTCGATTTCAATTCAGACTATGGCGTTAGGTTATCATAACAGAACATTTCGATCTTCACGCTCTACAAACCCTGGATAAAAGGTATCATTGAAATCCTACAAGAATAACCGAAGACGCACCAGTTATTATTATACTAGTTACGCCGTCCATTGTGGCGGATAATTCTATGAGTATTAATAATACACACGTGCAGATCATATGTAAATCCTTTCTGGTGCAAACATATACGTAGGTGTAGGTGCTGCATATACGCTCGCATTGGTATAATAGAGAAGAACCTAACTGTACTTTGAAATTACTAGAATTTCGCCTCGGACTGGATGTATCATTCAGAATTAAGTGGGACTGTTTCGTTCAAAATAGAACTAAATTAATGTCTGCATCATGAACGGAAAAGTGACTTTTTTTTGAAAAAACAAAGGATATTAAAATCAAAGTAGGAGGTATTTTTCTTGAATACTGATGCTCAGGTATAGTGCACTTCCTTCGCAAACTGAAGTAAAGCTTTATCTCGATAATAATGAACGGAATCGGTGGATCATTTCCTTGCGATATAATAACACGAATTAAGAATTTTAAATTGAGGACTGAAAAATCTGTCTTCTGATATTTCATATCAACTATAGAAAATTGAAAGTATTTTCCAGCAACTATAGAACACTAGAAGTATTTCTTATCAACCCTAGAAAATAAGAAGTACTTATTTCTCATCAACAACAAGAAATTGAATAATTGAAGTATCTAGAGGTATTGGATCTTTGAAAAAATCAGAAGTATTCGTCAAATTTTGAAAAAATTTATAAGTATTTTTCATCAACTATAAAAGTTCAGAAAAATTTCTCATCAACTGAACAAAATTAGAAGTATATATCATGTATAAAAAATTTGAGACATTTATCATCAAATTGTAAAAAAATTGTAAGGGTTCTTAATCGGATATAAAAAATTTGAAGCGTTTCTCATCAATTATGAAAAATTAAAAGTATTTCTCATCAAATGCTGAAAAATTAGAAGTAGTTATAATAATCTCAAAAAATCAGAAGTATTTCTCATCAATTATAAAAAAGTAGAAGTATTTCTTGTCAACCAAATACATCATACTTGGAAATAGGTTTTCTAAAGCGATTGCTACAGTAGAAGAACTAAAATTTAATAAAAATGGGTATCGCTGTACAACAAAATGATGAAGAGCGAGATGGTCCATTGCATGTCGAGTATACTAATTTCTCATCAACTATAAAAAGTCAGAAGTATTTCTCATCAAATGCTGAAAAATTAGAAGCAGTTATAATAATCTCAAAAAATCAGAAGTATTTCTCATCAATTATAAAAAAGTAGAAGTATTTCTTGTCAACCAAATACATCATACTTGGAAATAGGTTTTCTAAAGCGATTGCTACAGTAGATGAACTAAAATTTAATAAAAATGGGTATCGCTGTACAACAAAATGATGAAGAGCGAGATTGTCCATTGCATGTTTCTACAAAATTCATGCTTAGTCGAGTATACTAGTTTGATTTTATATTTTCATATTGTCACCGTAAACTAACAGTTTGATATCAGGACAGATAACAAAAACAAACTTCAATTATACGAATTATTATCAATGAACGGTTGCAAATCGAGAGTTAGGTACTTCAATTTCAAACATCAATTTTAATGAAACTAAGATTAATGTGTACACAATTCGACCGAACAAAAATTTGTAAAAACAAAGATATACAATGAAATTAATTGTTCCAATTTATCTCCTGGGCTTGTATATAATTATTGTGGGTAACTTCAATATAATCTTCCTTAAGTTTATCATTGTTGATTAGTTACAGTTACAATATAAAAGTGAATAATGACTGAATAGAAAAATTATTTAATTCAATGACCAATTAGATTGTTTTATCTGGTAATTATGATTACATTCCATTGTGATGTAATAATGATATGAGGAATACCTTCAATATGTTTTCGGACGGGGAAGAAGAAATTGAACGTTAAATTCCTTTATTTGATGAATAGCTATTGTTTATTTGAAACTTTCTTTCCGTATATCACCTGTTATTATCGTACACTATAATATACCTAAATGTGAAAGTCTGTTCACTGAATTTTGTGGCTGACTAAACCATAATATCAACATTGGAGTTAAGAAATTATTGCTCATTAAATTTATTTAAAAATAAATTCAAGAAAAAGAGGTAAGTATCAATAGTTTCAGGTAACCACGTGATCCAAACATCGATATATTTATATCCAACAAAGAGATGAGACATTCTCAATCACAAGACAATATTCGAATTGTCGAAAATTCAAGCTACGTTTTTAGAATTTCTTAACTCATTACACGGGTCAACACAAAATTTGACATTGACATTAAACTATGAAATGTCGGTAGATTGGATCATAGTTGAACGAAAAAAAATTATATGGCATGAAAAAGTTTGCTTTTGTATCCAGGAGAAACGATATTTAAAAGAATCTGTGGTTCTTAGTTTATGATAAAACAATACAGATATAATTATGTGTTATAATTGTGACTATAAAACTTACAAAAAAGTGGAAAATAATTTAAAAGTGCACAGTATTACTTTTTTTATGTTCATAACTACATCCTCTCAATAAACCCCAAATATAATCTCCCATCATATTTTCATTGTATTGGCCTTGATAACGTTGTTCGAAGTTCATAATATCTTGATGGAAATGTTCTGCTTGCTCTTCTGAGTACGCCCCGATGTTATTTTCGAATTTATCTAAACTAGCATGCAGCAAATGTACTTTTAATGGGATCCTGCAACCCATGGTCTTGAAATTTTTAAAAATATTTTCAACCTGCTTTTGATAGGTCTCAGCTTTGTTATTTCCTGAAAATCCGGAAACTACTACTTTAAAACTGTTCCAACTAGCGTTCTGGACCCTTCTAAGCAAGTTTGGAAATTTTTCATCGGCAAAAATCTGTCTAATTTGCGGACCAACGAAACTCCAGCTCCAGCATATATATATATATATATATATATATATATATATATATATATATATATATCTATATATATATATATATATATATATATATAAATATATATTAAAAAAAATATATATATATATATATATATATATATATATATATATATATATATATATATATATATATATATATATATATATATATATATATATATATATATATATATATATATATATATATATATATATATATATATATATATATATATATATAGGATAACTATTTGTAGGGACTGCAGCAATGTAAAAGTGTAAAAGGAAACTCTTTGAAGTTTTTCCAAGCTTTCGGAATCGTTTATTCCATCATCAGGGAGAATCTATCGTGAGGATGATTACATAGATGTTGATAATACGATATAAGAAACATTGAAAATTATGGTATTTGTTAAAAAATTAGAAAAGTTGATACATTTTTGAAGTTATAATTAAATTTCTGAACGAAATGACAAATCGGTGTCACTCATTTTTTTAAATTTTCAAATTGAAGTTTGACATTATTTCGTTACGTTAAATTAATTTGATTTTTTGAAATTTTCAAATTGAAGTTTGACATTATTTCGTTACGTTATTAAATTAATTTGATTTTTCAAAAAATCAAATTAATTTAACGTAACGAAATAATGTCAAACTTCAATTTGAAAATTAAAAAAAATGAGTGACACCGATTTGTCATTTCGTTCAGAAATTTAATTATAACTTCAAAAATGTATCAACTTTTCTAATTTTTTAACAAATACCATAATTTTCAATGTTTCTTATATCGTATTATCAACATCTATGTAATCATCCTCATGATAGATTCTCCCTGATGATGGAATAAACGATTCCGAAAGCTTGGAAAAACTTCAAAGAGTTTCCTTTTACATTGCTGCAGTCCCTACAAATAGTTATCCTCTAAACTAGTCAGCGACTACCCTCCTCTTATTATTATTATATATATATATATATATATATATATATATATATATATATATATATATATATATATATATATATATATATATATATATATATATATATATATATATATATATATATATATATATATATATATATATATATATAAATATATTATAGATGTATGTATATATACGAAATTTTTTTTGTCGAGTCGTGTTATCTATACATTTAAACTAAAATGAACTTTAAATTCATTAATGAATATAAGCAAGAAGAATATTCGAGGGCCCTTGTCAGGTGATTAATCTACAACTATTGGTTCAAATATTTTAGATTTTGAACTATATACTCATTGAGTTTTCATCTAAAGAAAAACCATTGGTAGATAATTATTAACCCTTTTCCACGAAATACTCATGTACTAATAGAAAATTTTATAGATTTTCACTATATTTACAGAAAGTTGACACTTTACGAGTAATAGTGCGCCGAAACTAATAACTGTTGTGAACAGAATAAAATAATCAAATGAAAAAAGAACATGTTTCACAGTTCAGTTAAACTAGAGTTAGTACTCAGAACTTCTTATATACTGCCCTTTCGGTAAGATCATATTATTCATCGTATCTATCATATTATTCATACTTAACTGAATAGAAGCTCTCATTCAGCAAAATTAAATAAACTCAACAATATGAATCATTGAATTTTCATGTGAGAATGTGAAAAAATTTTCGTTTCCAAAAAAATTTTTTTTACTCGTTAGATTGACAGTTTGACGCCGGTTTCGTACAGAGGTTCAATTTGTAAAGTACTACATTATGCGTCATATTGACTGAAACTCATAGACGTGCACAACACTCAAGGGCATGATGGGAATCGAAGCCATCAACTCCACACCGGAGACGGTACACCATACCCCTATATATAATTGAATGTAAAATTTACTTTTTGATGGATTTATACATCATCTATAGCATTCGCAGCATAATGATGTAACGAATATGCAAAAACTCAAATTCATTTCAACTGAAGTCAACTAAAAAGTATTTTCATCATACTATTTTAAACGAAATAATAGAAGCAATCACGAGTTTTTTCAAGTTAGTACCTATGAACTAAAATAAATCGTCTTGACAATATTTGTTATACTACACACGCCTTGTGAGGCAGACGTTGATTGACTGTGATCTCTGAAGCAGGCGTTCTAGGTTCGCATCCTGGCTTAGGAAAGCATATCAGAAATAGAAATCTCGAAAATCGTCATCAAGGAGATATAAAAACCACACCCGCATTTGTTGACTTACAATACAGTGCAATAGTCTAAAATTTTCGGGG
Organism: Cynegetis impunctata; assembly: GCA_030704885.1. Taxonomy (NCBI): domain Eukaryota; kingdom Metazoa; phylum Arthropoda; class Insecta; order Coleoptera; family Coccinellidae; genus Cynegetis; species Cynegetis impunctata. Next base: position 351,498 of record JARQZK010005086.1, on the reverse strand, counting down.
AAATACGACTAATCATTTTCTAGCAGTTGGCGGAAGAGCGTAATCTCCTTAACCGACTGACATTGATAACGTGTTTTAGGTTTTCAAATTGTAATCGTTAGAGAAAACAATCCTTTTCAGGTATGAATCCGATGTCACGAACAGATCATATTCGCACACACCTTAAATTTCTCTTTCCGAACATACTTATTTTCGTAATTCCGTACCGTGTTCTAAGTGTTGGGAAATCCTTCGTCAAACACTCATTAGGCGCGGACAATTTCGCTTTTATGTATTTTAACCATATACCAATTTCGAAATTAGTAGAAATCCAACATCTTCGTCAGTTTTCTGCGGAACTCGATCGCGTTGCATTAAGGTGGCCACACACGTAACTGTTGACTCAATTAGCATGCATTATCAACTGTTTGCACCAGCACAGAAAATTTCCCAATGATGCCCCGCTCGCTTTTTTTGCTGTTTGCATTGTTCGCAAAGGGAAAAAGTGATACATGGTGTCAAAAATGGATAATAAAAAAAAAACCTATGCCCAAATTAATCCACACACATTAATCCACTTGAATACCAATCGCCTGATTAATATAATTATGTCAGTATGAACTTCTCGGAGTCACCTGATTTCCTTACATGTAAAGTTAGTGGTAGTACAATTTATTAAATAAAAACTGCGTTATTACCGGCGTTTCATCAATTCATCTAAGTTTTCTCAATAATGTCTCGCATGCCGCATACTTTCTTGCCCTATCATGTTGATTCGTCAAAGAAGCGGCTGATTTTGGTATGCAGAAATAAACTTTTCCACTGATTAACGGTTGTCCTTCTTCAGATCGCTTAAAATGATGACACACCATGAGAGTTTCACTCACGAATGGTTTATAGATCTGATCACGTTATGTTTGCTTGTACAAACCGGCACGTTCTTGGTACACTCATTCCGGTTGACCAGCGTAAACGCCACTTGTTCAAACTTGCATGATTCAAATCAATCATTAAGCGGTTTATAAAATTGAAACTTTTGTAAAAAATGATCATTCAGATGATAAAGCGTATCTACTTGTGAAAAGAGATTATTGTCAAATTCAGTTACGGGTGTGGCGACCTTTACAGATGTAGGATTTAAAGGTGCAATCCATATAGGAGCAGACTCTTTTTTGTTGTGCGTAATGGTGAGTTTCCTTCGCGGGGCGCACCTTGGTTCTTTGAACTCAGGCGAAAGACTTTCACTGCTTTTTCATCTCGCCGAGTTATTTCCGTAGGCACTGAAAAAACGTGCTCGCTCGCACGATATCTGTTTGTGTATGTTTTGTGCGCGAGAGCCTTGTTCGATGTACTTCAATGGTTGGCAATTAGTCAGGTTCCAATATGAAATTATGGGGTTTCATATTTCACACGATTTCGAGTTAAACAGAGACGAATCAGATTCCAGAATTTTCTAGAGTATCAATATCTCGATTTTAATCGAAATCGCACTTATGCGCAACCTGCAACCCGTCAGATCCTAACAACACCAAAAGTCAAACATATATGATGCGTTCATTAATTTGTATATTGAGTGGTATGAATAAAACCAGAGTATAAACTCCGAGTATGTTCTCATGAGCATGAGCATGAAGTATGAGTTTGTACTCCAATTCATATGAATAAAAATATTTCGATTCGATGAGTTTCTGCTCCTAGTACATAGAGTAGATAAATCGCTGCTTAATTTCCAAAGTTGGCGGAGCCTGTTCGATAGTGGCTTGAACATTGATGCTATGATCTCCTTTGCGGTTAATATATTAATCACTATGAAGAGCTGGTTTCTTATTTTTTATGTGGGCGCAATTGATCACACTCACGGCTCATGGAAAAGTGTACTTTGTTTGCCATCTTTCTTTGGCTTCCATTACATATGCCGGAGTGCGAGGGAATTTTATCCACTGTCCACATTTTTCTATCATCTGGTCAGCCACTTGCGTCACAACTTTGTTGTTTGAAAACCTGGATCGCCCACATATCTCGAAAATATTTTTATTTTATCAGTGCAAAGTAACCTCTTGTTTTTTTCCGATTCTACACTCAAAAAGTTATTTGATAGCCACTCCACATTTTCTTCACTAAATCTAAACAATTCTTTAAAGCCACGATTACACATACTTCTTCTAGGTTTATAATATTTTTTTGAACTGAAGTCGGATAACTATCAGATTCCAAAATTATGGACTAGATTCTCATCCTAACGAGCATGAACACATTTTTATTCATATCAAAAATGAGAACATACTCACAATAAATTGTACATAAGATTACCTACACAAGCGAAGATTCTGCTTATGGTTTTTATTCATACCACGTGGAGTATTTGCTCCTAATTTTTGAGTATAAACTATATGCTCATTTTTATGCATACCACCCATTGTTTCGATGATGTTACCTATGTATTTTTCAAAGAAACATTCACATTATTTTAACAATTTGTTTAAATTCAATTCCACTCAAATGTCATGTTCTTTGGTAATATAGGGCGATTGAAGGGTGATAAATTTATCAAAATAAATAATTCCTCTCAATTAATTGATTCAAATTAAAAACAAGGATGATAATATATATATATATATATATATATATATATATATATATATATATATATATATATATATATATATATATATATATAATTGTACATAAGAGTACCTACTCAAGCGAAGTATCTGCTTATGGGTTTTATTCATACTACGTGGAGTTTTTGCTCCAAATTGTTGAGTATGAACTATATGCTCATTTTTATTCATACTACCTATTGTTTCGATGATGTTATGTACCTATTTTTCAAAGAAACATTTACATAATTTTAACAATTTGTTTAAATTTCATTCCACTCAAATTTCATGTTCTTTGGTAATATAGGGCGATTGAGGGGTAATAAATTTATCAAAATAAATAATTTCTCTCATTCAGATGATACAAAAAAAAAAAAAAACAAAGAAAAAAATATATATATATATATATATATATATATATATATATATATATATATATATATATATATATATATATATATATATATATATATATATATATATATATATATAATTAATTATTAAGGTTAGACGACTGTCTAAGTTAAGGAGAGAAAATGCTTAATTAGGTATGCAGTCTTAGGGCTGACTAAAAAGAAAACTCTTGTTTCTGTTCAAGCTTTCGAGTCTTTATTGGCTCTTCATCAGGAACTCTACAATAATCATCATAAAGATATAAACAACATTATAAAATGCCTCTAAACAGATATTACTTACGAAAATGAGGTTGAATTCAACAGGTGGAAACAGTACAAACTTTTCGCCGAACATCAAAACGATATGGTTACATGACATTGATTATGGTGACTGAATGAATGTTACCGTTTATTGTTGTAACCTTTATACCATTCATAATTTGGAATTCTAGCTGTTAAAAATTTTCTTTCAATCGTCCTGTAAACGATTATCGTCGGCGAATAAACTAGCGAGAAGGTAACACCTGCTCAGCTACGCCCAGTTTTAATTTTCAAGAGTAAGTATCGCCAATGTCATACGTATCTTTCGTCACACTGCCATAACTAGCGCGTTCGACAAATCGAGCTACATTAATTAATATCGGCGCAATTTAAAAAAAAAACCTATTCATATTCATGTATGAATTAATTTGCAAACTTCTGGTCTTTTAAACGTTCAAGGAAATATCAATGGCGTATCGCCTTGACAAATAGATTCCAATCTTGCTTCAAAGTAAACTGAACCACAATGCGATAACCGAATAAGATATAAGAGGTGGAAGAACGTGACCAAAGAGATATAATGAAACATTCCACGTAAACACAATTCAACTCTTTGGGTGATTACGTTACAATTAATCCTACCTCGAGTCGTAAGTAGTTTATCTACTCAAAGTAGTCATTAGGAGTACCAATCTTGAATTCTTTCGCTACCTCGAGGCAGAGATTATTAGGAGAATTATCAAAATTTGAGATAATTATGAGGACAGAACTGGAAGGAATCGAGAATACATCATCTGGTGCAGGTGTGCGGTTGGTGGCTAAGGCGTAAACAAGTGATATTGTTATGGGGAATAATTACGTTACTCGTGGTAATCTACAGAATTCCAAAACGGAGAAACACCGTCCGACGAACAATAGCTTCGGTTTTCTATGAACACGTTGAAAATCTTCAAGTCGATATGAAACCAGCTTTGATACTTCGTCTAGTCTCTAAATGATAACATGTTCCAATTCTTCATATAAAGAATTATTGATTGTGATAGTCTTTAACTTCTTAGAACGTTCTTCTTCTTCTTCTTCAATTGTTTATTCAAAATTTTGAATGTTATACAATCACAAAATTACACAATATTTGAAATTATAGAATTAAAGTTTTCTCTGTCTCTAGCAGCATGTACCAGGTCGCCAATCGTTCTTAGCTTAGTCCAATTTCGGATGTTTCTCAACCAAGGCATATGCTTTCTTCCCAAGCCACGTTTGCCCTCTATTTTGCCTTCTAGAATCAGTTGTAGCAATCTATATTTTGGGCCACGAATGATATCTCCAAAATAACCTGTTTTTCTGATTTTGATGATCCTTAGGAGTTCTCTTTCTTCATTCACTCTTCTTAGGACTTCCTTGTTTGACACTTTGTCTGTCCATGAAATCTTCAGAATGCGTCTAGGATTCCAAACCATATAGTAGAATGGACCAGACTTAACATTTGAGGTATCTGATGCGTAAGTTGATACTGATTTTACTGTTGCCTACTACTTTTTTGAACTTGTTGAACGAGTTTCTAGCCATTTCTATCCGGCATTTTATTTCTTGGTCAGAGGTCCATTCTTCATGTAGCCAGAAACCAAGGTATTTAAACTTAGATGCTCGTTCAATAGTTTCGTTTCCAGTTTTGATGGTAGCATCGGTGTAAGGTAGACGTTTTTTGCTGATAATCATACATTTTCTAGAAGAATGATCGAATTCAGCTTATTCCTAAGAAAGGCAAGTATCTACCCTAAAACTATAGGCCAATAACATTAGTAAGGATTCTCTTTGAAGTAGTCGAAAAAGCTGTCAACAAAGAGTTGTCGAGTGAACGAAAACGTAGGAGTACCTATGCTTGGTAAATTGGGAGTCGTCGCTCATATTGTCAATGTTTACCACACAGTATTGTTAAATAAATTGATAACATATGGTCTGCTAACTTATGAAGTTTCGTATGTGGTTATAAAGTTTTCTCATTTATGATTTCTATTTCTATCGAGATCTTCATCTGTTAAATGTTCAACGAACGTAGGTGTAACTCAAGGCCTAATTCTTTTCCTTGCACTATTTATACTAAAAATAACATAAGATGTGTCCTTTTTCGAGGAAGTCTTCCCTGGAAAGGAATCGTCAGACTGAGCCCCTACCGAAAACCTTATACAAAAATATCGCAGTAACAAAATGAACATTAATTTGTCTAGATACATTATTGCCAGGCCAGTAATTGAGAAAATAATTTCAGCACAACTCTTCCTCTTTATATGGAACCATTAAGACTTAGGAAATTGCTTATATTTTAGGAGATGTATACCTGAACATTCAATAGATTTTCTATTTGCAATGAAAAAGTATTCTTTCTATAGAATATTCGACTTTTTTTTATCTGACAACCAATTAACTACCGTTCAACACTTTCCTAGGATAATTGAAGCAAATTTTAACATCTTTATATTTATGGTGTATTCATTCAAAAACCTTAATATTCATAATGGATACATGCAAAGTGTAATTTTCATATTTACTAGTTTATAATATTATGATATACAAAGGGGCTAATGTTACTCACACAAGTTACGATATATTCACCCAAATTAAGTCTTGTACATGATATTACTTAGGACGTGTGATAAAAGAATTTTGGAGCAAGTTTAAAACTGATCAGAAGCAAGCTTGCACAAGTCTTCAAATCTATGTGAAAGCATTTTAAAATTTATATAAGTCTAGAAATTTGATTTAAATTCTTCGCACACGTAACTGTAAACTTGTGGAAGTCTTGTGTTGCGCAAGTATCTGAATCGCATTGTCTGTGGCTACCATAACCATGAAAAAGCTGGAATAATTGAGTTGCAAAAATGAATAAATATTCGGTTCTGAATAAAACTCTCGATGGATAATTTTACACCGAATTGAAACGCCACAAAATTTGATACTTCAAATTAACTCTGGTAACTTACATTTAGAACTTTTTTATTACCTTATTTGCTATCGTTGAATTCTTCTTATAAATAATGGAAAGAGTGCAGTATTCAATACCAAAATCTCTTGATTGTCGTATTGAAGTGTCTGTTCGTTTATTGTCGTTAGAACAACAAGGAAGTTCGTTACTCAAATATTTGAAATTTACAGTGTTTCACGTACACACTTATCGGTATTGATTATGGGCAAATAGATGTATGTTGAAATTTGGAAAAATCATATTTCAACAAAGAACATCCACTAAGAATATTCTACAACGTATAAAATGCCAACATTAAGAAGTTCACCTAATTTTTAAGTTATATAACATTGAATTTCACAGTTTTATACAATGCTTCATAATTTTTCAGCTTAAATAGGAAAAATATCGTAATCAGTAATATATGACTTGTTTCGGTATTCTGTATATATATATATATATATATATATATATATATATATATATATATATATATATATAAATATATATATATATATATATATATATATATATATATATATATTTTACTATCACATACAGAGGGTAGCAAATGTCATATTTCACCTGAATATTTTGATTAATATGAATTTTTGAAAACATTTCCAATAAACAGGTCGAATTTTAACATTGATTTCAATTGTAACTTCTTTTGGTAGACTTTTTTTTGAAATTTCAATGTAGTATTATCGTGTGAAAGCTCTTTTGACATAGACTCTGAATTCCTAACGAAAATTTGAATATTGCAGTTTGTTTTCAGGAACAAAAATATTATTTTCGAATTTAGCATATTGAAATTTTTTTATTGAAATTCAAAATGTGCCTACGTAATATAAATATTAGCAAAAATCTCTGCGTCAATTTCCGACAATCTTTTACAATATGTTGTCTTAAAACTGCAAGATTTTCGGGTACACTTGTAAAACCTCTGATTTTAGGTGAACCCGAAGGAAAAAGTCGTTGGAACTTGAATCAGTAGACCGATGCTATTCATAAATGGAATAGTTTTAAATTTGAAAATACTCAATTCAAAAAACGCATTTTTTTTCTGAAAACGAATCTTTGGATTCTTTTTTTTTACGAATTTACAGTCTGTGTCAAAAGGGATTTTATACAATGTACCATATACCCTAAAGTGGAATTTTAAATTTCAAAGTTGACACCTATTAGATATGCAAAACAAGTATTAGTGTAAATCGATGTCCCCTTGAAATTAAACGAAATACAGAGGTGGAAAATTTTATCTAGACTACCCCGCATATTCAATTGAATTAGTGAAAATTCAAATTGTATTCTATTTATTCCCTCCATTGAATTCATTATTTGAAACACAGCATAAATGAATGATCAGCTAGAAATTTTTAAAAATTGTCAGAAATATTTATTATGATCCTATTTCTATATAATTTATATTATGCGGGCAAGCTTGGCTCAAAAACATATTGAGAACAACGAATTAAAAAATGAGAACGGAATGATAGTCAAAGTAGGCATTAGATAAAACTAGTAGCTAAATAATAACTTTCGTTTTTAAATCTATAATGGCGCACTACCAAATTACAGTGTTCAATGCGATTTTTCTCTATGTAATCCTCTATAGATTCACTAATCTTGCAGACGAAATTATAAGGAATTAAAGTTTGCGTCTGGTATTAATTTTAATTCATTCATTATTATTCCCGAGAAGTATGGAATATTAATATTGAAAGAAAAACTATAAATTCGCCATCGTAAATCGTCGCTCCTGGTAATCAATATTCAGATCGATTTCGTTCAAATTGTTATTCAAGCTATTATTATTGCCAGAAAAATGGTCAATTAAAATATTAGGAACGGAAATTTCCAAATAGCATAAAGTTATTGCACGGCGGTCTCTTATCCATTTTACATATATTTTGCTACAAAATGTATAATTTTCCTTTCTGAATTTAATCATTATTCAATGATTAATAACTCATAGGCGGAGTAATCATAGCAGAGTTAATATGTATATAATAGAATTTTGTAATCCAAGATTAATATTTTCAAATGTTTGGTGGTTTCACGCTTTGAGGTATGTTTTATAAATGACGAATGGCTTTCGAAATTCGTGCTTTCAAATATGTAAGGGAAATAGCCTTGCTGGGAATTTCGTGCAGTTGTTTTGAAATATATCTTAACTGAACGGTTCAATTTAATCGTGATTTTCAGGTGTGAGTAGTGAGTGTTATATTTTTATTATTACTTTGGTGCAATGACAATGAAAATGCGCGAACGTGATTCCCAGGAATAGATTCAGTTCCTGTAGTTACTGTTTTTACACCTTTATTTTTTACGAATACCATTTCAAAGTGTTTGGATATATGAGAGTTATTGAAATGAAGTAAGGTATTCATCAAATTAGGAGCATTTCATAAACAATCGGTGAAAATGAATAATGAAATAGTTTAAAATATCAGCTAGCTAGTGAATATGAAACTTGCATTTATGGATTAAACACGATAGATCGTAATATAGAAATTAACTCGTTTTTGGATATTACTCTTTAGTGATGTGGGCCGGGTAAATACCCAGTGGGTAGGTAAATATAAATTGGGTATTTACCCGGGTATTTACCCCAGGCCCGGGTAAATACCCAAAATCTGGGTATTTATAATTTTTATTAAAGTTAGAGAAGATTGAGATGTTTTTTTGCAATTATTACCCTGTAAGGATAGTAAAATGATGATAAAATGTGTTAAACAAAATTTCATATGGTCACTACTAGCATTTTACTTCTGGGTATAATCGCCATAAATACCCAGGTCTGAGCATAAAGCATAATCGGCATAAATACCCTGGTCGCATGGTTGCACTGGTCCTGACTACTTATGATTTTTTAATTTCTATGATAGATGGATGAATTTATTTTATTGAAAGTGAAGAAAAATAATTTATAAAGCAATAATTATTATTTAGAAAGACAGGAAAATTTAACCTAGTAATGGCCTATGGCCTATGTGTAAACAACTTGAGAAAATAATTAAAATTCAATCTGTAGGATGGCAGAATTTAATAATATTTTTGTTCTAGATTTTTTGTTGGTATCAATGGTATCAAAATAAAAAAACTAATTTCATAAACTTGTGATACAAAACATTTGAATCTATAGCACAATAAATCTTTCAAAATTATATTAAGTTAGACCAAAAAACAGGAGATACATTTTTTAGTAGGTTTATCCAAATATATTATTGTTTCCAACTAAGCGGTAACACAGAAAAGTTTAATAATAATTACTTTTAGTATTCTGCCTATGTCAATCAGGCCTTAGGTCTGTCTAGCCTTCCAAGCTATTTATACAATGAAAATTTTAACTATCATAATTTAATAACAGTAGAAGTAGGTTTAGGTTCACTATTTCTCTGATATTTATAAATTAAAATAATTTTATTTATGTTATTTAATTGGTTATAAATTTATAAAATGATAAAAATTGAAATAGCCACAGCCTTTTTTAATATACTATTTTGTAGTGAGTTGAATTTAACTGATGTTACTCGATTTAAGACACGAAACCCCATGCTTATTTAGAAACTTTATGTATTATTTTAAAAAAAAAGAAGCTAAATCATTAAATAAAAGGTACTAGCAAAGCTTCAAGTTACTGTAAAAGGTGTTATAGACTATCCTAATTCATCATGTAATGATAACAATAACATATTTAGGGGTAAATATAAATGAATTTCAATCGATTTCATAAATACCCAAAATACCCGGGTATTTATGGATTTTGGGTATTTACCCGGGTAAATACCCAGGGTATTTACCCCGAGTTTTAAATACCCGGGTATTTTACATCACTATTACTCTTACCTCTTTGAGAAACGATTTTCATATTTAGCCCGCGGTATGAAAATTTCATGAGAAGTAAAATCGTTAACTAAAAGTGAAATGTTACGTTCCTTTGCGCAACGTATTATGCGCATCTTTCACTTCGAGATTATTATCATACCGCCGCATATATTATGGTTGATGCACGTATAGGAATTCATATCCATTGACACATATATTTATGCACAATAAACAAAATTACTAAGTGATTGAAGTCAATAAAATATTTAAAGATATATAAAAAGACTTATTTGCATGACAATGAATAACGAAGAAGAATAATTTGAGAAACACTTGGATGCGGTTTATTTTATTATTATTATTATTATTAATTGAATTAGAAAACATCTGTCTGTTATTGTATGTATATAATTATGTCAATTTGTGTTTTGATTTTAGAGTGTAGTTTATTTATATGTAGTGATACTTATATTCGCGCACAATAAACAAAATTATTAAATGTTTGAAATATTGAAAGATTTAAAAAAAATTGACACACGACTAGAGTAAACTCTAGCTGAAACAAACATTTTTTTTTCAATTTTTCAAAGAGTAGTCGATAAATTAAAAAAATAGCTTATAATATATTTTACATCAACTAGAGGCATGCCAACGCTAAGAGAATTTAAACTAAAAGATTTCAGTGAGACGAGATCGAGTACTATGTGAACCGATTTTATTCAGAAACGAAAAATCTATAAAGCACGGTGCTTTCCTTCAGATTCAAAAGCCCATATAAAATCTGATTTCATAAAATTGATGGAGAATATAATAATTGAAAAAATTCATATTGAAGAGGAAGTTTAGAACAGATATATTCAAGATTCATTATTGTGCCCTCTTCATAATGTATAACTTTTTCCTTTTAACAATAGTATATTGTTTTATTAGGAGTAAATGTGATACTTTTTTGCGGCGAGACTAAATATTTGTCCGCTGAACGCAGTGAGACTGATATGACAATTTTAGACGAGCCACAAAAAGTGCTTTTCTCCGAATAAAACATGCGTTTTTTTCCGCAAACAATGTTCAAACGATAGAATTAAGATAATATTTTTAAAAAGGATTAGATGTAAAAAAATGAAACTAGATTGCTTTGCTTAATGGTTTTGTAGGTGTCAAGGCAACACAAATTTGACAATTCAACAAAATAATTATCAGATACATTCAAAGTCACTTATCTACGCATTATAGGTCTGTGCGTTTTTGGTAAGTACCAGAGTATTAAGAAATAACTTGTTATATTACAATATATAAAATTTTTCTTACAGATTACATTATGTCGGATTCGGAACCCAACTGTACGCCGCCCGACGATCTTGAAATTGCTGTGAGTGTACAAAAAAGTGTACTTTTTGGTACGCTCACGGCCGGACAAAAAAGTAAAAACAAAATGACGTCTGTGAAATCAAACTACAACATTAGGAACTGAGGTTAAAAAAGTCGTCATTTTTTGACGTTTGCGGAAAATAGTGTATTGTTTTATTGGGAGTAAAAGTGATACAAAAAGTGCTTTTCTCCGTATAAAACATGCAATTTTTTCCGCAAACGGTGTTCAAATGATAGAATTAAGATATATTTTTAAAAAGAATCAGATGTAAAATAACGTAAAACTAGATTGCTTTGCTTACTGGTTTTGTAGGTGTCAAGGCAACACAAATTTGACAATTCAACAAAATAATTATCAGAAACACATAAAGTCACTAATCTACGCATTATAGGACTGTGCGTTTTTGGTAAGTACCCAAGTATTAAGAAATAACTTGTTATATGACAATATATAAAATTTTTCTTACATATTACATTATGTCGGATTCGGAACCCAACTGTATGCCGCCCGACGATCTTGAAATTGCTGTGAGTGTACAAAAAAGTGTACTTTTTGGTACACTTTTTGGTAAAAACAAAATGGCGTCTTTGAAATCAAACTTCAACATTAGGAACTGAGGTTGAAAAAGTCGTAATTTTTTGACGTTTGCGGAAAAAAATTATTTTTTCGTTTCATGATATATTTAATATTAGGCCAAGCTACAGAGATTTGTAGGGAGCATTTTGTGTAAAAAGTGTTAGAAGAAAACCAGCTGCGCCATTGTTTGTAAAATAGTTCCATCTGATATAGTGATATGTTTTTCACTCGACTTTATTATTTATAACTTTATTATTAACAATTTTATGCAGAAAATCGCGTTTTTTTAGTTTTTTGCTTATAAAGTTGAAACTATCACAGTAATCGTGATGGCGTTTGAAGACTAATTGTAGAAAATGAAAAGACGAAGAAAATGAGAGGTCGGACGACTCGATTAGACCCTTAGTTTAAGAGAAAATCGGAAAAAACCAGCCAAAATGCAGTTTTTTCAAAAATTCTTAACTCGGTTATTTTTTGAGTTGTACCGTAGATCCTCCGGCCAGTATTAGCTATTGATATAAGCTTCATTTGTGCGAAGATCAAGAACTGTCCGATGCAGAGTTTTTGATCTGTGGCCATTTGATTATGTTACTATGCAATTTTCCAGCAGACCTGAATGCGACAGGTATGGTCCGATTTCAATTTACTAAAAAGATTTTGAAAGTAGAATACTCATATTTCAAAACGTTCTTCTTGGTTTTCCATAAAAACGCTGAGTAATATGTTAAAATAAAGCTGAACATGACGAAAAACGGCCGAGCGCGTAAGAGTAGTTGAAGAGTGGGGTAGAGCAGCAGGCAAGGAGAAGTATGACATTCGAAAGCGTCGGCATTTTGAACATGACAGTAATTTCTAAACGTTGTCAGATAATAATTGTAAACCCCCACTCTTCAACTACTCTCACGCGCTCGGCCGTTTTTTGTCATGTTCAGCTTTATTTTTAACATATTTCTCAGCGTTTTTATGAAAAACCAAGATGAACGTTTTGAACTATGAGAATTCTACTTTCAAAATATTTTTAGTAAATTGAAATCGGACCATACCTGTCGCATTCAGGTCTGCTGGAAAATTGCATAGTAACATAATCAAATGGCCACAGATCAAAAACTATGCATCGGACAGTTCCTGATCTTCGCACAAATGAAGTTTATATCAATAGCTAATACTGGCCCGAGGATCTACGCTACAACTCGAAAAATAAGCGTTAACTCGAAAAATAAGAGTTAAGAATTTTTGAAAAAACTGCATTTTGGCCGGTTTTTTAATTATCATTAACACCATCACGATTACTCTGATAGTTTCATTTTTATAAGCAAAAAACTAAAAAAAACGCGATTTTCTGCATAAAATTGTTGATAGCAAAGTTATAAATAATAAAGTCTAGTGAAAAACATATCACTATATCATATGGAACTACTTTACAAACAATGGCGCAGCTGATTTTCTTCTAACACTTTTTACATGAAAAAATCTCTGTAGCTTGGCCTATATAGGAATGAAGCCAGGAAAGATAATCTAGTACCTTTTCTATCAAATAGTATATGGGAAACCATTCAATGACAATACGTTTCGTGCTCTAGAGCCAAGTGGCCGGTACCATAAAAGTATGTACAGATCGCAGTTTCGTTATCATTCTGACTATTCAAAATTGTCTCTGCAATCGAATAATATTCAGATGTGACGTTATATTCCCTTTCACGTGTTTGTGTATATTTAGCTCCGAAATCCTGTGGTAGGAAAATATTTCAACTCCCTGCGTTTTGCTCCGTAAATTTTCCACTTTAACGTCGGACGTGTCACCGCGATACCGGATATATTCAGGAAAGGAATAACCGTTCCAAATATGTCCGGTAACTTCGCATTATTCATTTATTGTGGTTATGCCATCTCCGTGCACTGGAGAATAGTACCGAGTAGTAACTTTTAATTTTCGACGAAATGTACACTATTCTCACGGAGCTGGTATTCAGGTACTTGCAAAAATCACGTAGCAACCATTTGTATCTGCAGTAAAAGTAAATACGACCTTCTATACCTCGGACGATTCGAACAGGTTGAGGAGCTGTAAAAATGTCCATTGACTTTCATACCTTGTCGTAAATTTGTTCAATTATATATATCTAGAAGATTGTCTACGGGAACACAGGTGCTATATAGTATCGAGAACGTGATCGGAAAAAGAATTTTGTTATTAACTTTCGAAATTATCAGAAGAGGTCTGACACCAGAAGCCTTCTTCCGAGAAGCTCAAGCTTAAGAGAAAATCTGACAACCAGTATTTTCAACTGGTTTTTACAAGTGTACCGAAAGTCTGTAACGGCTTCGTCTGTTCTGATGAACTCTAGTGATTTTTCTTAATTCGAAAAGTGATAACCATGCCATTTGTCCTCAAAAATACCTGTTTACTAATTTTGGAATTTCAACTTTTTCAATAAATTCAGGGATTTCCAGCGTCGGAAATCAGGCAAAAAAAATTTTAAAATTATTTTCGGAAGAAAAATATGTTATTTTTTTCCAATAATTCGTATTTTTCTTATACAGAATATTGAATTCTGTTGATTTAAAATATGTGATGAAAAGTAATTTTCACAATAAAACTTAAAAAATTATGTGTTTTCCTTTCTTTTGATTATCATAATTTGTTTTTTGAGTTCTAGAAATTGATCAGCATTATAAGATTTTCACCTCCTTGTTAACTTTCTACGACAGTAATCTACTTATACAGGCCAAAATTATTTTCTCAAATAACAAATAATAACACATGAAAAAAAAGCACTGATATTTAGGAATTTTTTCGTTCTGAAATTCCAATTAATTCATAATGGAGGTCTTTTACTATATTTTAAACTCATTTAGCATAGAAAACTGAAAATAAAAAAAAAATTCAATGATGAGACCTAAATGTAAATCTTTAAAAAAAATGTTAACTTTAGCCGTTCAATTCAAATGAAGTAAATGAAAATAGCGACAAATGTATTCGTTTCAGAAGACAAATTTATTATTAGAAACAAACTTCATTGTTTCAACGAAAATAATTATTATATAGCAAATACTACACTTCTTTGGAAAAGAATATATATATATATATATATATATATATATATATATATTCATATAAATATATATATATATATATATATATATATATATATATATATATATATATATATATATATATATATATATGTAAATATATATATATATATATATATATATATATATATATATATATATATATATATATATATATATATATATATATATATATATATATATATAGAGGTATATATTTATATATGTATATATATATATATATATATATATATATATATATATATATTATAATTTATTTCTATATCTGGATACTTTTGAAAAGAATAACCTTATTCAAGTAACCAAAAAAATACAAACGTAATGATGAAATAATATATACACGAAATATTATCAGAAAACCACAAGGATACTATAATTTAATCTATAACGCAAGAAGGTGACTTCATAAGATAGTCCTGAATACGAAAATGTGTTAAATGGTAGGTAACTGTTTGAGGGAACTTGTAAAAATTATATTTATGTAATATATTCAGCAGATTCAAAATAGTTGTTATAGTGTGCTAAAATAAATGGTCGACTGAGTGAAATAATCCCTCCCACAAGAGTATTATATTTAATTTTAATAATTCAAAAAATAGGTGAAATTAAATATCACATTTTCATCAAATAAATATAAGGATGGTTTGTTACTTTTTTTCATTGAAAATTGTAGCACATTTACAGTATTTCTAAAGAATCTGGTGAATTTTGTTTATTTGGCATAGCAACTGTTCACTTAATTGTTCTTTAAATTTAGTTCATTTAGTGTATCCTCATTACAATGAAGTTCAGTTAGAATATGAAAAGTGGTGGGCTTTTAGAAAAGGCGTACCTACATACGATTAAACCACCTGACAGTTTTCAAAACGTTAAGTGCGTGGGTTGCGATTTGAATAAACTGGATTTGCATAGATAAAATTATATCCGGAACAGCCTCTTTTTGGTGAGATAAACGAATAGTTGTTTCGATAATTGATCTATTGTCACCTTGCAGTTCTAAGAGTAGTTCTATTAATTATGTCAAATAGAATTTTTTTTTATTAGAAATATTGATATAAGTAGTTTCACTTTGAATAATATTAAATTTTGCTGCGCCATTTTGTAGTATTGAACTGGTGATGGAATGTAGGTAATTATCCCGTTGTTATGGAAATATCTTAAGTTAGATTTTTCAGGAACAAGAGTGACGTATATAGCTGTTTTTCATGATAATACTTTGATTGAAAATCAAAACGCATTTTCAGAAGTGGCCATTGCTTTCATTCGGTATTTGTTATTATTTTATAATAATGTAAAATATAGATCGTCATTATAATCCAAAACTTCATAGTGTTTTTTTTTGATATATTCCTTCTTCAGATAAAATATGACAGGCATATATGAAGCTGATTATATACATATGTCAACAAGAATGTGGAAATTTTTCTGAAAATAAAACAGAAATAAAATTATTCCAGATTTTTAAGTACCTCGAAGAGATAGGTTGAATAAATAAAGAAGGATGAACGAATTCCTAATATTTGACTATACTTTATTCAGCATCGATGGAATAGTTCTGAATGAATTTCTTAATTTAATTTTTCGAATGAGCGGAAAATCTATAATTTTTTATCTAAATCTTTCGCTTTTGTTATATTCTCCCCCTTGGTTCGAAATACCTATGAATTATATTCATCAGAAGAATATATGATTATGTTGCATTTGAGAACAAACAAACTTAAAATATAATCAAAATCAAATTATGAAAAATATACGACCATTTAATATATTACATAAAATGAACAAGGAAAATTCTTCAATAATTTCATAAAATTTTTCTATAATTCACCGTTGGATTGTTAATGTAGCTTTCGCGTCACGGAATACATATAACCTCTCACATGAAATGTAGTTTTATAATGTTTTTTAATTATTAAAAAATTTTCCTTGTTTACTTTTTGTAATATACATATCTACTAAAAGACATTAATTATTTTTTCCGTCGACCTCTAAATAAAAGCTTACTTTAACGTACACGAAATTGATCATTAATGACCCATTTTAATGTGCAATTTCTCCTATTTTAATATACGATTGTCATGGGCAACCAAACACAGAAGTATTCAGCACGGAATAGTTGAATTATTCTGTGTTTGTACTGTTATTCCACAGAGAAAAGGAATTCATAATTCAAATCGAAAAATTTAACTCTATACAAAATAAAGTAGAAACTGCGGAAAAAATTTTATGCAATAATCGTTCGAAAGTAAATAACACTTCAGCTTCCACCAGTTCCACATATTCCTTATCGGATATTGTAGGTAATGTTAACTATTCAGAATGTCACATGTCTAATATTCCATCTATGAATTTCTCAAATTGTTCCATCGGGAGCATAAATATAAATAAATCGAAATGAACATAGAAATTTATATTGTGTCAAGTGTATCTGTCATGCAGAATAAAAATTTATTTCAATCAAGAATTTATACTCAATTAATGATGAGGTCGACGGAAAAATCTTGTAATAAACTCGTTTATTAATGTAGCGATTAATGGTCTCGAACTATTAACGCGCTCGCTCCGCTCAAGCGTTAAAATATCTCAACCATTAATCGCTGTCATTAATAAACTAGTTTATTAAATAACTATTGACGATTATAATATATTAGATATGGAATAAATGTCTTCAATGTCACAAACAAGTGGAATTGAAACAGGCCTATTTCGAGCAATCTGTTGGTCATCGTCAGTTCTTATCACGAACGGAGAAAATTAAAAACAAATTACGGAATCCGTGGCGTTCTTAAAGACGATTATCTGGATGGTATTGATGCTCTTTGCAGAATATTCTCAACATCGATGGCGAGTTAGTTGGTATGCCAATTGAGTATTCAAACTATCCTTCGATCGATAGCCAGATAATGCCTTATGCATTTTCGAACACGTCAGATAATTTAATTTTAATGATTTTAGACACATGTATGGAATGTGCATACAATGTAATGTTAAATTATATGACGTCGAATATCTTCTGAAAATAATAGGAAAAATAATAGTTTAAAAAACTAAATAACACGTTTTTATAGAAAAGCGAACTAAAAAGTAGAAAATAATTTTCAATAAATTTATATTAAGAATAGTGCAATTAATAAAAGAATTTCTTTTATTGTAGAAGAGCGTGGGTTGCTTGGAGTGTTATAATATATTAATGATCGATATTGGTAAAAGTAGGGTAATTATGGAAATATCTTAAAAAGCACCACATGCTTTTCTACAATAAAAGTAATTTGTTTGCTATTACACTATTCTTAATTTAAATCTATTGAAAATTATTTTCTACTTTTTAGTTCGCTTTTCTATAAAAGCATGTTTTTTAGATTTTTTAACTATTATTCTTATTCTAATTTTTACTTCTACAAAAGCGAGTTTTTTAGTTTTCTTAAACAATTATTTATATTTTATTTTTTAGTTCTGCTAATTACAAAAGCGTGTTTCTTATTCTTTTTAAAGGATATTTTTTGCTTTTATTATTTTAAAACGTTTTTGAACGCGTACTTGACACAAAGACACTATCGAGTATTGGATTTGGAAAATCGTTAATCCTAAAGGTCCTCATCAGGATAAGGGGCAAACTATTTAAATTATTGCATTATCATAACTTCATAAAGAAACAAAAAACTAATTTTTCACATGTTTAAATAAAATTTAATGAGTAAACGCGTTTCGTCATAACATTGACTTCATCTCGTACTAAATTATGGGGCAAAGGTAAATTGAGTCCCGTCTACCTGAATTAAGAAGGGTCAAGAAATTTAGATGGTCCAATTGAGTCCCGGGTCACTTAAATCTTTCTAATTCTTCTAATCCTCCTGATATGCATATTTCGGGAATTCCTAATTAACCCAAAAAAATAAAAATAAAGCCTATATAATCATTCATTATTTGAATTCGATTACTTGTTCAGTACAGGATATGGATTTTTGGAAAGTACCAATAACGGAAGTGGACAATAAAATTTTTAGGAATTCAGGTAGATAATTCAATCCTTTCAAATGCTCTACCTGTGTTAAACTTTAGAAAAGTTTTTCCGATAGTCCATATTGAACTTGTTTCTGATTGGTCATATAAAATAATCTTTTCGCCATAAATATCAAAACATTGTAACATTTATTTATTACAGCAATAAAATGAACTACTATCAAACTGTCGGCTGAAGTTTCTACTAGTCAGATATGGTACAGACGTGAATAAACTATCTATTTATACATTACATGTCCAGAGTTCTAATCTTTATTGACTGCAAATTTCATGAGGAAATAATAATATTGGTTAACTCCATTTCCGTCCATAAATCCCCAAAAACGATTGAAATTTCAACATAGGCCAAGCGACAGAGATTTTTTCATGTAAAAAGTATTAGAAGAAAACCTGCTGCGCATTGTTTGTAAAATAGTTCCATATGATATAGTGATATGTTTTTCACTCGAATTTATTATTTACAGCTTTGTTATCAACAATTTTATGCAAAAAATTGCATTTTTTTTAGTTTTTTGCTTATAAAAATGAAACTATCAGAGTAATCGTGATGGTGTTAATAGACTAATTGTAGAAAATGAAAAGACGAAGAAAATGAGAAGTAGGACGACTCGATCAGACCCTTAATTTGAGAGGAAATCGGAAAAAACCGGCCAAAATGCAGTTTTTTCAAAAATTCTTAACTCGCTTATTTTTTGAGTTGTAGCGTAGATCCTCCGACCAGTATTAGCTATTGATATAAACTTCATTTGTGCGAAGATCAGGAACTGTCCGATGCATAGTTTTTGATCAGTGGTCATTTGATTATGTTAATATGCAATTTTCCAGCAGACCTGAATGCGACAGGTATGGTCCGATTTCAATTTACTAAAGAGGTTTTGAAAGTAGAATTCTCATAGTTCAAAACGTTCATCTTGGTTTTTCATAAAAACGCTGAGAAATATGTTAAAAATAAAGCTTAACATGACAAAAAACGGCCGAGCGCGTGAAAGTAGTTGAAGAGTGGGGGTTTACAATTATTATCTGACAACGTTTAGAAATTACTGTCATGTTCAAAATGCTGACGCTTTCGAATGTCATACTTCTCCTTGCCTGCTGCTCTACCCCCACTCTTCAACTACTCTTACGCGCTCGGCCGTTTTTCGTCATGTTCAGCTTTATTTTTAAAATATTTTTCAGCGTTTTTATGGAAAACCAAGATGAACGTTTTGAACTATGAGAATTCTTCTTTCAAAATCTTTTTTGTAAATTGCAATCGGACCATACCTGTCGCATTCAGGTCTGCTGGAAAATTGCATAGTAACATAATCAAATGGCCACAGATCAAAAACTATGCATCGGACAGTTCCTGACCTTCGCACAAATGAAGTTTATATCAGTAACTAATACTGGCCGGAGGATATACGGTACAACTCAAAAAATAACCGAGTTGAGAATTTTTGAAAAAACTGCATTTTGGACGGTTTTTTCCGATTTTCTCTTAAACTAAGGGTCTGAAAGAGTCGTCCTATTACTCATTTTCTTCGTCTTTCCATTTTCTACAATAAGTCTATTGACACCCTCACGATTACTTTGATAGTTTCATTTTTATAAGCAAAAAACTAAAAAATGTGCGATTTTTTGCACAAAATTGTTAATAACAAAGTTATAAATAATAAAGTCGAGTGAAAAACATATCACTATATCATATGGAACTATTTTACAAACAATGGCGCAGCTGGTTTTCTTCTAACACTTTTTACACAAAATGCTCCCTACAAATCTCTGTAGCTTGGCCTAACATAAAAAAGCGGCGATAAAAGAATTCAATTTAATTCTAAGGCGTGCACTTCGCTAACATAAACTTTATCCACGTACCAAATTTCAAACCTGCAACTCAATCAGCAGAAGATAAGATGCCCAAAACTTTAAAAACCAAGATATATTTGAATTAAAATGGCGGCGGCAAAGGAAAATACTTGAAACCACTAAGGTGCACTTAACATCAACATTACCTCAATATATGTAAAATATTTCAACCTTCTAACTCAATTCGGATGGATTTTTGAAGTGCAAAAACCCTTAGAAACCACGAAAAAAAATGAGAAATATCTACAGAAAAGTGGCAGCTATTAGAGAAAAATGTCTATATTAACCTAAAGGCAATTTACTAGCATCAACTCAATTTACGTACAACTTTCCAACCCTCGACTCAGTTTGGAGAAGATTTGGGAGTGCCTAAACCATTCAAAAACCACCAAACACTCTTAAAAGAGAATTTCGTCTATGTGTAAATAATTATTTTCTGCATTTTTCCACAACCTTGAGAAATTTTCGATGGTACATCAAAAAACACCCCGGATACCAATTTGATAATATGGAGGCCGCTGGAATACCAATATGTATCTGTATGTATATAAATATATATACAGGGTCCTGCAACAGTGGCGCGGTGTTCCATATCTCTATTCAGGAAACAGATAGAAATCTATATTTCTATAATATTACCTTATTGCTCGAGCTCGACAAAATGAAAATATTGTCGGTCACACAGGGTGTTCAATTTTTTCTGGGCGGATACCAAATATGTTTTTTCAAATGGCAACCTATATTTTTTATCGCTTTTTCGGTTTCTACATAGAAAATGAAAGATACTTCATATAAATCTTTGTTTCGAAAATATTGACGGTTTTCGAGATTTTTGGCATTTTTGGTTTTTTTTTCCAATATTTGTCACTCAGAATATTTCAAATTATAAAGTTATGCCAAGTCCAATTGAAATTAATTTTTGGTCAAATATTCTACAGTGGTTACTCTCTCAAACGATATATCTGAAATCGACCTGCGATATACAGGGTATGAAAAACCGCTTGCCATATATTGTAAATGAAAATTTGCAGAATCTTCCTTATTTTAAATGGAACACCCTGTATATTATCGATCCATAAGAAGCGCCAGCAAAGGCTCTACAAATGTCATCAAGTATTCCCTATGGTCAAGTTAACTAGTTTTCCTTAAAATGACTCTTTTTTGAAAAATGGCTAGTATTCATATTTCTTCGCTATGATTTCAATGAACGACTTCTTTCAAATATAACCTGTTGGTAGATAAACAAGTTGTGAATTACACCACAAAATGTACGTTATTGAATATTTAAAATAATTTCAATAATCTCGAAATTTGTGCAATGTTATTTCGGTCCAAAGCAAACTTTCAGGGAAAATATATTTATTGGTAATCAAGTAGTCTGGCAAATGACAGATTAAAATATTTGCCTTCAAATAAGTTAAATCTTTAGGGTGAAAGATCTTTCTGGATATATCAATTATTATTCCAAACATAAGCGCATCAGGCCAGCTACTTATGAAGATAATGAATTGCAAGATACATTTATATCATGAAAAAATATTTGTTTGGACACCTTGTAATGTACATAATTGAAACAAGATATCTTTCGTATATTATTATCAGTTGTCAAAAGGATTTCGCTCTGAAAGATGTCGTTCATTGAGATCTAAGCGAAGAAATATGAATACTAGCCATATTTCGAAAAAAGTGCCATTTTGAGAAAAACTAGTAAACTTAACCATAGAGAATACTTGATGACATTTGTAAAGTCTTTGATGGCGCTTCTTATGGATCCATAATATACAGGGTGTTCCATTTAAAATAAGGAAGATTCTGAAAATTTTCATTTACAATATATGGCAAGCGGTTTTCCATACCAAGTGTATCGCAGGTCGATTTCAGATATATCGTTTGAGAGAGTAACCAATGTAGAATATATGACCAAAAATTAATTTCAATTGGACTTGGCACAACTTTATAACTTAAAATATTCTGAGTGACAAATATTGGAAAAAAAAACCAAAAATGCCAAAAATCTCGAAAACCGTCAATATTTTCGAAATAAAGATTGATATAAAGTATCTTCTATTTTCTATATAGAAACCGAAAAAGCGATGAAAAATACAGATTGCCATTTGAAAAAACCTAGTTGGTATCCGCCCAGAAAAAATTGAACACCCTGTGTGACCGACAATATTTTCATTTTGTCGAGCTCGAGTAATAACGTGATATTATAGAAATATAGATTCCTATCTGTTTCCTAAATAGAGATATGGAACACCGCGCCACTGTTGCAGGACCCTGTATATATATATATATATATATATATATATTTATATATATATATATATATATATATATAAAAATATATAAATATATATATATATATATATATATATATATATATATATATATATATATATATATATATATATATATATATATATATATATATAGATAGATATATATATATATATATATATATATATATATATATATATGTGACGTAAAAAAAATTTTGAAAATCGTGGTCCTCCCGCTCTTCACTGTAGACAAATTAGTGGGAAACATCGGAAATCAATGGACCTGGAATTTCCAACGATTTAATAAATCAAGCGAAGTGAATTAACTCCTTTGAACTTGTTTATCACTTAACCTGTGGAGCACCTTCTGGTATTCCCGATAATCTTCTCAATTTTCATTTAGTATTTGATTTTTTACATGGATGTAAAAATTTCATTACTTGATATTTTGATAAATATTCAATCTTATATGAGGTTTATTAATTTTCACGTATCGGGCTCCTAAATTCAAATATAATTTGTATTCATCAACAAGAAATTGATTAATTTTTTCAATTATATTATACTGAAATAAATTTCCAATTGATATGCACTGATCTCGGTTATCTATAAATATGTAGAAATATTAAACACAAGCTGCCCTTTAATAGAACGTCAATAACTTCTCCATTGGATCAGTATGCAAACAAGAGAGTTATTCTAATTTCTCATCAATATTCTTCTTCGGCTGCAAGTGTAATATATGCACCGTATGTTTCTTATGACTATTGTGATCCCCTCAAGATGAAGAAACACTCAGAAATCTACGAAGAATACTAATTCCCACAGAACCGAAAACAATGGGCTTTTCTTTGCGCCTCTTATATCACTATTAACATGCGGAACGATATTCGAAAAAAAGAAAAATCGTACACCGCATTCAAATGACGCGGTAGAGAATAGATAAGTGGTTTCTTTGGCAGTCGATAGCCATTAGCATTCGATGAAAAAGACAATTGTTTGTGTGTTGCTTCACTGGCATTCTAGGCGAGCAATTCTAAAGTTCGATGCGTTTTGGCATTGGTGCAAACGCGATTATTGAAATATACTCGAAAATGTGGGACTCACGTGCCTAGGAAAGTGATTCGTCAGGTGTGGCCTAGATTCGTGCCGTATTTACCTAGAACAGAAAGAAATGCAATGAATATTTGAGGGGTAATTAGAAGTAGGAAAGGTTTGTATCGATTAGTGACGCAATAAAGTTAACGGTTTTGGAAATTATCTTATTCTAGAAGAAAACAAGTATGAACAAAAACAAAACTTGAATTTATTACGTTTATTATCACAAAAATTCTTTGAAACATATTACACTGCGATTGCAATTTCGGTCACTAGAACTGAATACATAATTACAGATTTGCGCTCACGGGTGGGAAAGAATTATTGCGGGTACCTAAATAGACAAGAGGAACACATTTCAAGAAGAGCTAATAGATGTGGATTTCCCAAATTGGTACAAT
This sequence comes from Cynegetis impunctata, assembly GCA_030704885.1. NCBI lineage: Eukaryota > Metazoa > Arthropoda > Insecta > Coleoptera > Coccinellidae > Cynegetis > Cynegetis impunctata. The sequence continues at coordinate 326,789 of JARQZK010005086.1, read as the reverse complement.
GAAATGTTCTTAGAAAAAATCATTACTGTTTGAATACACTAAATATAGGAGAATGTATGAAGTCAATCTGGTCGTTCAGCAAGATATCTTTTGCATTATGATTGAGTTTAAAAATTTCTAATAATTCTAAGTAAGTAAGTTTGGTTCCTTTCGGTAATTTGTGCATAATTTGAAAGTTATCTATTTGTGGAAACGGGTGGTGGTTTTCACGGCAATGATTTGAAAACGTTGAATCCGTTTTATTTTTTCAAAAAAGATTGTTGGTGTTCTTTAAATCTTGTCTTGAACGATCGACCAGTCTGACCTATATACACTCCTTTACATACAGGACAAATCAACCTATAAACTCCTGAACTTTCAAATTTTGAATAAAAATCCTGAGAGTTTTGTCTTAGGTTTGAAAGCAATCTTAATATAACATTTAGGAATGACATAAGCAACTTTTTCTGTTAGAGGACCAAAATATGTTAAAGATGTGAATTTTTCCGATTTTTCTACTCTCGATTGAGGATATATGCTGTTGTACGCTACGTTTCTTGTTTATCATTTTATCTATCAAACTTGTATGAAAACCATTAATTGAAGCTATAATTTTTATAGTAGAAATTCCTTTGCTAAATTTGGTATGGATAATGGAATTGAAAACGCTCTGTGGATCATTGAGTTAAAAGCTGAATGTTTATGGGAAAGAGGATGATTTAAATCCGACGGAATACATATATCCGTGAAAGTTGGTTTTCTATATATATATATATATCGAAACTCAAAATCATAATGCAATAGATATCTTGCTGAACGACCAGATTGACTTGAATCATTCTCCTATATTTAGTGTATTCAAACAATAATAATTTTTCTAAGAACATTTCATTGTACCAATTTGGGAAATCCACACCTATTAGCCCTATTAGTTCCTCTTGCCTATTTAGAAACCTGCAATAATTATTTCCCACCCGTGAGCGCAAATCTGTAATTATTTATTCAGTTCCTAACTCAATCTGCCCGATGATGGTCTAGTGACCGAAATTGCAATCGCGGTGTAATAGTTTTCAAAGTATTTTTGTGATAATAAACGTAGTAAATTCAAATTTTGTTTTTGTTCATCGTGTTGAATTATCACGAAGTAAAGATTCCATCAAGTATCCAGAAAATTAGTAAATTGAAAAAAAAAAAACAATTTGTACTGACTAATATATATATTAATAATTTTCTATTTTAGGTTGTTGGCCTAATCAAAAACTATTACAATACAGTTTGTATTACTCTTGAGAAAGGGTAAATATTGAAGTTTACGTTTACTTATTGAATTCTTCTTGTACATTATAATATGCTGAAATATGTGAAAAAACTTATCATAGAATCTAATTAATAGATTTTTCATTAAATTGCCGAAAAGATATTTCTGATATAACAGCCCCGCCTCTAGGATAATCAATAGCCGTCTTAAACAAATCATAAAACGTGTTTCCAAGCAGTGAATCTTGCGAAAATATATAAATAGAAATAATTACAAAACATACAACCAGTGCCGGATTAAGCCAGCGCGGGACCTGTAGCAAATTCGGCCAAAAGGCCCTTGGTTCGCTTTAGGTTCTCAAGTTTATGGTATTAAACTCAGATTAGAGAATAAACCGAAAATGTGTGTGCGTGACAACCCGGAGCGGCTATATAAGAACACGTATTATCTGTGTGCGTGTAATGATACTAGTTTTTGAAATAAACTTTCTATATTTTTTATTACTTTTACAAATCAAACTGGTTGGCTTTTTTTAACTTTAGTAATAAAACA
>JARQZK010005086.1:277500-317500 GCA_030704885.1 Cynegetis impunctata | reverse complement strand
AAATACTACGTGAATATATAACATGACTCTTGGCATTCAAAAAAATGCAATAAAAAATACAGGTCCGTATTTGAAAATTGAAAGTTGAGGGTGGCCCTATTTATACGACACCCTGTATATAATTTTTATTCAGATATTTAGATAGCCTACAAAAAGTGGCAACGGCAAAGTGACAATTTTTTTGAAAACAATTCATTAAATAAAAAGATATAGGCAAAAAAAGGATTTCGAAATTTTAGATTTTTCCTATATAACTCCAGAACTGAAGGAGCTAGATCAGATCTTTTTTATCCATATAACTGACCTCTGCAATATGCTACTTTGCCCCCATTTAACCATCGCTCTATCTCTTACCGTTATCGAAATCCCCATGCATATACTCGAATTTGAATAGCCCTGTATATATATATATATGATTGAAGGGTATGGAAAAAATTTTTCAAGTCAAAATTAACGCTTTTCTTTGATAAGCTGTCCTCAAAAATTCCAAATGTACTGCAAACTTAATAAATACTTCAAAAAAATACACCGAACAGTTGTAGGAACTTGCAACCTTTCACGTTGACCGAAACATGTTTATTTATAATTTTTTTAATTCGTGGTCATTTTTTCGGGCAAGATGGTCTCGAAATAATTACAAAAGTTTTGAAACTTGGTTGCAAATTCAGAAAACATCTATTCTGATGCATTTGCAAATTTGCAACCTTGTACGCGGTCCGGAACTTTTGTAATTACTTACTTGGAGACCATATTGCCCGACAAAAACACCAGGAATAAAAATTTTTTTAAATAAACATGTTCCATTCAACGTAAAAGGTTGCAGATTTATACAACCGTTTGGTATATTTTTCCGAAGTATCTATCAAGTTTGCAAAATTTTTGGATTTTTTTAGATCAGTTTATCAAAAAAAACGTTAATTCAAAAAAAAAATTTCCCGAATCCTTAAATTGGTTGCAAATTTGATACGTGATATGAAATAATAAATTCAATACTACTCCAAGTTTGCAGAACTTTTGGAATTTTTTTCACGAGCATACAGCAAAATTCAATATTATTGCAATTTTAACAATGTTTCGGACTTCGTAAAAGGTTGCAAAATGAAATTTGTTGCTTTCTCTGTGTAGCATTCACTTGACCAAAGTTTGAAAACTTTTGGAATTATTGTTAAATTTTCGATTTTCAATGTCTCATCAGCTGACTGGCCTATAAAAATTAATGATTAATGGTAGCTTAATTATAACAACAGTCCTATAAGAAAGGTGAGCTCTACCTAGTGTAGAGCTGTAGGTACACTTTATCGGGCAGAGAGACGAGAGCGCTTTGTTTTGAAATCAAAGATAAACATGGTTAACTTATTAATCAATTGGACAAAAAAAAAATTTTATACTTGTTTTTGTAGTAAGACAAAAAATTATAGCTTTACAAAAGATAAGAATACTTACTAATTGCTCAATTAAACAATTTTATGAAGTATTTTAAATTTTATTTAGGGAATATATAATTTCACCTTTGACAATTTCTTCTGACTTTGTGCCTACAAACTATAAAATTGCAGATTTTCACTCTGCATAAGTTATATCTTCACATTAAGTTTAATACCTATAAAAATATACAAAGGCACATCGGATTTGGTACATTTTGACTTTTAACCTTACCCATAATAAAATGATACAATCGCACTTTGGAATAGGTACATTTCAACCTAAGACCACCCACTATAAAAAAACAGTATCGCACTTTGGATTGGGTCTGAATTTGGAACACAGTAAACATTCAGATGAGTACACATTTATATACTGTGTATAATTTTATTAACAAAATGAACATATTTTTTTGAAGAAAATGAATAAGTATTGTCATTTTTACATAATTATGTATTATGTGTGATCAAAAGAATATGGCAAAACAAATAGCCTTCGCTATGGCTGGCCGTCCTCTCTTCCTTTTTTGGTCGAGAGGTACACTTTTCGCTTCGAAAGGCACCTTTGCTTGTTTCATAATGACCAACAAACCTAGAGAATGTTTGCATACGTACTGTTTCAAAAAACTTGAGCAAGTGCACCGACACACCACTTTATCGTTTTCAGAATACAACATTATTTTTACTATCTCCTGAGATTTACAAAAAGTATCAAAACATTTACAGTAGCAGTTCTTGCTTTTGTATAAAAATGATTTTCTCCTAGCTACGTCTTTTCGAAGTACTTAATTTAAAAAGTCCTTTATACTTTGATTAGAGTTACCATCACCCGCATCATGCCATTTTTTCAGGAATAGCCTTAAAGCTGCTGTAAAAGTCTCAAAAGTTGTAGGGCACGAATATCTCGAACAAATAATTTTTCTTCTTTTATATTCCGGATTTTATCTCAATGTTTTTTTTTGCCGTCGTTATTGAGCTGGCGCACTAACAACTTTGCTGACGACGAAAGCCCCCTACTGTTGGCTACATGATTGGCATGATCATCTACTGTCTCCTAACTCTACTTTGGACAAACCAAGTACAAAATGGCAGATTCGCACTTGACAGATTCGCACTTTGACAGATTCGCACTTTGACTTAGGTACCTGTTGCCGCCAAACTTTCTTCTTCGCGGGTTTGTTATTACTCATTGCACATACTGTCGTTCTATAGTGCAAACTGTATTTAAAGAGCGTTATACAATATTTTGAAGCGGATTAGGTTTCTTCAAAGTCGAAAATTATTACAATAAGTTATGGCTATTACTTTCATGTTGTAACATATTTTATATGGAGTTAATGTTATTTTCTCAAAGTGCATTTTGTCTATCAAATGTGGCATATATTATTTTCTGTGTATCACCTTTACCTAAAGTTTGAAATATTTTTTGATGTTTATTCATTTCCTTTCAAAGCGATTTAATTCGTTTTTAAAGTGAGTTTAATTCCAACCCATTTTATTTTATCAACACTAGATGGTAGACCAGAAGAAATTATCATTAAATAAGAAAAATATCTATATATTCTCAAGTAGCAAAAATTTCTTTATATATATATATATATATATATATATATATATATATATATATATATATATATATATATATATATATATATATATATATATATATATATATATATATATATATATATATATATATAAATATATATATATATATATATATATATATATATATATATATATATATATATATATAGAGCAGAATTATAGGTATAGCCCGCTTATATGGAAGCAGCCGTTGACACGTGTTTCGGACTCTTTGGTCCTCATCAGAACGGCGTAGCCAAAAATTGGATTGAAAACTTGGAGATGAAAATAACACAACAAACGAAATCCCCTGCTACGGAAGACAATCACACATTTGTGCCTTATTGTTTGAACTCTGAACTCTCCGGTTTGGGAGATTTGGTCAAACTTTGCCACGGAGGCGATTAATGCCATCCGCGAGATCTCAGACCGAGTAAATAAACAACAACAAAGGAATTAGTCGCGGGAAAATATTAAACAAGTAGAGCAGAATTATCGGTATAGCCCGCTTATATGGAAGCAGCGGTTGACACGTGTTTCGGACTCTTTGGTCCTCATCAGAACGGCGTAGTCAAGCATTGGATTGAAAACTTGGAAATGAAACTCGTGTCAACGGCTGCTTCCATATAAGCGGACTATACCGATAATTCTGCTCTACTTGTTTAATATTTTCCCGCGACTGATTTCTTTGTTGTTGTTTATTTACTCGGTCTGAGATCTCGCGGATGGCATTAATCGCCTCCGTGGCAAAGTTTGACCAAATCTCCCAAACCGGAGAGTTCAAACAATAAGCCACAAATGTGTGATTGTCTTCCGTAGCAGGGGATTTCGTTTGTTGTGCTATTTTCATCTCCAAGTTTCCAATCCAATGCTTGGCTACGCCGTTCTGATGAAGACCAAAGAGTCCGAAACACGTGTCAACGGCTGCTTCCATATAAGCGGGCTATACCGATAATTCTGCTCTACTTGTTTAATATTTTCCCGCGACTAATTTCTTTGTTGTTGTTTATATATATATATATATATATATATATATATATATATATATATATATATATATATATATATATATATATATATATATATATATATATATATATATATATTTATATATATATATATATATATATATATATATACCTATATATATATATATATATATATATATATATATATATATATATATATATATATATATATATATAAGTGGCGTAGATAGCTTTTTGCGATGGGGGGGATATGACTTAGTGCAAAATTTCATAAGTTTTTCTTCTAAAGTTCTATTCTTGTTGATAAAAATAATCTTTCATGTAGATAGTATAAAATAAGCAGAAAAATTGAATTAAATTGCAATAAATTCAAATTATTTGAATTGGAAAAAATTTATCAAAAATTAGTGAAATATTGAATTATATTAAATTGGATATATAAATCATTGAACATATTCTTGGGAAAATTAGAGAAGAAAATCTAGTTTTCGGCGTTTTTCGACATTCATGACTTCGTCAACTGTGATTCCAATTTCACGATGAATTGCCAGAGCAGCCAAACCTTTCAAAAACAAAAAATTAGACAAACATGAGTTTTTAATTTGCAATGAATTTTATATATTCAGAAGGGTCATTACAAGTCCACTTCTTTTATCGTGCTCCTTTGAATCGTTTCTATTCGCTTCAAACGTCGATACCGACAGCATAGCTAATATTCTTCTATTGATATTCGAAAAAAAAATCATCAAGCTCTATTATTGAGTTTTTAGGCTTAACATCGCCTTCACGAATTAAATATTTTTTTCACACTTTCAAGTTACGAGAACAGCAGGTGTGGCAGTAAGAAATTTTTGATAAAACTCATCAGTTTTGATGAATTTATCAACTGCTTTGTCAATTTCGTATAAATCATGCTTGAAAAACATCGAAAATCTTTCTAATATATTTAGTCTAGTCAAAAAGTGCTTTTTTGTTCAACTGTTTTCAGCAGTCTCGAAAAAATATGAGCAAGGTGTCATTCGATTCGTAATAGCATATAGACCTTCTTGAGAAAAATAGAAATTCGCTCGCGAAAATTGTGAAAGTAAACAATATACTCAAAAAAAGGGGGGTTGGTTCTCTGCCAATATGTCAAAAATTAATTGAGATTTTTGAAATATGAAGAAAGATTCGAAAAGAAGAGGAAATTTCCAAAAAAAAAGACCCAACTACTGGAACTGTAGGATCAATATTCATAATTTTCTCAGATAGGTAAAAATATGGCCGAAAACGGGTAAGTTGGTTTGGGCAAGTCACGCCCATTTAGGGCACTTCAACAATTATTTTTCTATATTAAATATGAAAATTAATACAGTTACTAAATCGGTGAATAAGCAATAATCCAGCGATAATAGCGATTTTTGAATTAGTTATGCAATAGTTAGAAAATTGTAAGTGTGATAAATGTTCACTATGGGTCTGAAATTATTTTTCATTCTTGGAGCTATTATTATAAGGCTTCAGAGTAAATTCCCATTGAAAAACTTTCAATTTTTCAGTTGTTTATTGACAATTTACGTAGGTATAGTTTTGCAAAATCAAAATTAATTTTTTTTTATAATTTTAATGATCCGTTTTCTTTTATCGGAAGCCAGATGGAAATGGTTTTTTCAATATTCATCTCTTATTGTTTAAAAAATTGTTATGAACAAATGCGTTGTTTTTAAGAGAATCAAGAAAAGAAAGTACTGATTAATTAAAGTGCGTAAATTGTTAATAAAAAACTGAAAAATTAAATTTTTTTAACAGGAATCTATTCTGCATTTTTTTGAAACTAGTTCCAAGGAAGGAAAAAAGTATCAGATCTATAGTTTAACAGTTATTACACTTGCAATGTTCTTGTTCAAGCAGCAAAAAACGATTGCATAACCAATTGAAAAATCGCGATAAAAATGTTTTGTCACTGGATTATTCCGTTCCGGGAGACTTTCTTTTAGAAAATTTCCTCTTTTTGTACATGTATTTAGATATCAAAAATATCAATTAGTTTTTGAGATAACTTTTTCTCTCAGTAAATTGATTATAAGTTTTACAATTTTCAAGAACGGAACTTAAATTTTTTCAAAAAATATCCTCATGCTCTTTCGAATGACACCTTGTTCATATTTTTCCGAGACTCATGAACAAAATTGAACAAAAAAAACACTTGTTGACTAGACTATATTCTCATGATTAGTAAATCTTTCTCCAAGTCCAGAAATGGATTGAACGCTATCACAGAAAATTTTTATTTACTTCAAAATGTTATGGAGTCATTAAATTTTCTAAGCCAAAAGTTACTCATATTTTCATACCTACTCTACCTCAAAAAATATTAGAAATATTAAATATTGATTGAAAATATTCTATGTAAACAGAAATTTAATCAGTCACTAAGAACAAAAACCGTGTGTGCACATGGAAAATTTTATTGACCAAGGAAGAAGTCAATCAAAACCTCTTCGCACTTCTTTTCTTTCCAAATTTTATACTACCTATACTATCAAACAAAACTGCTCGTGTTTTAGATATAATACTACACCATTAAACAAAAGTTCGAGCAGTTTTGTTTGATAGTAAGTATAGTATACAATTTATAAAGAGAAGAAGTACGAGGTGATTTTGGTTGACTTCTTCCTTTCGAAATGAAACTTTTCTATTAGACCCATTTGAACTTTTTTAAACAAGTTTTTTGATCAAAGTGACCGATTAAACTTACTAATTGAACATTGAATAGAACATGCTCAAAACTAATAGTTACTTCACCAAAAATTAGAAAAACGATTCAATTTCTAGATTAATTATAATGTTGAAATTATAAGTAGATATTGCACACACAATTGTACAGTCGTCACGAAAACATATCTACATGATTTTCATATAATCGCACATAGGTACATAATACCAAAAGAGGTTCTAGTACTTAAAGAATTTCATGTATACTTAAAATACGTAGATACGAAGACTTTCATTCAATTCTATTATAATTTTCGTAGGCTCATGGGGGGGATTGATCCTCTTGATCCCCCCCCCCCTATCTACGCCACTGTATATATATATATATATATATATATATATATATATATATATATATATATATATATATATATATATAATAGGTATAGTAATAAGAAATTGCGAAGATCTAATTTTCCGTCAAACATATTTGCATAATGATATATTTCAGAGAGAACTACTTCTATACAATGTTGCTGTAATTATTGAATAAAGTTATGTTATGCAAAATGGTAGATGTCCTAATCCCCATGTTCAATGATGCAGGCAAAATCTACATTTTCCAATTAAGGATAGCCGTCAACAATCATTACAAGTAATATATGATTCATTTCTGATATTCAGATGTGGCGTTCTTAGGCGCATCGGGCTGACTTTAGAATGATCGTAAAATGAAGAAAATTAGTTACCGGCAAATGTCCGTTGATTCGTGTAAGGGAAGGCAATATAAAAGTTCTCTCGTCGAGTGTCTCTGAAATTTAGTGTCGGTTGGTTTTTTGTTAGCAACAATGTCTGTGCAAAATCGGTTTTTCCGACTTTGCGGAAAAACTATGCATTGCAGAGAAAAGTGATGCACAGACAAAAAATGCGCAATCAAAAGACCAATAAAATAAGCTTTGATAGATCTAAATCGGACAATTCGTTCAAAAGTTATTGCAAAAAAACGGCGAAAAAACGTGTTTTTTTAGCTTTTTTCCAATTGTTTATAGGGTTGTTGTTAATTATTTTAATGCTATCAGTATGGCCAAAAGTTATGAGTCTTAACATATTGAAAAGGTGTGCGAAAGATGAGCGCTGTGTGATTAATAGTTTTCGCAAAATCCTATTTATTTATCCCGTTTCACTAATTATGCAACAACTTTAAACCTTTGGTGTGGGGAAACTAATAAACGAAAAAGGGTTTATAGCCAGGTCATTTTGAAGGTAAGTAACTGACTTAGACTTCTATTTTCGCAGAATTTAATTTTTTTGCCGAAAACCCTTTTAAATTAAATAAACAAGTAACTACTGAAATATAGCAGCTTTTTTTTTATAAACATTTAGAATAACTTGGAAATTATTTACGTCAGTAAAATGAAATGTGCTGGAATCGAATGCCAGTTAAAAAACACGCATTTTAAAAAAAAAAAGAAGTTCCTAGGCCCTTTTGGAGCCAAGTTAGCCCTTTATTTTCAAAAAATCACAGCGCCCGTAATAATCATTGGAAATATTTTATTAGTTTCAGTTGATTATATCTTTGAAAGGGTTCGTTTTCCGAAAAAATTACAAGAGAGAAAAAGTGTTTCTTTAATCCCAATAAGCTTAAAATGAAAAAAAAATCGTTGAAATTTTCAATTTTGCAATTTTTTGTTTATAACTTTTTACTTTGCAATTCAACAAAAAAATTGTATTTATCAATTTAGTTGGCAAAGCTCAACACTCATCAGTCATTTAAATAATATTCAAAATTTATTACTAATAAGTTGTCAAAATCACAAAAAATTATTATTAATTTTCAAAAAATTGATTTAACGAGTGTAGATTGTTGTTAACGATTATGGCAACTAGCCAGTTGTTATTATTTTTTCATGCTACCCCAGATTAAAAAAAAAAAGAAGGTTCTACGTCAACTGGAAGCTGAGATATTGCAAATTTTTACAGCGCGCGCCATTTCGAGGTTCCACTTGCGCTCGAGCGAAATCGATCGGCCACTCTCCCCACCACCGGCCTTCCGAGTAGCAAGTTCGGAGTATCACCACTTTCACCGGCTATTGTGGGAACAATTATGGACTTACATTATTGAAAACTATTTATTCATACAGTTTAACTATTAAAGTAAAACCTATTAAAATTTCAGCCCTTAATGTTGATTATTACGGGCGCTGTGATTTTTTGAAAATAAAGGGCTAACTTGGCTCCAAAAGGGCCTAGGAACTTCTTTTTTTTTTTTTAAATGCGTGTTTTTTAACTGGCATTCGATTCCAGCACATTTCATTTTACTGACGTAAATAATTTCCAAGTTATTCTAAATGTTTATAAAAAAAAAGCTGCTATATTTCAGTAGTTACTTGTTTATTTAATTTAAAAGGGTTTTCGGCAAAAAAATTAAATTCTGCGAAAATAGAAGTCTAAGTCAGTTACTTACCTTCAAAATGACCTAGCTATAAACCCTTTTTCGTTTATTAGTTTCCCCACACCAAAGGTTTAAAGTTGTTGCATAATTAGTGAAACGGGATAAATAAATAGGATTTTGCGAAAACTATTAATCACACAGCGCTCATCTTTCGCACACCTTTTCAATATGTTAAGACTCATAACTTTTGGCCATACTGATAGCATTAAAATAATTAACAACAACCCTATAAACAATTGGAAAAAAGCTAAAAAAACACGTTTTTTCGCCGTTTTTTTGCAATAACTTTTGAACGAATTGTCCGATTTAGATCTATCAAAGCTTATTTTATTGGTCTTTTGATTGCGCATTTTTTGTCTGTGCATCACTTTTCTCTGCAATGCATAGTTTTTCCGCAAAGTCGGAAAAACCGATTTTGCACAGACATTGTTGCTAACAAAAAACCAACCGACACTAAATTTCAGAGACACTCGACGAGAGAACTTTTATATTGCCTTCCCTTACACGAATCAATGAAAATTTGCCGGTAACTAATTTTTTGTATTCAAAAAGTCAGCCCGATGCGCCTATCTGTGAAATGGACGGATATCAGTTACCACGTGACAATTATTTGTGTTAATTAGGTATAAAGAAATACTCCAATTATGTTTCCTAGTTGCTGAAAAATGAATTACAAATTAACGATAAAGAAACTCGGTGCGGTAGATAAATACATGAATAAACTTAAAATACCTAGAAACACGTTTCTGTAACTGTTTGCAATTATCAACCTATGAAGAATGCAACAAGATCAATTTATTTTCAAATGGTGAAAATGATGTAATATGTACTCGAAATACGACAAGATATGTGATTTCTGAATTTGTGCATTTTGGAAAAGGTGTTTTTTCATGAATGATTTACCATTAATCATATAACATGGAATACCTACAGTTAAGTTTTCTAGGAAATTATTTCTAACGATAAAAAGAATTGAAATGTAAAGAAATGGAGATTGATGCAATTCATTCATTGATTTATTTAGAGCACATTGAAGAACAGGAGAATATGGCCAAATACTTTTAGAGTTTCAATCGCTGGCCATTGTAATTATACAGAGGACTGCAAATTGATGTGAACTTATCAAATAAGTCTATTTGGAACTGATTTCATTCATAATACATACTATAGGCGAATCAAAATAAGCGCTACGCCGCCTGGTGACAATCAGAATAACTAAAAATCTTGACATAGTTCTTACGTTCTCTGTTTTGTGTTTGTTTTTGTGTGATTTTTTACAAATATTTATTGCAATCATTTTGAAAGCTATGAGTCGTTCGAATCGTTATTGTTCAGTTCCTCAGTGTTCTTCCTGGGAAAAGAAATGTTCAAATGTGAATTTCCATGCTTTTCCTCCAGCTGGTGATAAATATCGTGTTTTTGTAGAAGGGAAAAAGGAATACTCCTAAAGTCTCTACTTTGTGTGATCTGATAACTAAAGATAGTGCTCTAAACAATTTCACTGGTCTCAATAATATAAAACTATTAGATACAATAGTAAAAGCAGTACAATCTGTTTACAGTGATCAACGGTCACATAGATTAACAATCAAACAGCGTATTGTTTTAGTATTGACAAAATTGAAATGTGACCTTACATATGTGACATTATCTCTTTTATTTGGCATTTCACAAGAATTATGCCAAAAATATATTTATGAAATGCTACACATCATGAGTAGAGTTTTTAGTTGTGTCATAAGATTCCCAGAATATTCTGAAATACAGAAAACATGCCAAAATGTTTTGAAAGTTTTCAAAATACTCGAATCATCTTAGACTGTACAGAAATTTTTATACAGAAACCAAAGTGCCTTTGCTGCAGGATCAGGTTTTACTCTCAGTATAAATCTAATAACATAGTGAAATTCATGACAGGTGTTTCTCCTGGAGGTTTAATTACTTATATTAGTGAACCATATGGGGAAAGAGCATCTGATAAAACGATTTTCCAACAAAGTTACTTAATTTTAAAGTTAGAAAGCTCACAGGATGCTATTATGGTGGACAAAGGTTTCTTGATAGATGATATTTGTCAACAGTTTAAAATAAAGTTGATCAGGCCACCATTTTTGAAAGACAAAAAACAGTTGACTACAGAAGAGCATTGTTGAATGCCAAAATAGCAGCTGCTAGAGTACATATTGAACGAGTCAATCAGATAATTAAGATATTCATCTCATGATCTAACCTAAGATTTCTCTCAATTTGGCTACAAAAACAGTAATACACTTGTTCACTAAAGAAGCCTGAAAAGTCTTTATATTTATGGTAAAATTATATTTCAAAAACACAAATAAACACACAACAAATACAACATAAATATTCCAATGTCAATATTTATATAGACATTCTTATTTTCAGATGCCTATTATGTATGTGATTTTTAGAATATTTCATTAATGAGTTGTTCTTTCTTTATCTTTCATTAAACGGCCTGTACTTGTTTTGTCATATAACTGATCAAATGCTTGCAGTTTTCGAGAAGCATCGTATATCTAGAGCAGTGTTTCTTAACGTGTGGACCCCTGGGGGTCCGCGAGTATATGTATGGGGATCCGAAGTATTATATCTGGACTATTCAACAATAATAAATTAACAGAGAGAAATAGCAACATCTTTCAAGGTGACGACAAAATTGAAACGATGCTAAAAAAGTTGGACCTTTGGATAAATCGTACAATAAAAAAAACTTCAATCACTTCACTACACTGACAGCGCTATTGGAATCCTCTGGTGGAGCAATCTTGCCAGACCAAGTACAAGATGAAATAGTTTAAACTTTTAAACCATCCGCGATTTTGGGTTTTCATATCGGGATTATTTTCCAGTACCCGATAAAAAAATTGTACTTCCCTTTCAACATAGATGTTACTCTATATCAAGTTTTTGGGTGAATGTAAAGCAAGATTATGAGCGATATCAGAGGAACTGAAATATCAACTACTTTTCGAAAAGGTATTTCCTGCTCTTGTATATACTAAAAACAAATACAGAAATAGACTACAAGTGGAATCCGATTTGGGAATACAACTTCTTAGTGACGTCAACCCGAATATCACTAATTTAATTGCAAAAAGGCAGCAACTACATTCACATCAAGAAGAGTATGCTAACCCATTTATAATAACTAGAACAAAATACGTAGTTTTTATAAAAAAAAATTTTTTATGTGTAGGGGAGACCGGGTACCAAAGTAACATTTTGTACTTTCGCCTTAGTTTCTCGTTAGGTGTTATTATTTTGGTGAAATTGATTCAGCCATACATAAATTCCGTTTATGTTCTATACATTAGAATCTTAAATTACCGTATTATTGTGTATTTTGCATGAATCACAGAAACTTTAAAAAAAATTGTCATTTGTTACTATCGACCACGTTGGCGGGCCGAAAGTAACACGTTGTGGGTCGAAAGTAACAGGGCAAAGGGGTTTGTAATGAATATGATATGACATATTTAATCAAACAAATATTTGTTGGAAAATTCAGTGTCAGTCTCCTCTATTCAGACTCGCAATTATGGCACACATAATTCATTGATGCATTCAGTACCTATGAGACCACATTTTGCATTCGAAACAATGTAAACTTTGCTCATTCAGTCGACTATTGCTGAAAATTTCTTAACAAACGAGGTAGAAGCAATCTTCGTCGTCAAATTTATTTTCCTTGTCTACAACTGCGCTAGTATTTCTAGCTTAAATTTTTTTTATATACCTATGCAATGTAACATGGCAGACATTCAATTTTTTTTGTCATGGCTCTAATTTTTCACCATTATTAAAATGCTCTTCAGCCGCTTTTCTATAGACATCCATGTTAGTTGTTATTCGTGCGGTGGTTATTATGCGTTGTCGCGGCATTTTGTTGAAATAAACACACACACATAAAACGTTCACTTAGAGTAAATCAATATGGGGACAAAAGTAACATGTTACTTATGTACCCATAGGACTGCGTTACTTTTGTACCCCACAGCATTTTTGTTAGAACATGAAAGATAACCTTGAAACGGAACATGCTAAACAAAAACGAATTTAAGCACTGTAAAATCAATCTAATCGAGTATCAATATGCAAATATTCAGATTAATATCATTCCTTCAATACTACATAAACATTAAATAAGTAAACGTCAAAAAATTTATTTTTGATTTGTGAAATCACGTAGCGTCCTCTCACACGATCTAACAGTGCGTGGCGCAAGCGGCGATCGAATGCAACTGAAGGTGGCGCCACTGGCTATCATCTGACAGCAGCTAAGTGGTGTTTTGACAATTCTTTAAACCTACAGAGCATTTGTTACTTTCGACCCGCCGTTACTTTTGTACCCGGTCTCCCCTAGTACTATATGAAATGGTCCGAAATTTATTCCTCCTTTTTTTATTAAGGGGGTCCTTGATAAGTTGATTTCCTAGGGGTCCGTGGCTGAAAAAGGTTAGGAAACTAACTGATCTAGAGGATACAATCCGAATCTCTGGATCGGATCTTATTCCAATCCCGGAAGTTCAGTATTAAATTTGACAAATCTCGGGTTTAAGTACGCTATTAACACAAATTTAAAAAACTTTATCGCATTGAGCTGCATTAGAAAAGCAGGTTTTCATAACGTATCCAATTTAGAAAATCTATTCATTCATTCATGACTTTTGTTCCAAATCCAAAAAAAAATTGCCCCCTAATGTGTAAACAATACTTACTTCCTCCCCGGGGGTCAAACCCCCAACCAATTCGTCCCAAAACCAATCGCATCCAACATATCATACGACTCTTTTTTAAAGTTTGAAATGTTAATTTCATTTGGTTTATTCTAAGGTTTGTAGTGGAATTTTATTTAACTTTCTTCTTCTGAGAAGACTTAGAATATAACCATTTCCCGAAATTTCAATTCAATGAATAATATTGGCCTCAGTAAACGAATATCCCATTTATTACGGGAATTAAAGTATATATAATAGAGTTTATTTCTATTTTGGTAGTTTAAATGGACAGAAGTAGTTTGCTTATTTTGAGAGATTTGAGTTGGAAAGTTATAACGTTTTTTTGACTGATTTGATATAAACATTTAATTATTTTGTCAGGATAAAGATAATTGAGAATCTGATTTTAATATAGTAGGTATTCTGACTTTTCATAACCTATCTCTGAGAATGGAAAAGAAAGGATATAATTCTCTATTAAAATTCAAATCACATATGAGTTACAGCTTCGAATATATCAACCTTTGTTATGAAATCCAATTCCAGAAGGATATTGAAATATTGGACAATTTTCTTCTAGGCGTGACAAAATGCTGAGTAGGACGACCAAATGTCTTTCCAACATTTTTGTATTTATTTATTAGTATATTCAATGATAATTCTGATGCTAACTTCGACCATCCAACTCGAAAAAGGACAAGCAGCCGACGAACCAAACTTCTTGTCATCCCTTAAATACAACGGTGGACTATTTATGATCATTTTCCTAAAACAATTCAAGTCTTTCTAATAATTACATTGATAC
Organism: Cynegetis impunctata; assembly: GCA_030704885.1. NCBI lineage: Eukaryota > Metazoa > Arthropoda > Insecta > Coleoptera > Coccinellidae > Cynegetis > Cynegetis impunctata. The sequence goes on along the minus strand of JARQZK010005086.1, from coordinate 302,813 downwards.
TTTAGGTACTATTCTCTGAAGTAGGTAACTGAAAGGTTGACAACGTTTTTCATGTTTAAACAGACAGGTTTACAACCGCGGGATTTAATGTCAAATTATTCTTATGTATTTTACATTATTTCTCTCATTGTCCTGAACAAGCGACCAAACACGTTAAGAAATCTAAATTTTAATTCAGTAGATTAGTATCCATTCAACAAAGACGTATTCCAATAATAAATCATATTAACAAAATTACAGAATGTATGTATAACCTATATGTACTTATATACAAATTGAAAATTTGGAGATGAAAATAGTACAACAAATAAAGACATATTTTATTTTATTTTTATTTTTTTTTTATTTGTTTTACTATTTTTATCTCCAAATTTTCAATCCAATGCTTTGCTACGCCGTTCTGATGAGGACCAAAGAGTCCGAAACACGTGTCAACGGCTGCTTCCATATAAACGTTCTATACCGATAATTCTGCTCTACTTTTTTAATATTTTCCTGCGACTAATTTCTTTGTTGTTAGATAAATAGTACCCTATTATTTTTATTTTCGAACATTACGTAGGTAAAGGTTTCTGTGGTTTCCCTTGCCATCTAATGATAACAATTTTGAATGTTGATATTAGACTGAATAGCACGTAATAAATAACAAAGAACAACCACATTCGGAAAAAAATTTTAGCGAGACAAAGTAGTCTTTGTCTATTCAAATTTTTTCAAATCAATAAATGTCAAAGAAATTTCAATTTTTTCAAAAGTTTTGAAAAACTACGAATGTCGTAGTGAAACGTCAACTTTTTAATAAAATCGAGTTTTTTAAGATTCAACCAGCCTGTTATTGCTAATAATTATCAAGAGATTAAAAATAGATCACAGGCAACAACAATTCGAATAAATAATTATATATATATATATATATATATATATATATATATATATATATATATATATATATATATATATATATATATATATATATATATATATATATATATATATATATATATATATATATATATATATATATATATATATATATATATATATATATATATATATATATATATATATATATATATATATATATATATATATATATATATATATATATACATATATATATAATATATATATATATATATATATATATATGTATATATATATATATATATACATTATATATATATATATATATATATATATATAATATATATATATATATTATATATGTATATATATATTATATATGTATATATATATATATATATATATACATATATATAATATATATATATATATATATATTATAAAAATTACAGAGGTGCAATAAATCATAAACAAAATAACTCCTGTAGAAGATGTGGAGGTATGCCAAATATCAAAAACCACGAAAACCAGATAGCCCGTTAGAGAAAAAAAGTTAATACTACCAAAAGATTTTCCCCTATCCACGTACAAATAGTCAACCCTCTAACGCTTACCTAATTTGAAGGGGGTTTAGGGGTGCAAACATTCTCGAAAAACCAGTTTCGATCAAAATTATTTTACACATTTTTTGTCACCAGTTTGAACATTTTTGAGCATACACCTCTCTGCCACTCCCTTCGCAAAAGTTTTGACTGCATTTAACTAAATTTTGATAGTTTCGTTCGAGATAAACCCCAAATATCAAATTTCACCTCATTTGGTCTGGAGACGCCAATATGAGAATATATATATATATATATATATATATATATATATATATATATATATATATATATATATATATAAATATATATATATAATCTCTTGATAATTATTGGCAATAACAGGCTAGTTGAATCTCAAAAAACTCGATTTTATTAAAAAGTTGACGTTTCGCCACGACATTCGTGACTTTTGAAAAAATTGAAATTTCTTTGACATTTATTGATTTGAAAAAATTGGAATAGTTAAAAAAGACTACTATATTTCACTAAAATTTTTCGGCTGTGGCCGTTCTTTGTTATTTATTACGTGCTATTCAGTCTAATATTAACATTCAAATCTGTTATTATTAGATGGTAAGGGAAACCACAGAAACCTTTACCCACGTAATGTTCGAAATAGGTTCAAATTATTTTGATTTTGAAAAGTCAAAGAATATGGAACTATTTATCTATTTTTCAAAAATTTTCATTACGGCTGTGGCCGTCTTCAGTTATTAATTACGTGCTTTTTAGTCCAATATCAACATACAGGTCTGCTGATATCAGATGGTAAGGGAACCACAGAAACCTTCACCCACGTAATGTACAAAATAGGTTTAATATATTTGATTGTTGTCTTTAAAAAGACATTACTTGTAATTTTGGAGATCACATGTTCTAAACTATACTTTCTTTTTAGAAAAATTGAAAATTCTACAAGTAATGTCTTTTTCAAGACAACAATCAAATATTTTAAACCTATTTTGTAAATTACGTGGGTGAAGGTTTCTGTGGTTCCCTTCCCATCTGATATCAACAGACCTCTCTGTTGATATTGGACTAAAAAGCACGTAATTAATAACTGAAGACGGCCACAGCCGTAATGAAAAATTTTTGAAAAAATGATAAATAGTTCCCTATTCTTTGACTTTTCAAAATCAAAAAAATTTGAACCTATTTCGAACATTACGTGGGTAAAGGTTTCTGTGGTTTCCCTTACCATCTAATAACAACAGATTTGAATGTTAATATTGGACTGAATAGCACGTAATAATTAACAAAGAACGGCCACAGCCGAAAAATTTTAGTGAAACATAGTAGTCTGTTTTAACTAATCAAATTTTCTCAAATCAATAAATGACAAAGAAATTTCTATTTTTTCAAAAGTTTTGATAAAGCCACGAATGTCGTGGCGAAACGTCAATTTTTTAATAAATTGGAGTTTTTAGAGATTCAACAATGTTATTGCTAATAATTATCAAGAGATTAGAAATAGTTCACAGGCAACAACAATTCGAATATATATATATATATATATATATATATATATATATATATATATATATATATATATATATATTTATATATATATATATATATATATATATTTATATATTTATATATATATATATATATATATATATATATATATATATAATACTTATTCAGCTTTTTTTAGTAATAACTGGACTTTTAAATTTAGGAACCGATTTTATTGAATCGTTTTCAAACTTAAATGGCCTGTTATATATATAACTATTACAAATGAAAAAATTCTCAAATCGTGGTCTAGGAGGTCTAAAATTGATACAGAAACCACTCTCGCCACCTCATTGTTGACTTTCGATACAGAACAATTGTCTATTAGTTTTCAGGAAAAATACGATTTCAAAAAGAAAAATAGACAATTTCGAAATTGAGAATGCTAGCGGTATCTTCGATATTGGTACATTCGAAGCAGTTCATTCCCAACAATCTGAGAAGATTGACTACGTTCCGTTACATCACATAATAAATAGATATAATTAGATTTCGCATCAATCTAGCGATTCTGTGAAATTACTACGTGTCCGTTAATTCCATCATACTCCGAGTACTGGTTAAACCGAACGAAAGAGAAATGCAATCATCTCACATGGCATGTACAGGTGAAATCATGTTTTCACTTGAATTTTCAATTATGTCGATGGAAAGCGGGAGAATAGCATAGTGGAAACATTGAGTTTTTGGCATGAACATTGTCAACTTACGTTTGGCTAACTATATTTCAGTTTGATAATTAATAGTATTAGTTTAAAGAATTCCATGTGAACTTTCGAATTCCACATGAAGTTTGAAGAAAAATGTCAATAAATAACAGCTAATAGATGAATCCATAATGAACTTTGGATCTCTCTGCATCATGCCTGAGAATACGCTCATAGTTTTTAGACATATTTTACTAGAATAGACTATTGAAAGTGAGGTGCGAGAGTAGTTTTTGAATCCGTTTTAGACCTCCTGGACCATGATATTCAAGGTTCTTTCCATATAATATATATATATATATATATATATATATATATATATATATATATATATATATATATATATATATATATAATCTTTTGATAATTATTAGCAATAACAGGCTTGTTGAATCTCAAAAAACTCGATTTTATTAAAAAGTTGACGTTTCGCCACGGCATTCCTGGCTTTATCAAAACTTTTGAAAAAATTGAAATTTCTTTGACATTTATTGATTTGAAAAATTTGAATAGAAACATACTGTTTCACTAAAATTTTTTCGGCTGTGGCCGTTCTTTGTTATTATCTTTTGATAATTATTAGCAATAACAGGCTTGTTGAATCTCAAAAAACTCGATTTTATTAAAAAGTTCACGTTTCGCCACGACATTCCTGGCTTTATCAAAACTTTTGAAAAAATTGAAATTTCTTTGACATTTATTGATTTGAAAAATTTGAATAGAAACATACTACTATGTTTCACTAAAATTTTTTCGGCTGTGGCCGTTCTTTGTTATTTATTACGTGCTATTCAGTCCAATATTAACATTCAAATCTGTTATTATTAGATGGTAAGGGAAACCACAGAAACCTTTACCCACGTAATCTTCGAAATAGGTTCAAATTATTTTGATTTTGAAAAGTCAAAGAATAGGGTACTATTTATCTTGTTTTCAAAATGTTCTCATTGCGGCTTTAGCCGTCTTCAGTTATTAATTACGTGCTATTTAGTCCTATATCAACAGACAGGTCTGTTGATATTAGATGGGAAGGGAACCACAGAAACCTTCACCCACGTAATGTACAAAATAGGTTTAAAATATTTGATTGTTGTCTTTAAAAAGACATAACTTGTAATTTTGGAGATTACATGTTCTAGACTATACTTTCTTTTCAGAAAAATTGAAAATTCTAGATGTTTAGATTTTGTCTAAGAAGATGAGTTGTTAAGGTTAGAGTTTGTTTGTTTTGATTTATGTTGTTTCTTAGAAAAATTAAAGAATTAAATCTGCGTATATTAAACTCAAATGTTTGATATCTGTTCTATCATTTACGACTTTATTTAAATTTTTTGAATATGTAAAATTTCTTAAATTTCTCTGCGTTTTCGATCTTTTTCTATTTCTAAAATTTTCGTGCTATTTAATTTGAAAGTATGATTCTCATTGTTTTTATGTTTTATTAGTGCTGTGGTTTGTGTTCTGGTATATTTGTGTGCTTTTAGTCTTTCTTCTAAATTTTGAAAAGTTTGTCCTATATATGATTTATTACAATTATTACAGGGTATACTATAAACAACATGAGATTTTTGCAGAAGCGGTGTTTTACTTTTTAATTTAATCAAATAAAACAAATATATTCTAAATTAAAAAGTAAAACACCTATAATATATGTATATTATATATATATATATATATATATATATATATATATATATATATATATATATATATATATATATATATATATAAGAATAATAAATTTTATTCGTACTTTGGCTTAAACAAGCATGTACACGTCATAATAATGTATAAATAGAATTTCAGAATACACATCTAAATAAAAACATACTGATATATCTACAACATAAGTTACAAACACCAGCACAGAACTATGTGGAACAAAACTCTTCAAATGAATAAAATGCATGACCAAGTAGAAAACGCTTCAGCTCTTTTTTGAACTTTACAATACTACTTATGCTAGTAATAAATGATAGCAATTTATTATAAACAGTAACAGACACATATTTGGGACTCGTTTCATACAACGCACTCTTATGCTTAGGAGAAAGTAATTTTGAATAATTTCTTGTATTATATGAAGCACCCAATCTCGCAAAAGAGGCAAAATTCTGTCTAGCGTACATTGCTGCTTTGATGACGAATATCGAGGGCAGAGTGAGTATACCATGGCCAACGAAATACCTCCTACATGACTCAGTAGGATGAAGGCCAAACAAGAGTCGAATAACTCTCTTCTGTGCAATGAATACCCTCCTTCAACCAGTTGATATACCCCATAATAATGTGTGGAAAGTGAGGTGCGTGTGAACCATAGCATGATACACACCTACGAGATCTGTAAGTGCCATACTGGACCTCAGCTGAAGAAGAGCAAAATATCCGCTACTCAGTCTTTTGCAAACATGATTCGTGTGAGTCTCCCACCTTAATTCTGAGTCAAGAAAACAACCCAAATAGCGGGTCTCCTCATCAGCAACATTCAACTGGTTATCACGTGATAGCCTACCATTATGCAACTGTAATTGCACCGTTTTGCTCGCATTGAGAATAAATCTGTTGCGCTGACACCACGACTCCATCCTATCACACACTTCAACAATTTTTATCTTGATTTCCACAGATGTCTATTCCGAGATCACTATTGAGGTATCATCTGCATACATAAAAACATTGCCCTCCTTAATATGTTCAGCTAAGTCGTTCATGAACAACATGAACAACAACGGTCCTAGGATCGACCCCTGTGGAACACCTAATGTAGTCTTGCATTCCCCAGACACACAGTCTCCCACCCGTACTCTAACATTTCTACCCTCTAAGTAAGACTTCAACCAATCATAGCAAACAACTCGCAAGCCAAGATTATAAAACTTATCCAGGGGAACATTTGGGCGTATAAGAACAAACAATCAAACCCTCATCCAGCTTTTTATAGATTATATTAAACATGTCAACAGTTGCAGTTTCCGTTGACTTACCTTTACGAAATCCATGCTGCGACGAAGAAATCATATTATTGTTCTCAAGGAAATCAACAACTTGTGAATGAAAAACACTGGAGTTCTGCTATACTCACAATTTTTTTGTAATTAGGGCTAGGAAACTTCCCATCATTCAAAATCTCGTTCTTTAATACATTCCTAGTATCCAGATGAACACTTTATTTTGGAATGACAGTTAAACTATCACTTATAATATCACAAGAGCATCGAAAATAATCGTTTTTCCGAGTCACGAGACGTATTTTGTGAAACATCACGAGAGCGCAGCTCGAGTGATGTTTTAAGAAAATAAGTCATGTGACGAGGTCAGTAAAACGATTTTTGCTTGGTATTCGTTACGATTATATAACGAATAAAAAATATTAAATTTTTTTTACAAATGTCAAAACATCGTCAATATGAAAACATTCACATTTTGACACGAGGCGAAACACCGAAACGATTATATCACGTCGTCAAGGGTATATTCACTTATCAATACGTAGTAGCTATGCAAAATTCATGGATTATATTGGCTTATCCACCCACGAGTTATATAATCACAGTGAATCAGAAAATATCATAACTATTTTGATTCATGAATTTTAAAAACTGGCATATGAAGAGCACTGATTAACTAAAGTTTACGTCGTATAAAAGGCGAAAATATCTTCTACCATTTTGGATTCTTGAAATAGGCAACTGCGATGATCTAGGGAACATAAAGATATCTAACAAATCAGTCTTCCTCGAGTGTACAGCACTGATGAGATCTTATGAGATCGAAGAAGCAGTCTGATGTTCATGAGATAAGTTTCTATTATGAGCCGTAACGAATGGAAGAAATGCATTATTCTCCAGTAAGTGTCCCACGAAGCCCTGGTAGAGGTAAATGAACATCACCATGTAATAAATTTTAGAATAAATCTCTGAAGACAAGACTTTCTATTTTCATTCTAATTTCATAGGATTTACAGTAACAACCATCGATATTATAAGATGGAAATACATCCATATGAGTATAATATTTGTTTCATTGAAAATTAGGAAGAAGCTATCGAAAGCGTGTAAACGGATTACCCCCATTAAACCGAAATCCTAAGGAGCTATCGTTAATTTTTCTCCGCGGCGAGTCGGCCCTCGGTCAAGTGAGTATTAAAAATTGTGATTAGAAACATGTGCATCTGTAATAAAACATTTAAATGCGTTGCTATTAAGATTCCACTGAAACTATGTAGGAAACTATTAAATGGGCAGTATGTCTGCCGCATATTCAGCATTTCTGGTATTATTCAATGGAGGCCTTCTCCGAGGGATTGGGCGGCAAGATTACAGAAGATTTTATGCGTAGTATGCTCGTACGGTAGGCGGAAATGACGGTCCCCATCTGCACCTATGACAGTACTAACTCTACGTAATAATAATTTCTCCATTATCCAACCTGTGTTCATCAAGCCGATTTGAATACGGCATGAGAGAGTTTGTACTATTATCACGTGAGAAATTTAGGAATCTTCAGCAAATTTTCTTGACGAACTTTATTTCTTGTTCGTCTTTTTGTAATAACGGAAATGCTTTCGTTGTAAACGAACTTGTGTGATGAACTTTCTATTTCCTGTTTGTACTGGAAAAGTGGTTCACTAGCTTTTTTCAAAATATCATTTAAGGAAGGAAACTAAATATTTTTGTATTTCAAATAAATATTGAATAACTAATTCAACAGATTAATATATTCACATCTTTATAGAGCAACAGTTAAGTATAAATACTATGTAATGAACATTTCATTATCATGTCAGGTACAGGCGAATCTTGAATCACAATGTAACTATGAATGAGAAATAATATACTTTGTCCACGACTGTACTATAAATCATTCATTATACGTGTGCTTCCTGAAGTACAATTATACCTATTATTCACTAGTGTGTATAATGGTTTATTATACGCTGCATGACGTCACACTCAAAACGTATGTCCAAACTTGAGACTATCATTCACATTGTTAGGATAGTATTATTATTAGATTTTTAGGTTTTATGTATCTAAGATAACTTTTATGCAAATTATTAAACTAATATTTAATATAATGCCCAACTTATTGAATATTTACTCTAATAAATTATCTATTTCATTTTTATCAGAGTGAAAGAAAGGAATGGAATCGATGTTGAGTGAAATAGTTGACGTTTACGTGAGTATGCAGTTTTCAGTGAACACAGAAAATGTTATGTCAACGCTTTTGATAACTATTTTTATTGTTGAAAATGCAGATTATTACTAATTTTTTCGAGGAAGTCGTGGACAAGTTCTACTCGCACAAAATTACAATTTTTCACTTGGGTGAATTGCTTTACTCGCTTGCAGCTCGTGTCGCAAACTTCACCCTCGTGAAAAATAGCAATCATTTTGTGCTCGTTGAATAATATACTATTATTTTTCACTTGTATATTATATGATTATTTCACCTTGGATACGGTTGCTATAAACACACTCATTATGCCCTAAGCCATAACGCCCGCATTTGTTGGCATAATGAATCATAACGCCCGCATTTGCGGGCATAATGGATCATAACGCCCGCTAATTGTGCGAGGAGAAATGAAGCAACTTTCTTTGGTTATATACTTCATAATCCTTGTCGTATACGACTCTGGATTTCTCCGGCAATTAATTATTCGCAGCTTTGGCTGCATTTTCTATGATATTCTTGGGTAAATTCATTCTCATTTACATTATATCTACACAAAGAAAGCAGCAAAGACATTCACTAAATATGATGACAAAAATATTCACAAACGTTAAAATATCAACAAATGACATGCCCACTATGAGAAGGAAAATGGATAGGAGCAATGAACCGATTTTAAAATCGTTTTTTCATTATGATAAAATAATTTTTTCGTGAAAAATAAAATCTTGTATGCACCTCGTGCGTTACTACATCCTTACGCCCGGAGGGAAACATTCGGCCCGAGGGCCTCTGGCCCGAGGAATGAATGTTGCCCGATGGATCTATATAACGCACTTGGTACATAAATAACTATTATTATATACATATACAATTTTATTTAAAGTTTTGCGCGTTTGCAGTTTCATAAATTCGTGCTACTACATTTTCATGCAAATCAGCCTCTTCGGGCTTGTTGGAGGGTGCATGCTGTTGAAAAGAAATGAGTTAGAGAGTCGAAATTGTGTTTGAATTCCTGCTAAGAAAGTGCCTTTTGGGGGTATACATTTTTTCTCCAATCGCCACCATTTTACAAAGAGATTTTTTTGTTTTGGTGTTTGAGGATTTGCGCATATCATCACCTCATCCAGATTAAAATAGATGGTTTTAATTTCTTAAGTGGATTTCTTTAATATTAGGAAAGTGCACTGCAGTGGTTTAATTTTTTGTAGAAATGTTCATTTCTACAGCTTCTGCTGATTGAGTTGAAATATTAACATTCGGTACGTGGATTGAGTTTATGGCTTTCAATTGTTTTATTTTGTCGACGCAATTTTTCTGTCGAAATTTCAAACATTTTTGAGGATTTTCGAGCACTGCGTATCTCTACGTCCACTCGAAGTGCAGTTGAAAGTCTATATGTAAATTCAGTTGAAGTTAGCGAGGTGCTATTTGTGGATTTCAAATATTTTTTTATCACCGCCGCAAATTGTAGGTACAAATTTCAAGTTTTGTTGGTATTCAAGCTTTGTGTATCTCTTAAACACCTCCAAATTGAATTAACGGGTTATCAATTTGTATATAAAAAACCAAATGTAAGTAGAAATAACGACCTAAGTGATAGAGGTATGCTGCTCTCGCGTTTTTTTCTTTTTGAAAATTGAACATTAATAGTTATTTAATAAACTAGTTTATTAATGACAGCGATTAATGGTTGAGATATTTTAACGCGCTCGCTCCGCTCGCGCGTTAATAGTTCGAGACCATTAATCGCTACATTAATAAACGAGTTTATTACAAGATTTTTCCGTCGACCTCATCATGAATTGAGTATAAATTCTTGATTGAAATGAATTTTTATTTCGCATGACAGATACACTTGACACAATATAAATTTCTATGTTCATTTCGATATATTTATATTTATGCTCCCGATGGAACAATTTGAGAAATTCATAGATGGAATATTAGACATGTGACATTCTGAATACATTACCTACAATATCCGATAAGGAATATGTGGAACTGGTGGAAGCTGAAGTGTTATTTACTTTCGAACGATTATTGCATAAAATTTTTTCCACAGTTTCTACTTTATTTTGTATAGAGTTAAATTTTTCGATTTGAATTATGAATTCCTTTTCTCTGTGGAATAACAGAACAGACACAGAATAATTCAACTATTCCGTGCTGAATACTTCTGTGTTTGGTTGCCCATGACAATCATACATTAAAATAGGAGAAATTGCACATTAAAATGGGTCATTAATGATCAATTTCGTGTACGTTAAAGTAACCTTTTATTTAAAGGTCGACGGAAAATACATTTTACAGTCTACTTCTGCCGATATTCATATGATTTGTAGTTTATTATTTACTGAAATACATACGATTCTATTCAAAAATATACCAAATCGTACAAATATTATATCGAGATAATAGAATAAATAAATATATAGCAGAAAAAATATACCGTTTCAATAATCACTTCAAAGTAATTATTAATACCCAAATATAATTAAGGACTTTTTCGAGAATCTATTGTTATGGACACTAATTAAGAGAACACAAAATCCCTAGTATACTTCCTTCGGTCATAAACTCCATTTTATCATTATTAAACAACTTTTAGCCTAATGTTGATGTTTACTATTTCCTCTTCAGTGCCCTAACTACCTGTCGTTGAAATTGTACCTGTTATTTAATGACAGGGAAATCAGAGAACTCCCTTATGTGAATATAAGTGAAGAGAATTCCTCGAAAGGCACTAAATATATAGGCACCAGATCGTATTGTCTACGTCTGGTCTAGGGACATTTATATATTATCGTCAAGTTTGATAGCACGGCACCGGATTTTATGATTTTGTCGACAGTAGTCAGCAATAATCTTGGAGCTTTGACTTTTCGATAAAACATTAGTCCAATAGAGCATAATATTCAACTCATACAAATGATAACTATTATCTACTCTGGTGGATAACCATTATCAACAGTGATCAAATATTGGCCTGTCGAAGAATAATTATTCTCACAATTCTATCGCCACAACTGAATGCCCATTTAATAATTTTTATAAGTAATGAACCATGGGAGGGGTTTATAGGAACTTAGAATATGATTTGAAAATTATCACAATTTTAAAAATTATCAATCTTTTTTTCTGAAATGATTAAACTCAACAGAAACTGTTCACTATATATATTAACATTTTTATAGTCATTGAAATGGTTTTCACTCGATAAGTACCTACATGACCGTGTTGTGAGAAGATATAAATATATAACAATGGTACTATTAATGTTAATAATAATAGACGTAGATTTTTTCTGGAAATATTATGTAGAATTTAATATCTTAATAATTCTTCAGCAAAGTATCTCCTTTGATGTCTAGTATGCAAGAAAAGAGAGATTTAATAGATTGATTTTTGAGCTACTGTATTTCAAAATACTTTAAGTTTAGAAAAAAAGTATAGAATAGAAAGTATAGATAACTTGTAGATTTTTTTCATTACAGTTTTAATGATGTGTTATAGCAACTTGTAACTATATATATAATTATCTGCTTTTCGCTAATCAGCCCTTTAGTTCTATTTCGATAAAAATACAAGAAGAGCTCTTGTATATTTATTCATTTTATATTCGAAAATCGCCGAGTCAGTGATAATTGGTTCATGTAAAAGTATTGCTTCATACATTGACAATATTTCAGAATTATAATTTCGTAGAATAAATATAAGATTGTCTGTTTGATGATTTTTACATTTTTATAGTTCATGAAATAATTAAGGATGGTCAGGCAGGTATTGCCCTGGAAGGTATCAGTCGAAAAAATGCCAACATCCTGCATTCGCGTATGACACTCATGTCGAAAATGGCGAGTCCGTTTCCTTGACTTTGCCAGCGTTCAGTCGCTAATTCAACATTTCTAGTAGAGATGCAATGCCCACACGAAACAGCGTCTTATGTTGGGTACATTTCCTACGTACAGAAGGTTCATTAATGAAGAATAAACCACCAAGAGCCCCTAGATCAGTACGTACCCCTGAAGACGTAGATAGGGTAAGAGCAGTATTTTTGAGAAGTCCAGGCGGTTCCGCTAAACGCCATTCAATGACACTGCACATCAATTCTCGCAGTGTTGGGCGCAATTGAGGCATTGAAGTTTCAAGTTACTGAACTTTTAGGAATTAAATGTCCGAGGGGACCTCAACGTTAAGCTTTTTCACACAGACTGCTCGCAATTTTCGGAAAAGAAGGTAACATCGTACTCAGAGCCGGATTTACGAATTTTCCGCCCATGGGCCCAAAGTATTTCTCCGACCCCGCCTCGCAAACGCCACAATTTGCCACACCTAAAATAATACTATTTGAACATCAATTTCTTAAAAATAAATTCGAATAAAATTTTAATAATGTCATAGTTTTATATAATCTCACTAACTATGATCTAGGAATAATGCTAATTAGTACTGTGTTATGTGGAATATTTGCAGAGAATCTATGATTTCCTTTTACACCTCAAGATATCGTTTTAAGTGTTAAATTAAACATAGTACAAATAGTTTCGTCACTTGTTGCCGACGAGATTTGAAAAAAACTCATATTGTTTTTTGTCTCATTATTGTTTACCAAACATTCAGAAATTAATATTTTTTTCAATTATTTTGAAACCACATAAACTAAAAAAAATCAATTTGGTTTTTTTCAAAGTGGATTGTAACATCAAGAAATTAAGAAATCGAAAACGATTCAATGATAAAACTGTTTATTGAGAGCTAAAACATTAAATTCATAGTGAAACTTTTCAAAAAGTTTAAACTCAAGTTTTCAGATTTTTTTACGCCTAGCTTTAATATTAGCGAATGTATCAACGACACCATTGAAGTCAAGCTTACACGTCAAGTCTTTTTCTCAAATCTTCTTCCGTGGTTAAAATAGCTGAGTTAACTAACCTTTTCTGGCCAACATTTGATCTTAAATGATTCTTTACTCGTGAAAGAGTAGAAAATGAACGTCTGCTGCACAGTTGCTGGCCGGTGTACAGAAAAACATCTTAAGAGCTACCCTTACATTTGGTTATACTTTCTGGAGATCTTTGGACAAAATATATCTGTTCAATTATGACAGCAACAAAAATTCTGCATAAAACGCTCTTGGTTTTTAGCAAAATTTAACTGGCCTTCAAAATTTGCCGCCCCTAAACATTTGCCGCCCTGGGCCCGGGCCCATGTGGCCCATGCCTAAATCCGGCCCTGATCGTACTGTTTATGAGTGACGAAGCCCACTTTCATCCAAATGAAACCTTAAAATAGCAGAACTGACTATAATAGGCTGAACAAAACCTCCCTCCTCTGCATGAAAACCATCTTCGTAGTCCAAAAGTGACTGTATGGCAGTGTATAAACTTTTCGGCATGTTATGAGGTATTTATTTCTGTCCAAAATGAAGTTCTACTTTTTTTTAATCCTTTTTTCTATGAGTAAATATACATATAAATTTTGGCATCTCTAGCGGTTTCTATCAGACCAAATGAGGTGAAATTCATCTTGTAATGTTGTTTTATCATCATCAAACCTTGGGAAATGGAGTGGCGGAGAGGTGTATGAGCTAAAATATTTCATAGAACTAATGAGTTCTATTGTGCCAATCAAACCTTACTAATTGGTGCAAAAGAACTTAATTATGAACAACACGTCTAAATTTCCGTATAATGAAGCTCTTAAAAATGATTATGTGCCTTAAAATCCCATCCCAATTGAGGTAGAGGGTGGAGAATTGACAATCTGTACTTATGTAAAAAAAAATAAGAATGAGGGAGTCATTATAGTTATTTACGATACAAGTGAGTTAACAGCATCATTAAGATACGCGTGTGAAAGTTGCACAACGAGTGCGTAGCACCAGCTGTGTAACCACACAAGTGTCTTAATGAGGTTAACTCGCGTGTATTGTACAATATTTTATCTACTCCTAACCGGGATACTTATTTTTATACGAGTCATTTTTATTATAATTAATTTTACCTTAATACCTTTGTTCAAATAAGTACCTGAAACACCATGCATGGCAATATCAATTTTATATTAAATAATATTGATGTCACTTTAAAGTCAAGTTTCAAAAATTGTAATCTAAAATGAGCGATTCGGAAAATATTCCTTCTGATATTGAAGAAGAGGCATCGAGAGCCATTTCTGGATTGCTACCAGAAAAATCCAGGCAGAAGTATGAGTCTGTATACCATAAGTATGGTAGTCATCTAAAGAAAGAGTGCGGTAATGAAAATGCGTGAGTTAAGAAGCTCTTAACTCACTCAAAATGCGTGCGGTAAGAGCTTCTTAACTCACTGGAGTAAATAAAAGTATTTTATGATATGTTTACTAATGTGAGAAGTGAATACTCCTTGAAGAATTTTTGAATTCATCATTCGAAGTTTCTCATTTCCAGTTAATTGATGAATTCCAATTTGAAAATTTCGTGAACGATTCTAACGAGACTATTCCTCTTACAATAGAGGTATCTTCTACTATTACATCAATAAATTATTTTCATTTAATTACACTTACAGTAACTCATTATTACGAAGCTTGACAACAATAAACCTCTAAATTGCTAATCCTCAATATTCGATGAAGGCATATTTAGCTGATGTTGTAAAACTGATTGTTTGGCATCTTTATTGGCAATTGTGATTGAAAGTAATTATAATTACATTATGAAATTATACGCATCATCTTCAATCAATGAGTAAACCATCTACAATGAAGAAAACACCTGTGGAATTATAAGATTATTACGCAAACTATAGTAATACTATTATTGAATAGATTATCAAAATCCTCTTGGATAGTTGATGAGACCTTCGATGTGATTATTGAAAAACGAGTGAAAAGTAAAGATCCGTCGGATTTTCTACTTATTTTTATTTTTTTCCCGTACCAATTTTCAATTCCCAAGTCAATTGTGAGAGGCTGAAAAGATACACAAATCTGCAATGCCTACAGAAACGCATGAAATTTTTATATAAAAATTGCTGTGGTGAGCCTAGAAGGCTGAATATCGGATATGTCGTAGATAATTAATTTCTACATCGTTTTCCACCAGTTCCACTCATGCATCTCCCCCCCACCTCACCATTACTCAAATTTTGAAAATGCCAAATGTTTGCCTCAAATATCAGCTCATGTTTGACAGTCCCAGTATTGCCCCGGTGTCCCGCTCAGTTTTATCGATGTCCCGGAAAAAAAGGGAACACACGTGTTACATTCCTCCCTGAAGTATGTGTCAGGGAGGCGGGCAGCTTGAGTTTGGGATTAACTCCTTCAGCCAGATCAGAGGATACACTTGTATGTACAAGTGCATTAAGGATAGGTGAGACGGGATATTTATGGAGCATAGGAAGTGTGGGTAGGGTTCAGAGGATTAATACTGGCCCAGCATTCGCCTTATAAGTTTGCAAGCAGTGACTTACATTACCATGAGGAAACCTCTGAGAAAAACTCATGGCAGACCAGTCGGCCCCGGGGTTTGAACCCGAGACCTCCCAAATACTAGCCAGCGTACCTAACATACTCGACTAACTAGCTTGGTGTCCCGGAAAACGGGTGTAAGATATAAAAAAAAAGTAATGAATAATGACTGTAAGCCGTTTTATGAGAAGGGTGAGCGCTACCTAGTGGAATAAAGGTGTACACTATCACTTTATCGAGCATAGACGCGAGCGCTTTGTTTAGAAAGCGAAGATTAAATTGTCACCTGATTAATTAATTGTTTTTAAGTTTGACAAAAAAAATTTCTTATAATGGTTTTTGTGGTTAGACAAAAAGTTGTAGTTTTACAAAAAAACAAAAGACATAGTAATTGTTCAACTGAACAATTTCATGAAGTATTTTAAATTTTATTTTATTAACATTTCTTCCTAGATTGTAGGCTAGAAAAAAATATCAGTAAAGGGGACAAAATATATATTTCCAAGTAGCAACTAACAATCTAGGGTTCTAGATTCCCTTCTCCTGTCACTTTAGAGGCTTAAAATCATCTTAAAACTCACCATTTTGATACTGTATTTCTAAAAATTTTTCAGGAGAGGAGCCCGCTCTACTGGTAGGTATGGAATAATCCCCTCCGGTTAGGCCATCCCATATTAATATGTTCCGATTTCACCCCCCAAAAATATGGTAAGCCTATATATATATATATATATATATATATATATATATATATATCATATATATATATATATATATATATATATATATATATATATATATATATATATATATATATGTATATATATATATATATATATATATATATATATATATATATATATATATATATATATATATATATATATATATATATATATATATATATATATATATATATATATATATATATATATATATATATATATATATATATATATATATATATATATATATATATATTATAAAAAATATAACATAAAAAATATATTACTGGGTATACGGCAAAGATTCATGATCTAAACAACCAAATTTGTTTCAGTCGACGGCTTAAAATCATCTTAAAACTCACCATTTTGATACTGTATTTCTAAAAATTTTTCAGGGGAGGACCCCGCTCTACTGGTAGGTATGGAATAATCCCCCTCCGGTTAGGCCATCCCATATTAATATGTTCCGATTTCACCCACCAAAAATATGGTAAGCCTATATATATATATATATATATATATATATATATATATATATATATATATATATATATATATATATATATATTATATATATATATATATATATATATATATATATATATATATATATATATATATATATATATATGTATATATATATATATATATATATATATATATATATAATATATATATATATATAATATATATATATATATATATATATATATATATATATATATATATATATATATATATATATATATATATATATATATATATATATATCATACATATATATATATATATATATATATATATATATTATATATATATATATATATATATTATATATATATATATATATATATATATATATATATATATATATACATATATATATTATAAAAAATATATTAATTATAGCTGGGTATTCGGCAAAGATCTATGATCTAAACAACCAAATTTGTCTTTAAAAAGAATGACAAAGAATGTTACATCGAAACAGTTCGTCTTATATATATATAAAAAAACAACAAAATTACATGCATACAATAGTTCCTTTGAACTCCAGTTCCATGAGCTGCAATTTACAAGGAATATACAACAAAAACTCATTTAAAACCGAAAACATGTTAAAATAACGTGAATAAAACTAAAATACAGAAATAAAGGGGCTCCAAATATCAACTATTGAGCCCCTTTATTTCTGTATTTTAGCTTTATTCACGTTATTTTAACATGTTTTCGGTTTTAAATGAGTTTTTGTTGTATATTCCTTGTAAATTGCAGCTCATGGAACTGGAGTTCAAAGAAACTGTTGGATACATGTAATTTTGTTGTTATATATATATATATATATATATATATATATATATATATATATATATATATATATATATATATATATATATATATATATAAGACGAACTGTTTCGATGTAACATTCTTTGTCATTCTTTTTAAATTGTAGATGTCCTGAGGAAGACTCAATAAAGAGTAGAAACGTCGACTGAGACAAATTTGGTTGTTTAGATCATAACTCCTTGCCGAATACCCAGCTATAATTAATATATTTTTAAAAAATTATCGCCAGTTACTTACTTAATTGTATATATATATATATATATATATATATATATATATATATATATATATATATATATATATATATATATATATATATATATATATTTTGGTATTGCAAGGAACGTCCAGAAACACCATATACTGATGGAGTGCTATGCTGTGCACCATGAAAGACTGAACACCCTGGGATCATACCAGCTGACTGTAGAAGAAATACCACGAATAGACCCCCTTAAGATCCTCAAATTCCTGAAGGTATTGAGGCTTGAGGGGCTGCTGTAAAACGAGAACATATCGAGAAGCAGAAGAAGATGGGGCACAATAGATCTAATAAGGTCGTAGCGCATCGGTCACCATCCACACTCACCAATACCAATATATATCTAAATATATATATATATATATATATATGTATATAAATATATATATATATATATATATATATATATATATATATATATATATATATATATATATAATATATATATATATATATATATATATAAAAATATATATATAAATATAAATAAATATAAAAATATATAAATATATATATATATATATATCAGACATAAACTCGAAAATCGTGACCCAGAAGTTCTTAAATGGATATAAAAATCACAACGGTACTTCACTGTTTACTTTCAATACAGTGCAATAGACCATTATTTTCGGCGATATTACTAAAAATATCCATGATTTTTCATTAAAATTGAGGGGGGAATAATAGAAATCGAGTTAACACAAATTTTAAAAAAATTGGCCAAGTTCGAGTCGGACTCGCTCACGAAGGGTTCCGTACCATTGACTATGTCCCCCTTAAATATTTATTTTATTTTAATTTTATTAGTTATTATTGAAGTAAAAATACAACTGAGAATTTTGTGAATATTTCAAGGGCCTACCTCTTGCTATTATTGATATTGAACAAAAAAGGGCAAAAAAATCGCGTTTGTTGTTTGGCAGCCCCCCTTGAGTATTTAGTTTATTCTGTTTTTCATATTTGTTGTTATAGTGGCAACAGAAATCCATAATTTGTGAAAATTTCAACTGTCTAGCTATCACGGTTCTTGAGATACCTGGTGCCTGGAGCCTGGCGACAGACAGACAGACAGACGTAGTATATCCGCATGGAGTATTTATTATATGTTCAATAATTTAGTTGGAGCAGTATGAAGCGTTTTGTTCCACTGTACTATCTTCAGGTACAAACAAAAAAATAATAAATAATAATAAATGCATAATTTTAGTGAATTCAGTTCTGTGACATATTCAGTCTAAGAAACTCCAGTTAACAGCGTTAACCATAATATAGGTATGAGCGAAATTCATCACACGAAAATAACTTATATGACATTTTTTGTATATGGTGTGGGACGGATAGACAGTTAGATAATTTTCTCAAATACATTAACTCTTTTCACCCTTCAATTCAATTCACAAAAGAAATAGAAAATGAACAACATTCCCTTAACTTTTTAGATATCCAAATAACTAGAAAAGAACATGCTCTTACATTTAATATCTACAGAAAACCTACTTTTACAGATACGCTAATACACAATGATAGCAGTCAACCAATTAAAATTAAATTGAGTGCATTTCACTCATTCATACATAGACTTTTTGCCATTCCTCTTTCTGAAGAAAATTTCACTAAGGAAGTTAATATTTTAAAATTATTAGCAATAAATAACGGCTATAAGGACATCTTGATTGATCAAATGATAAAGAAAAAACGACATAAGATTATTCTAAATTCAATTTATCCCTCACCAGTCATAAAATGCGAACAAAAATATCATTTAATAAACTATATTCCAGGAATTAGTAATAAAATCATCAACAGATTATCACAAAACGGTATTAAAAGCATATGTACAAATAAACGTAATTTAAAGTCACTCTTAGTCAATAACAAGGATAGGAACAATATTGGAGAAAACAGTGGTGTTTACAAAATCTTTTGTAATGATTGCCCATCCTTTTATATCGGACAAACAGGCAGAAAAATCAACACTCGCGTAGAAGAACATAAAAAGTCAATTTTGTTTAACAAAAACACCACTGGTTTCTCAGAGCATTGTATAAAATTTAACCATTTCATCGACTTCCAGAAAACGATATGACTCCACCCAGGTAAAAAGGGCAAACGTCTTGACCTGTTGAAAATTTTAGAAATTAGTAGTGCCATTAAGAGGAATTACCCCATCGTAAATGAACAAGTTGAATACCAAATTTCCCCTCTACTACAATCAATATTATAAATAAGCTTGTTGAGTATTTTTCTGTTCAGTCTTGATAATGGGCCCATAACCCGAAACTAGTTGACTAATTTAATTGTGAATTTTTATTCAATATATTTGTGAAACTTAAAGCCAACTGTTTTTATTTTAAATATCAGTATTATATGAACTTCGTGTTGAAAATACATTCAGTTTCATTACAATACATCTTCGTAAATCATCGAGCTGAGAAATTTACAACAGATCTTATCTATTCGTGTAAAACCGACTTATCTTCAGTGAGACCGTAAAGAAGTCCATTAAACTCCTTTTGTACGTTCTTCAAATTGAGAATAAGCAATTGCTGACTATTCCTTTGTCAGTCCATCTGGTCTAGACGGACCACTTTTTATCGAGACACTCTTGAAAGTCACAACAATCTATTGCATTTATGAATGAAGAAGGAAATACCATTCTTGTACAATTTTTCCCCTGCACAAGGTGGAATACCGTTGCAAGATATCCAGATATGATATTTCCGGTAGAGATACTTGCATTCGGATCTTTTAGTTACCTTTCGTAGTAATAAGTCTGGGACCTGCTGTGTAATTGCTTGAATGGAAATTGCTGACGTGAAATTATATTGTAATGACGTTTTGATTGGTTATGTACTGTTATTGCCCAAATTGAAGTTATACGAAATTCCCATAGAGTTATAAATATTGTGTTGAGGGACAATGGTTTCTTTAGAAATTAATGATTATTATCCGAATAATTGAGGAAACATACTGAATAAGTTTTAAGTTGTTGATATTACTGCGTGTTGGATTCTGATCAATACATTCTTCAAACTTATTAACCGCTGAAAAATGAATACAGTGAGTTTCAAAAAGTTTGCACCATATGAGAAACTCTTTCATTATCACAACTTTATAAAGAAATAAAAAACTAACTTTTCATAGGTTGAAATAAAAATCTATTGAGTAAACGCGTTTCGTCATAACATTGACTTCATCTCGTACTAAACTATGGTATTACAAAACAATCTATTTATACGAAAATTGAATATAACAGAGGGGTTCCTAGAGAAACTGAATAACAATAAGCAATGCATTCAGAGCCATTAGTAGGTACCTACATTCAACAGATTAAGGAGTGGAGAAGGGTTTACTTCAATCTGGTCGTTAACTAAATTTCCGGAATTTTTATATTTATTGATGTATAGGGATTCCCAACAGTTGGTTTTATGGAGACTTTTTTCAAATTGTAATATATTAAAATTGTGATTAAAGGTATGGTTTTCTTGAATAAGATGGCACGCATAATTAGAATCAGTTTTCTGCTTAATATAGCTACGTTGGTGTTCGTGTATTCGAGTTTTGAAATTTCTAATTGTACGTCCTATATAGAATTTTTCACAATCGTTACAGTCGAGTTTATAAACACCAGTACGTTCATCTCTATGAATTTTTGATTTGTTGTTTTTAATCAATTTTTCAATGCTATTATTGGTTTTATATGCTATTTTGAAATTCTGTTTTTGAAAAAACAATTACAGGTTTTCTGAAGTTTCGCCCAAGTATGTTAAACTGTTAAATACTCTACTTTTTCCGGATATAAGTGGGTAAATTTCTGAAATTGCTATTTTGTATTTTTTCCTCTGAATGAGGCTGTCAATCATATTAGGTGAATAACCATTATTTACTGCCATTTGTTTAATTATATGCAATTCCTTCCGAAAATTAGCTTCGGACAACGGAATTTTGAAAAGTCTATGAATCATACTATGATAAGCCGCTAATTTATGGGAAAAAGGGTGTAGTGATGTGTTATGAATTGTAATATCTGTATGAGATGATTTATGAAAAATTGAAAATCCGTTTGTTGCTTTTTCTGGTAATAGTTAAATCTAAGTAATTAATAGAATAATTCATTTCAGTTTCTAGAGAAAATTTAATACGAGGGTGTATGGAATTAATATAAGTAATGAAATTATCCAATTGTCTATCTGTACCAGTGTATCAAACAATGACGTCATCAACGTATCTATACCAATAAAGAAAGTATTTACTGCTGAAGTGGTTCATAATAGTTTTCTCTAAATTATCCATGAAGATTTCTGATAACAAAGGGCTTAAGGGATTTCCCATAATCAAACCTTCCTCATTACTATAACACACGTTGTTGAAACTGAAATAATTTTGCTCTAAACAAATTTCCAGTGAATGAGTAATATCTGACTGTATAAGTTTCATTATCCATTTCTCGGAAAATTTTATTCTTCATAAAAATTGCTGGATTGCGGAAAAATTGGATTTGAGATGTTAAAATTCTAATTTTCTGAAATGTGTACAGGGGAGAACAAAAACTAGAACTTTTGAACAAGAGTAAACCACTCTTATTTTCGACATTATTGGAAAAGTTCATTTGAAAAATTTGTTTAAATTTGAAAGCAATATTCAGATTTGAAATAAAAATTTTTTAGAAAATTTCATCAAAGAATTTTGTGCACGAACAACAAAATGTTTAGCGATGGATGGAAGACATGTGAAAATTGAAGGATTTAGTGATTGATAATTCAAGTTTTTGAACGTTTTTGTAATTTAGTGTTTAGTTATGTTCAATATAAATGTAAATTAGGATATTAAAATAAGGAATTTAAGGTAACATTATGAATAAAGTGATCGTTGTGCCCAAAAAACACCACAAAATCACTATATTTTGAAAATACGAGTAGGGGTTAAGAATTTGCATGTAAAAGGAAAAAAAATAAAGGGAAATCAAAACATGAGTGATGAAGCTCTTCTGCTCATGCGTTTTTATGTTAGTAGAATGTTGTCAATTGAAACGAAAAATAATTAGTATGTTGATACATTTAAAAGGCACTTTCTGAGAGTATCTATATGATTCTATTCCAATCACGCTGAATAGGTTAAATATATTCAGCTGAAATAAAAGACGGAGATAACCTAATATTTGAAATATTCTGTTTAGTTGGAAAATGGATTTTTGAAATTGAACCACATCGAATAATGATGAAGTTAAATATAATGAATTAAGGAAGTCGAATGTTTTAAATAGTTCAGGGGAGATAATTCAAAAATCTATATTCAATTTGAGTTGATTTCAAAAAAAACTATCAAATGCAAGACTTCTAGTACTGTCACATTTCCAATTTTCGATAAAATTAATAAATTCGCACATTTTAAATAAAAAAAGTACACTCTAATAGCTATCTTTTAAAAAAATCAGTGTATGATATGAAATAAATATACGAACAATAATTTTTCACATAAGGAATGTTTGTTTCAAAATGTATCTTCTAAAAAAAACATTTGAAAATGTGCCATTGAATTTGTGCGCCACATTATCCCAAATTCGTTTAAAATGCATCGCGCTTTCAGTTTAAAACGAACACTGAACCAAATTAAATACAATTTCCACATAAAATTAAATCATAAGATGAATTAACATAGGAATAAATAATAAAAATGAAGGACACCCTACTGTGTAGCACTAGGAATGATAAAACCCCTCGGTGCATGTGCATGTCGTCAATATTTTTTGAATGTACCTATTATATAAATTAAATAACAATGAAAGTCGATTTTACGAATGAAATGAAGGAAAATTGCAATGAATGTATTAATAAGTTGATATTACGAATGAAAATTTAGCAAAAAAAATCATTGTCTGGCTGTCGAATTTGAATATCCTATCCCGGCTCATTTTGCTGCAAATTATGAATCAAATTGATAAGATATCTCTATGGATGGGAAGCAGACACAGACGCAGAATCAAGCTTAAGCTATCAACGTGGCTTGGTTACCGTGGCACATAGAGCACTTCGACGCATGTTTGTAGGACTTCGTACATATCGACCTTGGCGCATGCGCATGTCGTAATGCCTATCTAAAAAACGCTATAATTTTTTATTCTTCGTTGGAAAAAAATTGGGAACAAAACTTCTCTGATGAAATCATATGTATTTTATCGATATCCGTTGGAATTTTCAAAATCGGACCAGATCCCAACTTTTTTTAGTGAGAATTTAGCTTCACCTCGGGGTAAAAACGCTATATTTTTTTATTCTTCGTTGGTAAAAATTGGGAATTCAAATTCCCTTATGAAATCATATGTGTTTTATCGATATCCGTTGGAATTTTTAAAATCGGGCCAGTTACCAACTTTTTGTCGTGAGACTATAACCCCTTTAGCTTCGCCTCGGGGAAGCTCGCTTATAAAATTTAACGTTGGAAACGATGCCTCCAACTAATCGGAAAGCCTCTAAATGCAATCATTTACAAGGATTTGTGTAGACGCTTCGATAGTTTTAAAAAACGACTTCATATTTTGTGAGATGAAATTAAGCCTCGACCTAAATTTCTCAGAAACACTTAGTTACTATCAGTGCTCCCTAGCGTGACTAAATTTTAATATGATTTCACTCTTGGACGCGAATGA
>JARQZK010005086.1:265000-267500 GCA_030704885.1 Cynegetis impunctata | reverse complement strand
ATCTGCTGCTCGCTAGTTTTTTGCTTATATAACATTACGTTTCACGTTGAAGTCAAATATTTCCACAAATTTCTGAATTCTCAATCTCAATAACCCCTCAAGCTGCCGCATCAAATCTCATTCCGGTCAGTTTTTTCAAATGGAACGATATCATCCTCTACCTGTCTCCGTGCCAACAATACGAACTCAGTCAAATTAATGTCGCTGGGGGCGCATTAGCGTCAAAATGATTCTTACAAACTCGGAATCCAAAGCTCTTCCGCCAGATTCAAATGACCGAAGGAGCAGATCTAAAATTCAGACCTGTCATTAAAAAATGCGTCTGTACTGTCTTGCCTCGCTAGGACCGTTGATCGCCGAGAGAACATCTGTAGGAAGTCACAGTGTTGCCGTTGATGGCAGCGAAACTTGAATTTATAAATACCCATATTTCAGGAATAAAATGATTTGAACGACTTGATGATATCTACCGAATTACTTCTATGTCTCATATTGTATATATGAAAAAATATATATACTTCAAACTAAAAACTAGTTTGAATTGATCGTCTGATGAAGCCACTGTGTTTGGCGAAACAATTGTTATGTTGAACAAAATAAAGTGAAAAAAGTTTTATTTACGTTATATATATATATATATATATATATATATATATATATATATATATATATATATATATATATATATATATATATATATATACTAGCTGACCCGGCAAACGTTGTTTTGCCATATAAATTATTTTTATCTATCTATCTTTCTATCTATTCATCTATATGCCGATGTATATCTACCTATCTAACTATCGATCTATCTATCTAGATAGTTATCTGTCTTTCTATATATTCATCTATCTGCTAATGTATCTGTATCTATCTATCTAGATAGTTATCTATCTTTCTATCTATCTATCTATCTATCTATCTATCTATCTATCTATCTATCTATCTATCTATCTATCTATCTATCTATCTATCTATCTATCTACATATCTATCTATCTATCTATCTGACCCGGCAAACGTTGTTCTGCCATATAAATTATTTTTGTCTATCTAAATAGATTGTTGATCGTAGAGGGGTGAAAATTTAGGGTTGTATATATTTTTGAATGCTGTCTCATAAAAAAATAGAACAGAAAATGTCAGAAAAATAAAGAAAAACATTAAGGGGTGGACTACCCTTAACATTTAGGGGGATGAATAATAGATTTTGTCGGATTCTCAGACCTAACCGATATGCACACAAAATTTCATGAGAATCGGTCGAGTCATTTCGAAGGAGTTTAACAAATAATAAATAAGGGTTGATCGTAGAAGGGTGAAAATTTAGGATTGTATGTATTTTTGTATGCTGTATCATAAAAAAATAAAAACAAAAAATTTTGTCTAAAAAATAAAAAAAGAAATTTAGGGGTTGATTACACTTAACATTAAGGGGGATGAAAAATAGATGTTGGCCGATTTTCAGACCTACTCAATATGCTCACAAAATTTCATGAGAATCAGTCAAGCCGTTTTGGAGGAGTATGGGAACGAACTTTGTGACACGAGAATTTTATATATAAGATATATATATATATATATATATATATATATATATATATATATATATATATATATATATATATATATATATATATATATATATATATATATATATATATATTTGGTTTTCGGATTTTTCCTTGATTTCTTAGACCTTTTTCATATATTTTTCTTTTGGTTTGTTTTCTTGGGTAATTAAGTCTATTTATAACTGATGGTATATCTATATTTACATCCACAAAAATATATTTAACGTTTCAGCAATCACTGTTGCCTTCATCAGAAATTTCTTTTGTTGTCATCCATAGCTTTCTTCCGTACACAAGAGTGGCAAATTCATTTAAAATTACATGTAATTAGGTTTAATACGAGCATTTGTATAATATTGAACCTGAATTTTTTAATGAGAACATTATTAAATTTGCACTCAAGGTACTTACATTGAAAGGCAATATGTTTCATATTGAATCTTAAGAAGGTTGGAGTTAGGTTGTCGTCTTTGCATCGTAGTAGGAATATTCGTCTATTTCTTTGTTGACAAAGAAATAGACGAATATACGTTAAATATATTTTTGTGGATGTAAATATAGATATACCATCAGATATAAATAGACTTAATTACCCAAGAAAACAAACCAAAAGAAAAATATATATATTTATATATATATATATATACATATTCGATTGGTTTGTGGTACCTTGTTTTTCATATTTAATTAGACTATGGTTGATGGCAGTTCGAGGTAAATTAAATTTAGCTTCATTAAAAGTATATTCAATAAATGTTTCCGCGATCTCCCACTTCTTCAGTATTCACTTATGTGATAAATAGTCTCTTTTATCTATGATATGGTGAAAATAAATAGTTTAAATTGTATGTTACTTGATCAACACAAAAATTATAGTTCATTTCTTTTGTCCGTGTGATTTTTCAATTTCTCCGTAACATACAA
>JARQZK010005086.1:132500-262500 GCA_030704885.1 Cynegetis impunctata | reverse complement strand
GGATGGAAGGTGTGACTTTAACTAAGGCCGCAAGATGGAGTCTTCTTACAAACTATTAATAATTTCTGTGTACTTTTTCATTCAAAAAATAAATTTATCAATTTTCTATCAAATTGAATTTGTGAACTAAGAATCTTATTGATATTTGATTTATACAGTCTCGAAATATCCAAATGCTCCAAGTTGTTCAATATGTAAGGATTGTATTCTATGTGGAGAATTTTTTTTTTTTTTTTTTTTTTTTTTTCACACCTTCCGTCCTATGAGTAGACATTTTTGGACATTATGAATGACCGAATTCGATAACAAGAACTACATATATTTACGGTAGATGGTACCACATTATAAAATATTAAATTGTCAATCTTGCTAGCTCCGTAAACCTTGAAATGCATAATTTGTTTCTCGTATGTGAAAAGAATAATTTTTAAATTTGTTTCGTCTTTCGCCCTCATCAATGTTGACTGAATTACAATTTTTAATTGGGATTCTTTGTATTTTAGACTATCTCTCATTAGTGTAGAAATGTAAGTGTTGAAATTGAAGATGTATGTTTTTTCATGTTTTTTCTTGTTATAAGCTGCTCTTTATTTATTATTTTTTTCAGTATATTGTCTACCTGAAGATGTTGTTCTGAAACAACGAAACCGGTTGTACATTAATTAATATAATTTTGGAATTTGACGACAAGATAGTTTCATTTATTAAATTCATATATATAAATATATATATATATATATATATATATATATATATATATATATATATATATATATATATATATATATATATATATATATATTATAATATACCCAAATACAAATATATACTTTTTACGACAACCGTCTATCAGATATTTCTCCAAAATTATAAAGGATAGAATTTCAATTTTTAATTTTCAGGTTTTTCAACATGCCGGGTCAATCTAAAATATTTTGTTTGTAGCTGCATTTCCGGTTTTACTGGAGGGTTAACATCAACTTTGTTATTCAAATGTCCCACCCAGTCGTATGATATTTCCTTAAAAAAGCGATTCAATTTCGGGAGAATAATGTACAATAAGATTTATAGTTGAAAACCAGTATGTAGCTAATTTGTTGAATTAATGTGTGACAATTCATAAAATTTTATAATTTGTATCCCAAAAAATATAATAGTCGTTATATTTTTACAATTTTCAATCAATATTAGGTCAACCTTCCTATATCCGTTATATCTCAATATTTTATCTTTTAAGAGATATTTGAATTTTTATGATTGTCTTGAAAAATAGCGAACAGATTTTGTTAAATGTACATTTTACAATTCTAGAAATTTATTTATTTTTCTTGAACATCACACAGGGTGTTCAAATTTTGTGCTCCATTTTTATCATTTCTGTCAATAAATAACAAACCCAATAGTATGGCACGAAGTACCGCCTAGTTGATATCATATTTGATTTCTATTTGTTGGTAATTTTGTAATATCGCTCAATCCATTTTTTAGGATGTGAGCATATTTTTCTCCAGTCAGATTTCCATCATAAAATTGTAGATAGATAATTGAGTCATTTTAATTGCACAAAATACATGAAAAAAATTTCACTCGATATACTTGGGGATTTGTACCAGCCCAACAATTACTGTTATTTCTATTGAAGATTCCGTTTTTCTTAACTTTTGCTTGTTCCCTTCAAATAACATTATCACAAAAAAATGCTTTTTCTTGATTTTTAATAAGAAACCACTCAAAAAGCTCAACCCTCCAAGATGAATCTGTTTCTGTCAAACTTTAAACACACTGAGATTTATACCGAAGTCTTTTATGTTTGTTGAGGATATGAAAAATATTTACATTTGAAATTCCTTTAGACTTTATTTGTTTAATTTGTGGACGTTACTTATACAATTTTGATATAACGGTGAACTTTATTTTTCCTGGGTGTATCTCGAAAACGATGGAATATAAGGATACAATTCATAAGAGAAAGGTTACCTAAAATGAACTGTGAAGTTTGAAAAAAATTATTTTATTTATATTTATATTGTGGTATTTTGTTTCCTTTAACTTATACTGGAGGTAACTCTGAAAAATCGAAAATAATAATTGTTCCATAAAATTTATCGTTCGAAGAACCAGTGAAGATTTGAGATGATTTTCCACAATAGATAATACCTATTTGCTTTAGAGATGCAAAAAATTATTTTGTTTAAATTTTTTTCTTCAATGAAAAATAAAATGTTAATTCGATGAAAGTTCATTTTTGCACGACCGGTCATAAAATGCTGTTTTTTTCCCTACGAATAGAGCGTAAAGAAGGCTTTTTTTGTCCTAGGGCTGGAAAACTTTTTCTGCCCTAGGGCGAAAAAAACTTTTTTTGCCCGGTAGTGAAATTTTGTAGAACAGAGAAACATATAACTAATATTTTATTAAATAAACATTACAATACTATTTTGTGCCAATATTTACTTCAATCTTAAAATTACTGCAATTATTTAGAGTAAAAGTTTTAGAAATGTCATCTAATTCCAAGGATACCTTATAATTATTTTAAACCACAGCTAAGATGATTTTAACAATATCTCTATGAACATTATTGTTATCAAAATCATCGTCAAATATACTTCTTAATTTATTACTTTTAAGGTCGTGCAAAAAATGTTGTATGCATCACGGGCGTAAATGCGTGTTTTGCCCTCAGTTGCTTGTTTTCCTCGACCTGCGGTCTCGGAAAACAACTTGCGCCATCGGGCAAAAAACACCTTATTTACGCCCTTGATACATAAATAACTATTTTCACTCATACTCCGTATTTTGAACAATCAATTGGTTTTTCCAGATAGTATATAATTCCACACTCTCGCAATAAAAATTAGTTCTTTAAATATAACATTTTAAACATCAGAAATCCCAAGTGCCAGGTATCTTCCTCGATTTTATATATACAATAACAAATCTGCAGGCTCTGAAATTCCCAACAATTCCGATAAAAGCGATAATCTATTTATAAAAAACATTCGAAGTTTTTCGAAGAAAACATTGTGTATCTGGAAATTTCGATTTTCAATGTACAAGTAGAAATATTCTGGAAGTTGAACAGTACTATAAGTTATTTTATGGGAAACAGACGTCCGCATAGGATCACGTTATGGGCCATTAAATCCAAATTGTTTTTCCAGGCGGAGGGCAGTGTATAAAGGGAAATATATTCTTGGGACGTAGTGTGAAGAAGTACGTTAAAATATCCAACTCTTCCAACAAATATGCGAGACACGTGCATTTCCTAAACTATAGCGTCCGATTTTTCATAAATCCAAAATAGATCTTAAAATTAGTTCCGCCACATGTGTTACTCGTTAAAACTCGCACTGCGGTGTTGCCGTCTCCAATTTTCGTCCGGAAGCAAAAGCCTAAAATCAAATTATTTGAAACTACGAAAGTTTCTTCATCATGAATATAGCTATTTGTCATTTTATTGTTATATTTTAATCACAAATAATCTGAGCTACCTACATAAGGACAATAATTGTGGAATGTTTAAATAAATTTTATAAAGTCATTGAGGCAAAATCATATACCGTAAAACCTGCCAACTTTGCCCAGCAAAATCAGAATTTTTCAATATATCTTTTTTAATGAAATGCTAAAACACATTCTACATGAATATGGAGAACAACCTAAATGATGGAAATGATTCTTAATCATCACTCTATTTATAGCATTTTCCATGTACTAGGAAAAAATATTAATTAGGGGTGGGCAAAGTTACCTGTCAATCTTATAACTTTACCCGGCTGTGAGAATTCCCTGTTGGAGACAATTTGGCAAACGTTAATCAAACTTTGCCCACCAATTAAGTTCATAAAAAGGTTTGGCATGATGCAGACGTTGAAATTATATTATAAAAAAACAATATGTTAGAAAGTATTTTTATTTATATCAAAATCTTCCATTTTGTAGTCAAAATGGCAACAAAAACATAACTTCTTCAAACTAAATATTATTCTATAAAAAAATAAGGTTTTTTTTCTTAGTAATCTATCAGGTAATTAATATAATCATATAAGTAGATACAATAAGATATTAAATTTCAGTCTTCAAAATAATACAAACCCTTAAAGTTAAAAAAGGAACATCAACAAAAATCAAAATAAATTATATCGTTGGAGGTTTTCATTAAAAAAAATAGTAGTAGTCTCTCCTGCTTTCAGTAGGGGCTCCTAGGCGTTCTACAATATTTAGAAATGTCACGTCTGAAATGCCATTAATATCTGGAAATTTGGAACCTTTTCCAGCCTTCCTAAGGAATTTCACAGTAAAATTGTCATCAATCTGAGAGACTTCCAAAATTGTTCCTATAAAGTGCCTTATAGAGTTTTTTGTAGGAAATTGCACCACTATGTATGTCCCAGGATTTAGTACTGTACCATAAAGTCATGATTTGCATTAAACCATGCAAATTATATAAGGAATACAAAAATTTTTTTGACCTAAAATGTCTGGCAACATTGCCCATATACTTTTGTTTACTAATATAATACCTTGGGCAGTGTAACCTAAAAACAATTACTGCATTGTGAGAATCACATATCAACCTTCCCGCAATCTTAATTTCATTATCATAAACTTAGTAGACATTGAGCACTGATGCTTAGCTTTTCACCCTAAAAATACTAAAATTCATACAAAATTTCCTTACCTGTTTATTCTTAGCAACCCACCTACCAAGCGTTTTGGACGATAATAGCGAGAAACAAGAACCTCGCTCGGCATAACGGCCAAGCGGTGTTGTTTCACAACGTTGCCAAATTTAAAATTATCCATGTTTTTATAACGCCTACAGTGGGCAAAGTTGGAGCCTTTGGGCAAAGTTGGCAGGTTTTACGGTACCTTTTGTATAAAAAAGTTTAGTTCTTTATGGATATATAATTTAACTTAAAAATATCATATAGCAAAATATATAATAGTTACTCGAATTTTCTATTAAACTACGACCGTTGAATTTGACAATTGAAACCAAAATGACATTTCAATAAATAAATTCATACATAGGGAATTTTATAGGTATATTCACAATAAATTCAATTTAAAATGACTAAAATATATTCATATATTATATTCGTTTATATACCCTATAAGTACACCAAGGAAAAAATTAATTAAAAACACAACTACCAAAACTTTATAACTGAAATATGGAAAAAACAATAATTTAAATAATTTAATTATTATCTCAATTTTATATGTGAAATAATCCAATATAAACCACAAATTTCACTGAAAATAAACTTGGATGATTCAGAAGACTCACATGGAGTTAATTGCAGTCAGTGATCGTTTGAAAATCATTTAGCCGTTGCTAACACAGGGTTGAAATTAGTTTTGATAACTGGATTCAGTATCTGAGGTAACATGAGGATAGTTGATAAGTTAAATAGTAGAGTGAAACTGTAAACCGAGTGAGTTTTTTTTCAAATTTTCATTGGCTAATAAATTGAGGAACATAATGTTAGAATTAAAGAGGAAAGGATTCCATGAATTGATAATTATTAATTTGAGTTATTTGTCGATATTACAATTTATTAGTTAAACGGTTGTTGTCGTTGATGAATTCAATTATTGAATTTTAAAACTTGAATTAATATTTTTGAATATAACCAGTTCAAGAGAATATTCGATAAGAATTAAATAATTTCAAGTGCCACATGAACTCCCTTGAAGATAAAAGGGTAGCTAGGCAATATATACATATATATATATATATATATATATATATATATATATATATATATATATATATATATATATATATATATATATATATATATATATATAAAAAGATTCAATATTCGTGGCCAAAAAAAGTTAACTTAATAATAATAATAACGCATGAGCAGTAGAGCTCTGTCACTGAGATCGTATTTTACGCCGATTTTGATTCCTTTTCTCATACAAACTTCTAACCCTCTAAATCAGTTTGGACCGACTGTAGAAATTAGCAAAACCTCAATTTACGTACTAACCAAATTTCACCCTCTAACTCAATCTGGACAAGCCGTGGAAGTGCACAAAACTTCAAAAACACGAGATCTCTAGTCTCTACGTTCAAGAAATAAAGGTAAAAGCCCTAAAAGATTGTGTCCTTACATCAACTCAATCTGCATAAGCTATAGAGGTGCACCAAATGCCGAAAAACACGAAAACCAATAAGGGCTAGAATATCTATTGTTTCTGTCATTGGTAGTGACCCTCTTGATATTTCTAATATTTACCGTTTAAGGATGGATAAGAATTTCATTAGTGTCGAGACCCAAGCAGCAAGTTAGCAAAAATAATTTCGATGTTTCGACTAAAGGTCATATATGTATATATATATATATATATATATAATAAATGTATATATATATATATATATATATATATATATATATATATATATATAATATATATATATATATATATATATATATAATATATATATATATATATATATATATATATATATATATATATATATATATATATATATATATATATATATATATATATATATATATATATATATATATATATATATATATAACTGAGATTGAATACTCGCACATCACTTGGTGAAACATCATAAAGAATAAATTATAAACTTTAAAATAAAAATATCTAACATCGGAGAAAACAGTGGTGCTTATAAAATATTTTGCGACGAATGTCCTGCTTTCTATATTGGACAGACAGGAAGGAATATAAATATTCGTGTTAAGAACATAAAAAGTCAATTTTACAAAACAAAAATTCCACTGGCTTCTCTGAGGATTGTATAAAATTCAATCACTTCCTGGATTTCAACAAAACCAAATTGTTACATTCAGGTAACAAAGGAAAGCGCCTTGACCTTCTTGAAATTCTCGAAATAAGTTCCGCCCATAATAGTCAATTACCCCTTGTAAACGAACAAATTGATTTTCAGGTATCACCTTTGCTTTTGTCTGTTTTATAAAATACGATGTAATACTCTCCTGTAGTCAGTCTTAATAATGAGTTCATATCTCGAAACATGTCGACTTTTCGTTACTGCTAAATACAGTATCTAAATATTTGTTATATTGTGAAACATAAGCCAAGTGTTTTTTATTTTAAAGTTTATACTTTATTATATAGATATATATATATATATATATATATATATATATATATATATATATATATATATATATATATATAT
Source organism: Cynegetis impunctata (assembly GCA_030704885.1). Lineage (NCBI taxonomy): Eukaryota > Metazoa > Arthropoda > Insecta > Coleoptera > Coccinellidae > Cynegetis > Cynegetis impunctata. The sequence continues at coordinate 255,299 of JARQZK010005086.1, read as the reverse complement.
ATATATATATATATATATATATATATATATATATATATATATATATATATATATATATATATATATATATATATATATAAATATTTATGTCCTAGTGGAGGAATGAATATTTATCAAGTTTTTTTTAAACAAGCACAGCATACGAAGTAGTTTAATTGACATTTTTGTTCTGGATTCTTTAATATTTATCGTTTGGGAGCACACTTTTAATTTATAAATCTACAAAGCGGGGACATTTTCTCTCTTTACATTAATTTCTCTCAAGTTAACCTAAATGAAGTCACCTTGATCGAGCAAACATAGTAAACGATTGAATAAAATACCAAAACTGAATTCAGAAATGGGACAGGGGCAATTAAGTTTACTTAAATGATAAGTGCAAGGCTGCCGCTTTGCCCACTCATCTCGACAATGTACTCAACAATGTTCAAAACCTGTTACGGATAACTCAAATTAACATTTTCATATCTTTCGTTAAGATGTAATCTCGAGTTTATGAAAATATTCACGAGGGAAAGCATTTCGTTGAATATCATCTATACGAGTAATAAACTCAATATTTTTTAATTAAATTTGATATATCTCTCTTACTGTCTTACTATACTTTATTTAACAATAAAAAAAAACTAATTTTATTATCAATATACTTTTTCTCTACTATTATATTCATTTCGATAAAAATCTTCACGAAGGCATGATCAAATAATTCGAAAATGAAATTCTGATCCACTTTTAGAACTGAAGAATTTAAAATAACTGAGATTGAATTCTCGCACATCACTTGGTGAAACATCATGAAGAATAAAGTATAAACTTTAAAATAAAAAACACTTGGCTTATGTTTCACTATATAAAAATATTTAGATACTGTATTTAGCAGTTACGAAAAGTTGATATGTTTCGAGTTATGAACTTCATTATCAAGAGTGACTACAGGAGAGTATTACATCCTATTTTATAAGACAGACAAAAGCAAAGGTGATACCTGAAAATCAATTTTTTCGTTTACAAGGGGTAATTGACTATTATGGGCGGAACTTATTTCGAGAATTTCAAGAAGGTCAAGGCGCTTTCCTTTGTTACCTGAATGTAACAATTTGGTTTTGTTGAAATCCAAGAAGTGATTGAATTTTATACAATCCTCAGAGAAGCCAGTGGTATTTTCCGTTGTTAGATTTTTCTTTATTATTGACCAAGAATGACTACAAGTTTCTTTTATTTGTACAAATTGTTTTAACGTTATTTTTCGATAGTTTGTTACAAATTTTGCTACTAAAATTAGGCACATAATTTATTGGGAAGTATTTTTGTTCTTCATTAATAGTTTGCGTGGGGTATATTGAATGCAAACGAATAAAGTATTTGTTGCATTGACCTTCTTGAAATTCTCGAAATAAGTTCCGCCCATAATAGTCAATTACCCCATGTAAACGAACAAATTGATTTTCATATTTTTTTTCATATTTTAAATTTTCATATTTTAAATATATCCAAGTAGCCACAAAACACCTAGGTGAAAACACCTGTATGTGCATAATAATCTAATTATTGTAAATCATAAAACTTATTTAATGTAATTATGACACTTAAGTATTCACAGCCTTGCAGTTTATTAAATTGATTTTTTCTGTTTTTTTTTATCACAGAAAATACACATATCCTAAAAATACAACCCTAAAATAAACAAGTAAATAAATCCATATTTGAAAACAGGTAGTTTTTAAATAAATTAATGAAGCGACTGATATTTTTTATATTTCTTATATGAAAATGAATTACATTATAAAATTTAGGAGCCAAATAGTTTATGAAGCGCCGATTTATATTTCTTCTTGAATCCGGGATATTCAGTTTATGTTCAATATTACCTCTGGTCATATAGCCATGGGCAATACAGTTGGATGTCAGACTTTCATGAGATTGCACAAAACAACACACTGCAAGGATATATAATGTTCTAATGTTATATAATTCTGATGAGTACAGCATACTTGTGTGACACAGTCTGGGTTTCTTTAGAATTATCTTCACAATGTAATTCTGCACAGTTTTTAATTGACGCAAATGAATACTATACATAGCCCCCCCCCCCCAATAATATTTCCATATTTAAGTAAGGGTTCAACAAGTGCCTCGTAAATTGTAATGAGGAGTTTTCTGTCTAATATTTCGCGAAGTATGTAAAACTTGTGGATCAAGCATCGAATCTTTTTACATAGATAGAGCACATGTTGGTCCCATTTAAGATTTTTATCGATAATTACCCCTAAATACCTCACACAAGCAGCTTCTTCTAAAGTTTCATCTAGTTCATCAAATTGTATTTGATCAAAGTCAGGTCTGTTTGCTGATGTAATTGAAAAAGCAACGTAGCACGATTTCTGAATATTCAATGTTAGTTTGAAAGTGTCCAAAAAGTTTTTGATTTTTATAAAACCTTTTATCACCCTTGCTTTTGTCTGTCTTATAAATTACGATGCAATACTCTCCTGTAGTCAGTCTTGATAATGAGTTCATAACTCGAAACATGTCGACTTTTCGTTACTGCTAAATACAGTATCTAAATATTTTTTATATTGTGAAACATAAGCCAAGTGTTTTTTATTTTGAAGAATTTAAAATTCATGGCAAAACTAAACACTTGCCAACTCGTCAACTAAAACAAAATCGTAATTTTACCACAATTTCGAATCAAAATAGCGGTAGTCGGAATATTTTTTCAATTAATTTTTCATTCATAAAATTTTTTTATTTTGATGAAATCGTAAGGTTATTCAGGAATTGCAGTAAAAGGTCATATCAGTTATCTTCAACTGAGTATTATTCATCATTCATTGAGAAAATTAGAAGGGCCTCTTATCACAACATTAATCTAGGATCAAAATTATGGACATAATTTTTTCAAAGATATAACTTGAATCTATTCGTTGCTATTGATTAATTATCAACTGTTCCTTGTCCACTCAAAAAGCAATGATGCAATGATGCATTAAAATTGTCCAGGGCACACTTTATACTAATTATCAACTTTCTCCTGTTTGGTCGTATGACAACTGACAAATGGATTCTAAATAGCGTACCTTTCATCTTGGATATCAAAAGAGTTTATTGCTAGCTCCGGAGAATTCTTAACATTTTTTCGATTGAGTGGTACAGGAAGCTCACATCACAGGATTGATCTATTGATGTTAATTAATGGAATGAGATATTTAATGGCAAAATATAATCACTTCGTATGAAGCTCTGAAAACTTCGGTGCTTACTGAAATAATAATTCTTGTCCAAAAATATCTATTTAGAATATAAATAGAAAGAATAAATTCTCAAACGAAAACAGAAAAACTATTATTCTTTAAATTCAAAATTCTACGCGTAGATTCAAATATAAAATTGAAAATTTCCTTTATCTACAACCGTGCGTAAATTATGTTTTTACACACCCATATTAGTGCGGTAACTATTACTTTAACGCACTAGTGCGGTAAAAATCAGTTTAACGCACTAGCGCGGTAAAAATCATGATTATTATTATTATTGCCTATGGTTTTTTTTTTCAAATAAGCTATTAATCTTGGAAATTTGTCTATCTGCATGTTCTTTTTTATGGACAAGGTGGACTTCAGCATTGAATAATAGCACCAAAGCGACTTCTTTTCCTTGAACTTATCTTCAAAATAGGCAATTAATGCATCTTCATTAATGTTATCCACTTTTTTATGGGAGCACCATTCGATTAACATATCATAGGCCTTTTCGTAGCGAATTCCGGATTTCTGTGGTAGCAAGTTCGCCGTAGCAGCTTCAACTAGCCGTGAAATCTCCATATTTTCGACTGACATTTTGACTGACAACTTCAAAGTGGCGTTGCTTGTTTTTGTCGCTATGACATCCTAATTTTCATAACAATAAAAAAAGTTAAAACATTGCTGGTGACCAAGTTGGGAAATTTTAGACTATAATTAATTTGTATTTAATCAAAACGAACGGTTGTAGATAAAATAGTATACATAACTCGCGTGGTAAAGGTTTTTAGCACACGCTAAGTGAAGTTTGAAAAACGAGCCGCAGGCGAGTCTTTTCATTCACTTAAGTGTTACCACACTTATTATGTAATATACCATTTCCGTCGACCTCTAAATAAAAGCTTACTTTAACGTCCACGAAATTGATCATTAATGACCCATTTTAATGTGCAATTTCTCCTATTTTAATGTATGATTGTCATGGGCAACCAAACACAGAAGTATTCAGCACGGAATAGTTGAATTATTCTGTGTCTGTCCTGTTATTCCACAGAGAAAAGGAATTCATCATTCAAATCGAAAAATTTAACTCTATACAAAGTAAAGTAGAAACTGCGGAAAAAATTTTATGCAATAATCGCCGTTCGAAAGTAATTAACACTTCAGCTTCCACCAGTTCCACATATTCCTTATCGGATATTGTAGGTAATGTCAACTATTCAGAATGTCACATGTCTAATATTCCATATATGAATTTCTCAAATTATTCCATCGGGAGCATAAATATAAATATATCGAAATGAACATAGAAATTTATATTGTGTCAAGTGTATCTGTCATGCAAAATAAAAATTTATTTCAATCAAGAATTTATACTCAATTCATGGTGAGGTCGACGGAAAAATCTTGTAATAAACTCGTTTATTAATGTAGCGATTAATGGTCTCGAACTATTAACTAAAATATCTCAACCATTAATCGCTGTCATTAATAAACTAGTTTATTAAATAACTATTTTCAACCTATACTAAAGTCCCGTTTTGAATACTAGATCAAATCAGCAGCTTCTTGGGACTTTTTAGTCGCATTTTCCGCCTAAATAATAGACTATTACACTGTTCCGAACAGTATTATTTTACAATATATTTGTTCGTCTCCGGTAATTATATTGGCATCTCCAGCGGCTTCCACCACATCAAATAAACTGAAATTTTGTATTTGGCGTTGGTTTCGAGGCAGAACGAAACTGTCAACATTAACCAAATTCAGTCGAAATTTTTGCATTTTCAAATGTTGGACAAGTGAGCGGCGGGAAGGTACATGATCTGAATGCAAAAGATCGTTTTTTGAATCCCCAAAATCATTTCAAATTAGGGTAGCGGGTTGAAAATTTCTACGTGCATGGATTTGAGAAAGTCTTTGGTCTTTGAGGTTTTGCGCACCCCGTCATCTCCTCCAGATTGAGGTACAGGGTTGAAATTTTGTAGTAGAATAAGTTGATATTAGGGTAGTACCTTTCAGTGGTTTCAAAATTTTTCCTAATTCTCTAAGATTTTGTTTACCTCCACAGACAACAGAAATGGGCATAAAATACGACTTAGTGACGGAGCGTAGCAGCCCACGCGTTTTTTTAAAATTTCCCATAGCTAAAATCAATCAACTCAAATAAGATTTCACTAATTCAGAAGGGCTACTTTTTTTAAATAATCGGTTTCCACAATTATTATTACTGAGCCTACGTTTTGCCACAATGGTGGCTTCATCCGATAGAACGAAAAAAAACGAAAAATCAACAGAGCTCCATCACCAGTCGTATTTTTCGCGCGAAATGCATCGCGTGGAGATGCGATTCTAACGAATAGAATTATATTTCGAAAAATCAAGCTTAAATAGCAACTAAAATCAAAAATAGAAAATAAATGATTGTATAAAAAAAAATCGCGAAGTACATCGTGTTTGAGGAAAAAGTTGAAACCAACGAAGGGACGTACCTCAATATCAACTCAATGTACGTAGCAAATTTCAACCCTCTATTTTAAAAAAATTTCGCGAAGTGCATCGTGTACTGAGAAAAGCAGGTCGAGATGCGATTTGAACACAATACCCGAAGTCACTTCCTCAACATAAACTCAATCTATGTACCAAGGTTGAACTAGGGTTGTAACGGAGGCCTCCATAGCAGAGGCGGAGGCAGATGCGGAGGTGAGGAGCTTCGCCTCCGCGGACGCGGAGGTTCACGGAAGCGGGGGCGGAGGTGGAAGTGGATAAATATGTATTCATTATGTTTCAAAGTTATAGATAGTAAAATTTCTCATTTCAAATAATGTACAACGCATGTATATAGTGTATACCACACATACTAGTAATATAAATTAGTAAAAGTTATATTTCACAAACAACAGTTTTGCAGCTTTGTCACTTTCCATAAATTAAACCAACTGAACTAAATAATTGCTAAGTGCGAATGTTGGGAGCAAAATTTTATATTTTGTGTTATATTTTCACCATAATAATCTTCAAGTATTTGTAACTGTTTTCTTCACTATATTGATTAACAGAAGCTTCCTCATCACCAACACCTCTTGCAACATTCAAGTTATGTAGATTGTCGTCCGATTTTATGTATGTCAACGACGTAAATATACCTCCGTTACAACTCCGCCAAAATTTTGCGGATACGAATGCGGAAGCGGAGGTACGATTTCTTGCGGAAGTTCCGCAGTTGCGGAGGCGGAGGCGGAGCTCCGTTACAACCCTAGTTTGAACCTTCAAACTCAATTTGCAGAAGCTATGGAGTTTGGCGAATTTTCAGAAACCATGAAAAAACAAGAAATATCTTCGTAATAATGTCGGCGGTTGTAGGATTTTACCCAAATTTTGATACTTTCGTTCTGCAACGGAAACAATCTCAGGTAACAAATTTCAGATCATTCGACTCGATGGAAACCGCTGGAGATGTCAATATGTACCTGGAATATATATATATATATATATATATATATATATATATATATATATATATATATATATATATATATATATATATATATATATATATATATATATATATATATATATATATATATATATATATATATGATGAGGACCAAAGAGTCCGAAACACGTGTCAGCGGCTGCTTCCATATAGACGTTCTATACCGATGATTCTGCTCTACTTTTTTAATATTTTCCCGTGACTAGTTTCTTTCTGTTAGATAAATGGTGCCCTATTATTGTTATTTTCGAACATTACATGGGTAAGGGTTTCTGTAGTTTCCCTTGCCTTCTAATGAAACAATTTTGAATGTTAATATTAGACTGAAAGAAATTTTAACAAGACAGATCAATCTTATCTATTCAATTTTATCAAGTCAATAAATGTCAAAGAATTTTCAATTTTGTTCAAAAATTTTGAATAACTATGAATGTCATAGTGAAACGTCAATTCATTAATTAAATCGAGTTTTTTAAGATTCAACCAGTCTGTTATTGCTAATAATTATCAAGAGATTATATATGTATATATATATATATATATATATATATATATATATATATATATATATATATATATATATATAACAACCCGTCGCAGAAGAATTCATACCTGTAGAGCAGGCCGGTTTTAGGCCAGGAAGAAGCTGTGGTGACCAGGTGCTCTCGGTGGCCACGCATATTGAGAGGGGTTTCGAGGAAAGAAAGAAATCTATTGCTGTGTTCATTGACTTGTCATCGGCGTATGACACGGTCTGGAGGCAAGGTATGCTCCTGAAGTTTTCCCATGTCGTACCTTGTAAATCACTGGCTACCTTACTCAATAACATGCTGTCAAACCGATTTATCGAAGTACACCTGAATGGCAGCAGGAGCCGCAGCTATAGACTTAATGACGGTCTGCCCCAAGGATCAGTATTGGCACCCGTACTTTTTAACATATACACTTCTGATTTACCAACCACATATTCTAAAAAGTTCATCTACGCGGATGACATCGCCCTTATTAGTCAGTCTACGGATTTCGAAACCTCTGAAAAGGCCCTCGAAGCCGACCTCAAGAGGATGGATATATACTTTGAAACATGGAGACTTAGACCCAACGCCACTAAAACTGAGACAGCTTGCTTTCACCTCAACAATAAGCAGGCGGGCTATACCCCCAGTATTAGGTTTAGGGACCAGCTGTTGAGATACAACCCACATCCAAAGTACCTGGGAGTGACATTCGACCGCTCACTCACCTACAAAACTCACATAAGGAAGATAGTAGGGAAAATAAAAACTAGAAATAATATCCTCCACAAATTGACAGGAAGTGGATGGGGAGCGAGTGCCACGGTTCTTAGAACGTCGGCCCTTGCGCTCGTTTACTCAACAGCAGAGTATTGTAGTCCTACATGGCTGAATAGCGCTCACATAAGAATGATAGACACTCAGTTGAACACCACCATGCGGCTGATAACAGGGACGGTCAAGTCCACTCCCACACAATGGCTCCCAGTTCTGTCTAATATTCCCCCTCCACACCTACGAAGGCACCAGGCCCTGAAGAGGGAATGGCAGAAATGCGTAAATAACCACCATCTCCCCATACACCGGGACTGCATTAATCAATTCAGACTAAAATCCCGTAAACCAACATGGAGAATCGGAGAGCAGCTGGTAAGAGACAACTTCGATATCGGAGACGCCTGGCGCTGGGAGTGGAATACATCTAACCCCGACGTAAATGGACTGATACCAGACCCAACTGAGCGACCCGATGGTTTTGACCTGCCTAGAAGATCCTGGACATCTCTCAATCGGTTGAGAACTGGCCATGGCCTGTGTCACTTTTGGAGGCATATATGGGGGATGGCCGATAGCCCCGACTACGGCGGCGGACACCCCTCCCAGACACTGCACCATATTGCCACTGAGTGTCCTTTGAGAAGATTCTCGGGAACCATAGGGGAGCTCCATCTGCTCAAGGGAGGCGCAACTGAATGGCTGAGTGGACTGGATATCTACCCATAGTTGACTGAGACCACCTTACCACTTTCTCAATTGTGTTCTCATACATTCTATGTTTCACTTTGTTCGTTTCAGGTACTTGCTTTGTTTGTGTTATATTTAACTTGTTTATACTCTGTATGTATACCGTTTATACCGTTCTACACATGTATATATGTTTTTTAAAACAGCTGTATTCCTGCCATACGAAATAAATAAATATATATATATATATATATATATATATATATATATATATATATATATATATATATATATATATATATATAAATATATATATAAGGGATCTGAAACGAATGAAAAAAATACTCCCGCACATGACTTCTTTTCTTCGACGATAAACTGCAATAGTATGTATTTTATAGGATAAAATACGACTAAAAACCTGGAACACACAACTAAAACAGCTTCAAGAAGGGAAACAGTTTGTAATAAATCATCAGGTAGTAAATTTTTGCTATAATCTAAATCATACGGATTTAATAACAGCGATGATCGTTTTGCCAAAATTATTTGCATGATTTTCATCAATTAACTGCAACATAAATTCAAAAGTCTCTTTTCGAATACTAACCTTTAAAACAAAGAAATTCAAAAAATGCAATTGTATTGTTTTCATCCCAACACCATTTTTCATTTTGAAGTATAAAATGTTCATCATATTGATTTTTATTTATTTGTCGAAGATAAAAAAACGCTCTTAATCTATTCAGAAAATAGAGAATAACAACAATGAAACATAACTTTTCCTTCAAGGTTACAAAAATTCGTTCCTTTCAGAAAGAATAAAAGGAATTATCAAATTCTTGCATAACTTGAACGGGGGCTACCCAAATATATACCTACATTAGAATCTGAGTCCTTAAGTCTCTTCCAAAATCGATGAGCATATAGATATGATATTGTACAGCAAAGGTGCGGGGCATAATTCATACGAAATGATAGATCAGGCCCAGTGTGTCTGCAAAATGTTAAAGACTTATAAATATTAATATGCGAAGGAGATCTTATCGCGGAAATTCCTTACGATGTTCTGCAGAACGCGCAGTGATGTGTGTACAATATATTACAACAGGTTTTTGAGATTTTTAACTTCAAGAATTTGTGGCGGCAATTTAGTCCTCCTTGGCGAAACGATACTTGTCGAGAAACTAAGTGTAATATCCATATATATTAGCAGACGATGAAGAACGTTATACGTCAGTGTCGTTTTTCCTAATTGTATAGAAATGGTGAAAAATGTGTAGCAACAGAGCCTGCTCAATTCGAATTAGTACAAAAGGAAAGTGTGTTGAAGTATAGGTATGGTCAAAGTAGGTGAATATTATGGAGGAATATGTGATATTGTAATACTCCATCTACTGCAACATAATGCAACTACTTATCCTACAGATGGCTAAATCTTTCAGACATATTGTAGATCCCTTTAATCACCCGTTGGGTTAATCTTTTTCAACAAGAGCCGAACAGCGAAATGTAAGATGAATTTTTCATTTAATTCGCGTTTTTATTCGTATGGTAAACAGGTATACATATTAAATAAAGTATAAACTTTAAAATAAAAACACTTGGCTTACGTTTCACAATATAAAAAATATTTAGATACTGTATTTAGCAGTAACGAAAAGTCGACATGTTTCGAGTTATGAACTCATTATCAAGACTGACTACACACAGAAAATAATAATGAGCCTGATATCAATCACTGCCAATGATTGACCGCATATTCATTATCATAACGTATTTTTCATTAGGACAATGTCCAAAATTTATTGATAATAATGAATTTCTGTGATTGATCAATCAACGATATTGTTGTTATAATGAAATCTATGTCATTAGTATTGACGATAATGTAATTGAATCATTAATCTAATGAAAAAAGTCATCTTTATAATGTTATTTACATCAGAGCAATGTGAAAAATACATCAAGATAATGACTACATAGTGATCAATACTATGTACCTTTAATCATCACGACACATTGTCATAATCCCTCTTTTAATAAAGCTATGTTCAATAGGCATAACATTAATGATTGAAAACATTAACCTATGTATAGTTCATCATAGCAATGCACTGCGTTTATCACTTAATGTATTTCGGTCATTCGGTCAATGTCCGAGAGCATTGGGACAATGCTCAAAGAATCATGGATTGATTAATTTCTGGCTGCACCCCCACCGTCTCAACGTAAATATGCCAAATTTCCGCCTAATTCGCTATACGAGTATCTATCTAACACTAACAGCCAAACGGTGAAGTGTTATTTTTGTATAAGTAAATTTTTGTGGAAGCAGTTTCTTTAGAAGGTGGTAAGTACAGTAACTGTATTTTTTGAATCTTGTTAGTTTCTTATAACATTTGAATAAAAGTTACGAAAATATTTTTTGCCAGAATACAATCTCAAAAAAATAAGTAGTTACACTGAACAGTGTTGAAAGAGACGAAAGAATGAAAACATGGCGTGTTTCGAGCACTTATAGTGAAAATATATAAATATATTATATTTTGAACAATTTTTATATTATTTCGCGAACTACTATGAATTTTGCTATGAGAAATAGATATGCTCAATAATGGAACTTGCTCATACATTGTTTTGCTAAATTCCCTTGTAAATTCAGTAAATTACTGAAAAGAAAATTGTATTTACAAATAATCTACTATTTACTAAAATTTGGCGGTCTACACTATTTCAACATCATCTTGAAAAATAAACATTTATTGCAGGTTGTGACCATACTTGTAAGTGTGATCTGGATCTGAAGTAGAAATCGAAATATTCCAAGCACCTTCATATATATTCAGTATTTACTTTTCCCCAATATAAATCATGGTCGGACAACTATCTGTATAACAACCCAGAGCGCCCTCCACCAAAGATATTGGAAACCAACAATTCACCGCAGAGCCCGAAAATGCAGAAACCCGTCGCTAGAATACAAACTTTCTGACCTAAGATGTCTACTTTGCAACTGTGGCGTAGGTATGTTTTTTTTTAAATTATTGAAGAATTTTCCTTGTTCTCTTTATGTAATATATTAAATTGTCCATGGTCAACTAGTATATTTTTCATGATTTTTAATTTAATCTTGTATAATTTCATGTATTACCTATAATATTCAATAGAATATAGCTATAGTTGCAACTAACTATTATAACTTTACTTCTAGATTGATATGGACTCAACCATGAAGAACGAAAATGATAATTTTTTTCTCATAAACTGTGAAAACGAAGTGCCAAAATCATTGCATTTCTGTTCAATAGCAATGTCAAAGACAAGGCGTTTGAGTTTTTACTAGGCCCATTGGAAATCGAAAATATCGAGGAAAGTAAATATCTGCTTGTGTAGATTGTATATTTCAGTGAATGGTGTTCACCCCGTGATGCTATTGTTAGTAGTTCAAAAAGAGCTTGATATTATTATTCTATGTCAAATGGTTGTTTTAGTCACAGGGTTGAGAGAGAACACTTTTTTCATTTGTTATGAAATCAAATGACAGCTTCAGAATAATTTGATACATATTTCGTGAACATCATATTTAAAGTTCATAACATACTTATTTCATTAAAAAGTAGAGTCCCAATGAAAAAGAAAATCAGTTTTCTAAAATCTGGAATTCACCTTTTTCATTTTCTACCATAATATATTTTTATTTCCAGATGGGCGAGATGAAGATGAGGCAGCCACCAACAAAGTTGTAAAGAAAGATACTACTGGAAAAATGCATAACAAAAAATTTTCACTTACAGCACTCATTTTTATATCTTGCAAAAACACCACAAGAAATTGAAGAATGGATATACTTTTTGAATTCGAAGAAAACTTCAATTCTATCTTTTGTGTTCGCAATTGGTGAAGATATAACAAAAATTCAAGGAGAGTATACATACTTCGATGGAATTAGATATAAGTTTTTCAATGTTATAAGAGCTGTTCAAATATTATTTATGTTTCCAATTTAAGTTTTTCTCCAGAAAGTATTATGTTTTGGTCGTTTATTGAATACTTTGTTTTAAACCTCAATCCAGGAATTGTATACAGTAAAACACATATCTTATGTCAATATTTGAAGAATAAATTGTATTATTCCAATTCAATGAATCTTTTGTGTCTGTTTGTAGTTATCTTTGGAACGAACTCGTTCGACAGTGCCATCATAATTGCTTGGAGCATCATTAGCAATAATATATAGACATTTTTTCCCTATTTGCAATTATATACCTGTCACTATATATATATATATATATATATATATATATATATATATATATATATATATATATATATATATATATATATATATATATATATATATATATATATATATATATATATATATATATATATATATATATAAATATATATCTATATATTTATATAAATATATATATATATATATATATATATATATATATATATTATATATATATATATATAATATATATCTATATAAATAAATATATATATATATAAATATATATATATATATATAAATATATATATATATATATATATATATATATATATATATATATATATATATATATAAGTCTAGTCTATTTTATTTATAAAAACAAAAGGTGCAACCTGTAGGCTCAGATCGATGTGTTTTTACATTATATTAACGTCTTCGAACATTGAACGATGTTCGAAAGTCATTGTGCCCATGGCTTAGAATTAATGTATCGGTGATTGAGTCAATGTCCTGAGTTCCTTAATTCAATGACTGCAGTTGATCGGTTGATGTACAGAAAACATTAATATCATGCTGGATGTTGATTGACTGATACACAGTGGTCATTAGTAGAATGTACTTTGTTCTGAAATCCAGGTGATGAAATTAATGCCTCTCGGGTATTGATATAATCACTTGAACATCAAGCAATCAATAATAATACATTGATTCAATGAACTCGAGCATCGGTTGAAAATTGATGTCCGAATACATTATCACAATGGTTTTATTCATTATATTCACGTACGTTTTTCGTTCTGTGCAGGAGAGTATTGCATTCTAATTTATAAAACAGACAAAAGCAAAGGTGATACCTGAAAATCAATTTGTTCGTTTACAAGGGGTAATTGACTATTATGGGCGGAACTTATTTCGAGAATTTCAAGAAGGTCAAGGCGTTTTCCTTTGTTACCTGAATTTAGCAATTTGGTTTTGTTGAAATCCAGGAAGTGATTGAAAATTTGATCACCGTTATCGCCTTTGTTGAGTGAAATTTTCATGAATAACTTAGAAGAAAAAATTTTCAATGCTGATAATAATTTAATTACGAACGTTTCATTATGGAGGCGTTATGTAGATGATATTTTTTGTATTTGGACCGGTACAGATAGGCAGTTAGATAATTTCCTTAAATATATAAATACTTTCTACTACTCGATTCAATTTACAAAAGAAGTAGAAAACGAAAACGGTACCTTGAATTTCTTAGACGTTCAGATTGCTAGGAATTTGAATTCTCTTACTTTCAACATTTATAGAAAACCAACCATCATAGATACTTTAATTCACAGCGACAGTAACCAACACATTAAAATAAAACTCAGTGCTTTTCATTCGTTCATACATAGGTTGTTCACGATTCCATTATCGGAAACAAATTTTCAAACTGAAGTTAATACAATTAAATTATTAGCCATCAATAACGGTTACAATGAAAGTCTTATCGACAAGCTCATTGGGAAAAAACGAATAAAGTATCTGTTGCTCTCAATATACCCCACGCAAACTATTAATGAAGAACAAAAATACTTCCCAATAAATTATGTGCCTAATTTGAGTAGCAAAATTTGTAACAGACTATCGAAAAATAACGTTAAAACAATTTGTACAAATAAAAGAAATTTGAAGTCATTCTTGGTCAATAATAAAGAAAAATCTAACATCGGAGAAAACAGTGGTATTTACAAAATATTTTGCGACGAATGTCCTGCTTTCTATATTGGACAGACAGGAAGGAATATAAATATTCGTGTTGAAGAACATAAAAAGTCAATTTTACAAAACAAAAATATCACTGGCTTCTCTGAACATTGTATAAAATTCAATCACTTTCTGGATTTCAACAAAACCAAATTGTTACATTCAGGTAACAAAGGAAAACGCCTTTCTTGAAATTCTCGAAATAAGTTCCGCCCATAATAGTCAATTACCCCTTGTAAACGAACAAATTGATTTTCAGGTATCACCTTTGCTTTGGTCTGTTTTATAAATAAGGATGTAATACTCTCCTGTAGTCAATCTTGATAATGAGTTCATAACTCGAAATATGTCGACTTTTCGTTACTGCTAAATACAGTATGTAAATATTTTTATATCGTGAAACATAAGCCAAGTGTTTTTATTTTAAAGTTTATACTTTATTCTTTATGATGTTTCACCAAGTGATGTGCGAGAATTCAATCTCAGGTATACATATTATTTATATAACATGCACACGGATAGATTGAATGGTATTTTTTTATTGAGAAAAGTCAAGGAATGAAAATATAACAAAAAAGGAGTGCCTGCTATTTGGGCACAAATCAAACTGAGGGTATCATGATATTTCTCCATGTATTATATGTTATGTTGCTAAATAGACAGTGAAAAAAATACGTGCGCATCCGAGCTCCGTCACTTATATAGAATTTTTTATCAGAGAGAATATTCTATAATCGAGAATTAAATTGAGAAAATCATGATGATTCCCCCGAAATAAAATGCGAATTGTGTGCAAAGCAGGTCTAGATGCGATTCGAAAGGAAAAAAACTCGTATTTTTCGCGTGAAATGCATCGCGTCGAGATGCAATTCTAATTAATCGAATTACATTTTGAAAAATCACGCGTGAAAAGCAAACCGAATCAAAAAGTAGAAAATAATTAGTTTTACTAAAAAAAAAATTCGCGAATTGCATCGTGGTTGAGGAAAAAAGTTAAAACCAGAGAAGAAACGTACCTCAACATCAACTCAATCCACATACCAAATTGCAAACCTCTATCGTGAGAAAAAAGAGAAAAAATCGCGTACTGATAGCGAAACAGATCGAGAAGCAATTGGAACGGCATTGTCACACATTTATTTTTAAAATGTTTATTAGTGTCCTGCCACAAAATGGGTCTACTTTGCACTTCCGATATTAAAATTTCTTTAAAATACGACATTGCATTCTCCAGTTTACAAGACAAACTGCCAGAAAAAGTCGCTTAAAAACCTAATTGAAAACAGAACGACACGCTTAGCCGCTAAGCCATTTTTCGCTAAGCGATTTTTTTTTATGGCCACTTCAATGAAATTCAATAGGTTTGAAATATTTTTTTGCCGTTCAGCTCGAAAGCGTGCCGAGCCCATAGTCACCACGAAATGCAGCGCGGTTGAGAAAAACTGTTGAATCCAGAGAAGGAACTTAAGTCAACATCAACTCAATGTACGTACGAAACTTCGACCCTCTAACTCAATCTGCAATCGGCGATTTTTCAAAAACCATGAAAAAGCAAGAAATATCTACGTAAAAATGGCGTCGGTTGGAAAAACTCAACCAAATTTTGATAGTTCGTTTTTGCAACGAAAATAATCCCAAATTATATGTACCGGGACGGATATTTATATGAAAATTAGAACTATCTACGTAAAAATGGCGGCGGTTACAGAAATTTACCCAAATTTTGATACTTTCGTTTTATTTATTCATTTATTTAGGCAATTAGGACTACAAACAGGTGATAACCACCCAACACAGTACCAACTACTTGAAAATACAAAGTGTGTCAAAGTGAACAATTGACTTTTATAAAAAAAAAGAAGAAAAGTAACCAAATTAAAAGAACAAATCAAAATATCTTGATACAATAAAAACTAAAGTAAACTAAAATATAGAGAAACAATAAAAGTGAAACGGTGAAAAAATCTTATTCACACAAGAACATCTTTTTGAGTTTTTGCTTGATTGAATTTTGAGTGAGATGGAACAAATCAACATTACTCAAACAGTTACAGCATCGCATCATCCTGCAGAGAGGCGAATTCATCGCGCTATTAGTATTTCGAAAGGGAATATGGAACATATCACTACTTCTGAGAAGACGGCACGGAACATGGAAAGTTACGGAGGAAAGAAGGACAGGGGAATTATAGATATTGTTGAGAAGTTTATATAGGAAAAGGACATCATTGATTTTTCTTCTATTTTCGAGGGAAATGAAACCAAATTGAGTTAAACGAAGAAGATAGTTCTCGGGATTTCTAGGTGTCAAACGAAAGTTAAATTTAAACAAGATAAATTTTGAGAAACTGTTCTGGATCCTCTCGAGCCTGGCGATATATACTGAATATTTTGGACTTCAAACTACTGATGCAAAGTTGAGTTTACTGTAAATATAAGAGTTATATAAAATGGTGAAAGTTTTCAAATTCGTAAAGTGTCTACTTTTTCTAGTAATAAAGCCCAAAATTTTATAACAGGAATGCGCTAGTTGGTCAATATGACGGTCAAAAAGAAGCTTAGAATCAAAAATTATCCCCAAATCTTTTATGTTATCTACCCTAGGCAAGACAGTATCATCAAGATTATAAGGATAGATAATTTTATTTATATTGCGCGTAAATGAGATGACCTGGCATTTAACTAAATTCAAAAATAGTTGGTTTTCGCCGCAGTAACTACGGCATTCAATTCACACTGCAAATCCAAGCAATCCTGTTCGGAGCTGATACTTTTCATTATCTTCAAATCGTCCGCGAAGAGAAGGAATTTACATTTGGTAAAACATTTTGCAATCTTTTTGATATATATTAAAAATAATAAAGGTCCTAAGTGAGAGCCCTGAGGTACACCAGGACATGCCTCAAAAAGATCCGAGGAGTATCCCTCCACCGAAACGAATTGAAACCTATTGGACAAGTATGACTCAAACCATCCAAGCAACCTGCCAACCACCAACCCCAGCAAGTCTAGAGATATGAACACTGATATCTGTTTTATCAAAAGCCTTGCTGAAGTCAGTACAGACGACATCAACCTAGAATGGAAACCTTGCAATGGAAACTATCCCAGGTACCAAATTTCAGCGTTTCGACTCCATGACAGCCGCTGGAGATGTCAATATGTACCGGGAAAAAAAAATGTATATATATATATATATATATATATGAATTCGAATTTTTTTTTCGAAATTCGTGGTCTAGTATGTCTAAAACGGATGGAAAAAATACTCCCGCTCTTCTTTCTCTCTCTTGATTTCCTTCGATACACTGCAATAGTATATAATTTATGGGATAAAATACGTCTAAAACCACCGCGAAGTGCAGCGCGTGTACAAAAGAACATAAAATCTATACATTGAAATGGCGTCGGTTGAGGAATAAACCTAGTTGAAAATCGCGAAGGATCGTGCCTCAACATCAGCTCAATCTACGTACTACATGTCAACACTCTTCTAACTCAATCCATGGAAGTGCAAAAATTACCGAAAACAAGAAATCATGTCGACATGATCCCGAAGTGATTAAAGACAATGCCACTTCATCGATTGCGTCAAATGAGGGAAATTTACACGACATGAATATCATGCCAAATTGATACTCTGTATATTATATCTATAATGCGAAAAACGATCAACATTGTTTATTAATTGGAATGGACCATCCAAATACAATACTATTTATTGAATCAAACGTAAACATAAATATCGGATTATGTTTGGGCTAGCTCCTGCGTGAAAACGGACTCCAAAAAAAAAGACGGAATATCTGCGTAACGTATAATCCGTGATTTAGTGGAAAAAATGGAAACTCTGTACACTTCTGAGCGGCATTTCCTTGCTCAAGTTGAATGATGGTTTATAAAACCGTCAGTCGGAGTTATTTATATAGTAGTTACGTTCATAGTTGGACAAGTATGATGTATATTTTGACGTCGCCAAGAACTGTTGCATTGCCAACTGAAAGGACAGAATGGGGTCATAGTACATGCGGGAATGCAAAAAATGCGGAAACGCATTATTCAGGGAGTGACATAGAACTTTCGTTATGTTAGTTCATCATTCGATAAAGTCCTACAGTCTATTATCTTTGAGGAAAATACTACAAAAATATAATAGATGTGTGTATTCCAGGAGTGTACATTGGATAATTAAAAGATGCATTACAATGAAGATTTTAAAAACGCTGTGTTTAAATTTTCATTTCCTTCAACCAATTTCCAAGGAGAAAAACTAATACAGGGTTCCCCAAATTCGATGGCCTATTAGAAGTATCTGGAGAATGAAAGAAGTTAACGACTTGAAATTCGGGATACACGTATAAGAGGTTATGATCTACACTTGGAAAATATTATCATCATTGCAACGTTGCCAGATCTACGAGTAACTTATGCACACTATGTTATTTCAAATGGCACACCATGTATATTTTGATATTTTTGTTTTCTGTGAAACATTCTGAAACTTTTTTATAGACCATATGACATACCTATCTTGGGCCATTTCCGAATCAAAAATTATTTTTTGAAAAATTTGGCAACAAACATCTTCGAATTGAAAATGTATTGTTTCTCAACTATCACAGCTAGAGCCCTGAAATTTTTGTAAGAGAATCATATAAGGTTAGTTTAACACAATAAATTATTGGAGTCAAGGTATCTCATACAAGGTGTTCACAAAATAATGTTCTTTGTTTTTTTTACATTTTTTAGCAGCATTCAAAGGAAGAACAAATTCCTCAACTGAAAGTATTATATAATATAATACCTATCTCTAGCGGTTCAAGACTAATGGGCAAAAAACTAGAACAACTCAATTAGAACAAACATAACTTTTCATTCTAGGCCGGAGGGCTATCATGGCAACAATAAATGTCACCGGTTTGCTCACGTTTAACCTTGAACTTTGACACATGTCAGGCATTCAAAAAAATACACATCCTACAAAAAAGTGAATAATAGTAATAACTAGGTATGTAATACAAGATGATGTTTGCAAATATTGAGCGAAGCAAACATTTTTTCAACTGAATTTGAGATTTTCAAAAATAAAAGTCATGTCGTCCTTAACCAACATGTATGTCAAGAAAGCTGCTAGGGATCTGAGGAATCTGCACTGGTTGAATGTGAACCTAAAATCCGAGGAGGCGACTAATACCTATAGAGTTGCTAAGAATCAATATAAGCTATTGCTCAAGTCAAGTAAATTGTTGTTCTACAGTAACATCTTATCTGAATCCGACAACAAAAGTAAAACAGTCTGGAAGCTTGTTGATAGCGAGATTGCTCGCAAGAGGAAATTTTCGAAGGATATAGCTTTAAATGTAAATGGTCGATCTCTCTCTGATCCTATGGAAGTAGCGGAAGCATTTGGACAATATTTTTCATCTGTATGTGCACTAAGCTTACAAGAGTATTACGGAGATATCAGATCCGAATCATGTACGACCCATGATTTATCCGAAAATACATTTTTTTTCTTTCCTGTCATACCAGAGGAAGTTCTGGAAATTATCAATGATTTAAAGAATAATACTGGAGCTGGTCCTGACTTTCTCTCTACGAAAATATTGAAAATATTGGCACCGCTGATCTCGTCTCATGTAGCCTATTCATTTAACTTATCTGTAACATCAGGGAAATTTCCTCTGATATTAAAAACTGCTAAAGTAATTCCTGTGTACAAGAAGAACGATTCAACTGACATGGCTAATTATCGCCCCATTTCTCTTCTGAGCATTCTGTCCAAAGTATTCGAGAAAATAGTTTATAGTAGAATGGTAAAATTTCTCAATAAGTTCTCCATAATATCTAGCTGCCAGCACGGATTTCGCAGTGGCAAATCTACACAAACGGCCGCTTGTCAATTCCTAGAATTTATTTATGCCAGCTTAGATAATGGTTTGTATGTTGCAGGACTTTTTTTTGATCAGTCTCGAGCGTTCGACTGCTTGCAGTTTTCTTTCATTTTGAATAAAATGTACAGTGTGGGATTTAGGGGCGTTTTTCTGGAGTGGATCTCTAGTTATCTGTCCGACCGCTGTTTATTTGTTGAGAATAAAAATTGCAGATCTAGAAACTATCTCCTATCTATGGGGGTACCTCAGGGTTCTGTTTTGGGACCGTTAATTTTTCTACTATTCATTAACGATCTTCCTGATTATATTAGTGCCGACTCGATTACTCTTTTCGCTGATGACACATCAATGGGAGTATCAGCGACGACCATGGATGAGTTGAGAACCAAATGCGAAATACTTATCCGAGAGCTTTCTGACTGGTGTTATCGTAACTCACTTATGTTGAATCTGAGCAAGACGGAGGTAATCAATTTCCAATTGCGGGAATCTATTCCTGATGTACCTTTTGTTGTCGATTTCAATGGCAGCCAACTTAAATCTACTGGCAGCGTCAAGTTTCTGGGTGTACACGTCGACAGAAATTTACGATGGCACTGTCATGTCGAACATCTCAGCAGAAAATTGAATGGGTCTTTCTTCGCTCTTAGTCGCCTCAAGCAATCACTGCCTCTGGAGGGCATGCTCACTATTTATTACGCCCTGGTGTTCGCTCACTCGAACTATAACCTAGTTCTATGGGGTAATTCGGCAGCAAGTGCAAGAATTTTTTTATCACAGAAAAGATGTATACGTCTCATTTTCAACTTGAAGCCCCAAGAATCATGCAGACCGATATTTATCCAACATAAAATTTTATCATTGCCTTGTATTTACATCTTAAATTGTCTACGTTTATTCACGGAAAATTGTCAAAGTTAGATACGACTTCCAGTTTTCACAATTATAACACGCGGCATAATTGCACCATCTGCATTCCGGCTCATAGGACCTCTAAATTTGAAATGTGTCCAACATATGTAGGGATCAAATTGTTCAATCACCTACCCAACTGGATCAAGTCCTTAAGTCGATCAAGATTCAAGAAGGAAGTTACCACAATATTATTGAATAAATGTTTCTATACTCTGGAAGAATATTTTTCTACAGAAATTAGTTAATTCTATGTTAATTGTTTTGACGTGTCATATACATTAATGTAATGTCCTTCAGGATAAATATATATTATTATTATTATTATTATGTTCCGATACTGCACCCTGCCTGCATGCGGACATGTCTAGGGCACAAACATCTATGTTTATGTCAGAACAGAGGAGCATAGACCCACATATGTGCGGTCATGTATTGAACATGTTGATCGCAGATTCGGATTGGCCTTTAGTATCACTAAAATTCTTCAAACGGCAATCATTAGCATACATCTTGATCAAGGACGACATGACTTTTATTTTTGAAAATCTCAAATTCAGTTGAAAAAATGCTTGTTTCGCTCAATATTTGCAAACAGCAGCTTGCATTGCAAACCCAGTTATTATTATTATTCACTTTTTGGTTAGAGTGTGTATTTTTTTGAATGCCTGACATGTGCCAAAGTTCGAGGTTAAATGTGAGCAAACCGGTGACATTTATTTGCGTTGCCATGATAGCCCTCAGGCCTAGAATGAAGAGTTATGTTTGTTCTAATTGAGTTGTTCTAGTTTTTTGCCCATAAGTCTTGAACCGCTAGAAATAGGTATTATATTATATAATACTTTTAGTTGAGGAATTTGTTCTTCATTTGAATGCTGCTAAAAAATATAGGGTGTCCCATTTGAAATTAATGCATTAATTCCACTTTTATGTTCTACCCAAAGAACATTATTTCGTGAACACCCTGTATAGATATAAGATACCTTGACTCCCATAATTTATTGTGTTAAACTAACCTTATACGATTTTTTTTTACAAAAATTTCAGAGCTCTAGCTGTGATAGTTGAGAAAAAATAAATTTTCAATTCGGAGATGTTTGTTGCCAAAGTTTTCAAAAAATAATATTTATGTCGGAAATGGCTCAAGATAGGTATGTCATATGGTCTATAAAAAAGTTTCAAAATGTTCCACAGAATACAAAATTATTAAAATATACATGGTGTGCCATTTGAAATAACATATTGAGCATAAGTTTCTCGTAGATCTGGCAACGTTGCAATGATGATAATATTTTCCAAATGTAGATCATAACCTCTTATACGTGTAGCCCGAATTTCAAGTCGTTAACTTCTTTCGTTCTCCAGATACTTCTAATAGGCCATCGAATTTGGGGAACCCTGTATAGATAATGATTTTTTTCAGTATTTAAAGGCGTGGCACATTTATGAAGCCTATCTGATCTGACCAAACCATTTTTCATAACAAGGTTTTTCCTGTGTATTCTATTTATTTTATACCATAACCATGGTATTAGTGGGCGCGCCCTACCATTGAATTCATCATTCGAAAATTTATAAATATTAGCACAGAAAATTACTATAAACTCAGTCGATGAATATTCAATGACAATCCAAGAATAGCAATTTTTCGTCGTCGATGTAATGACACCCCATTCCTCAATTTCACCACACAGTTGACGTCATCTGCGCAAAAGGGGCCATTGTTTTTATGGATGGCCATTATTCAAAATCGAATCCCTGTATAATTCTAGTCGGGTAATTGTCTAGTCACTATAGAAACACAATTTCTATCGTCTTCAAATTGATAATTTGAACTTGTGAGATCGCGAGAAATAAAGATTGATAATTCCGGTTTTGTATTTAAATTTCTTTCACGTTTTATTTCCAGTTATATAATTTAATACCTGAATTTCCGAGTATTTCATGAGACATTCCTCCAAATATGTCAGTCACGTAGTGTTGCTGCATTCTAGAAATAAATTTTATAAATCTGATGAACTTAAGCTATAGAAATAGAAGTCTATAAAAATAAAAAACGCGCCTTTAATGAATTACTCAAAGTTAATTATGAAATGTTCCTAGTTATAATATTAAGCAAAAATTCGAAAGAAGATATGACAAATAATGTAAAACAATGAAAAAGATACAAAAAAATGAATTGCCAATTGAAATGAAAAAAAACTAAGTATAAAAAATATTATCGATCTTTTCATACTTGGGGTCAGCATCATCTATGGTAATGTACCATTCTTCATCAGATATGCATACTGGAATTATTTCTTCTTCCTTTCTTCATGAATACAAGAGCTGCACGAATTTTCTTCTTTTCAGGACTACATCCTTTTACCAGTTCTGGCAATTAGGATAATTCTTGATCTTTTCTGTTATAAGTATTCTCGCTGCAACATCCTCAGGGATACATTGTCAATTTCATAACACTAACATTCGTCACATACAACTTTGCTTTTGATGAAACTTGTGTGATATCCTTATATCCTCAATCTAGAAGAACTCAACATCTAGGACATTTTATCAATACCATCATCTTGAGAAGACTATGAAGGTCATTTTCACTGAATTGTTGAAGTCCCTTCGAAGCTATACTACTCAAGATTTAGCTACAAGCTATAGTTAAATAGATTTTTCAATGAAAATTTTTACTTTTAAGCTACACGAATATATTCAGTGATGTCATTAGAACAATTTCAATTAGTATTGAGTTAACAGTGAGGTGCGGGATATACTAAGTGTCCAATAAATAACGGATGAACCAGGATGTACTCGCAGGAAGTACCAAGGCTGCTAAGAAAAAAGTATGCCAGTTTGAAAAAAGTACAAATTTTGGCATCCTTCACATTATCGGACACTGCAACGAATTGGGAATTATCGATTTGTAATATCTCCAAATGTTAGGACTTGTCAATGCCTAATCCAATGCATGGCTAGTTATTGCTGAATTTGTTCCGAAATGACTAATTTTGAGCATGTCTGGTAAAAAAACAATGTATGTCGACCTGGGTGGCAAACTATTTTGAAAATATGATTACTTTATGAAGTTTCTATTGGTTTTACACATGATATTTCCATTTGAAAATTATCAAGTTATTTTTAGTGATGCATCAAGAACACTTCTCAGAATAAAACAAAATGAATAAAATTATTATATAAAATTATTGATATGTGATAATTCATTTTAAAAAACCTTTATTTTTTTGATTACAGTTTGTGTTCAAAATGTTTTTTCCCTACTCTAATACATGCACTGCGCCTTCAGATGAAATATATTTCCAGCAGCCACGTGTACGTGCGCCGTTCAATATATCGAACCTCTTCCTAAACGCAACCAAGCAGTTTCACGATTGTAGCTATGAGACTATTGTAGACAATTTCTTTGAAAAAATAATTGAAAAAACAGGGTATTTAGGTCAGGCGCTCGCGGTGGCCACAAAGTGAGTCCCAAACAATCCATCCACTTGTTGGGATCTATCTCGTCGAGGTATTTACGTACTAGCATAGCATAATGGGCTGAAATCCATCGTTCTGTAACCACATCTCCGTCATATCTCTAATTGATTCTCTTCACGAATCAGGAGACGATTTTCCAAATGCCAGCTATGCAGGTTGTGCAGATTCAGATTGTTCGTTATTAAAGACCCCAAGTAGATGAAGCCATTAAATGATTCGATATTTGGAGGCAGATAAACGATCTGCCAAATATCGAAACGGTTAATGACTTCGTCTATTTGTTGTCTTTAATAACGAACAAAAAAGGCTGCGAGGCGGTGATAAGAAGACATATAGCACTATCGCGGGCAGCTATGGTGAACCTGGGAAAGATATGGACAGACAGAGGAATAACAAAAAAGACAAAATGGCTCTGGTGAGATCTTTGGCGTTTTCTGTATTTTCGTACGGATACGAGTTATGGACCATTAAGGTAGCTGATAGACACCGCATAGACGCATTTGAAATGTGGTACTGGAGAAGAATGTTGCGCATTCCATGGACGGCTAGAAGAACAAACGTGTCGAAGACCTAGAGGCCGATCTCCGTCACGGTGGTTGGACCAAGTAAGCAACATCACAGGTCAACCATTGCGAACAAATCTCCGCCGAAGGTCGCCGAAGATCTCCACCTTTGGAAGCGTAAGGTTACGATCTGCAAGTAGCCATAGTGTCACGATGATTCAGACATGAAGATACGACGAAGAGGAGAGATTCAAAAGGCCTTCTCTTTTAGTTGGTAGCCAAGAAGAGCCTCTTTCATTTTAACGGGATAATATATAGCTTATGTCTACTCTGAGAGTACATTCTGAATACTAGCGAAAAAATCGGATGAGTAGTGTAGGAGACTACCTTCTACATCCAAATTTACAATCTTCGCCCATTTATAATATAAGATCCAAATATTCAAGCTATCTCACAGAAACCTTATAAAACTTAAAATACTGTTTTCGTGGTTTTCGAATTTCATTAAGAATTAAGGCAGGATAAGTTTGATGTCATATGATAATTTTGTTTATTACTAAATTACAAAAGGGAGAAGTCATCAAGATTCGTAACAACGACACACCTTGAATCCTCTATTTCATTCAATTACCTAATGATTAGCAGATGTTCATGGAAAACTTTCGCCGCATAAAATTCCAACAATTGAAGATCATCTGCTTCAGTTGACCGATAAAGCTTTCTAGATTCTTCGTGGCATTGTTCTCGCGACAAAAGTCAGTTACGATAATTTGAAACAATTTGAAGCGATTGTATCAGCAATAGAAGATGCAGGACACGACTTTGTGGTTGACAATTAATTTCCTTCGAGTATGAAATATATCGGTTGAAGAAAGGAGGCATTTTTTCCACTTTCGTCGACGACGTTTAGTGAAGGAAAGTGAAGAAAGTCGTTTCGTGGATTATAGATTGTCGGAATGATTAAATGCTCTTCATGAAAAGCATAGAATTGAGATTTGATTGGTACGATACTATATAAGGACGGAACTGACGACAAACAAGTAAATAAGAGATATTTGCCATTGAATTCTTTCTTTTTTGACACCTTTTCGGTTCAGTGCCTATTTGAATTACTATTGACAAATTTTACCTAGTAATGGGATAGTTCCCATAACGCCTAGAGACAAATTTTACCGTTTTAGAAACTGCATTAATTCGGATCAATTATACAGTGTGATTCACGGTACTCAGTTTTAAGAAGAAATCTAATAATACAGTATCGTTAACGATGTAGATTCCTTATAAATGTTTAATTCTTTGATTTCGTGTGTTATAATATTGTGTGTTCGGCTTATTCGACCTAAAATAGTCTAAATGTTAATACACATTTAGTTGGAGATATAGGTATATATATATATATATATTTATATATATATATATATATATATATATATATATATATATATATATATATATATATATATATATATATATATATATATATATATATATATATATATATATATATATATATATATATATATATATATATATATATATATATATATATATATATATATATATATATATATATATATATATATATATATATATATATATTTATATATTTATTCGAATTGTTGTTGCCTGTGAACTATTTCTAATCTCTTGATAATTATTAGCAATAACAGGCTTGTTGAATCTCAAAAAACTCGATATTATTAAAAAGTTGACGTTTCGCCACGACATTCGTGGCTTTATCAAAACTTTTGAAAAAATTGAAATTTCTTTGACATTTATTGATTTGAAAAAATTTGAATAGAAAAAGACTACTATGTTTCACTAAAATTTTTCGGCTGTGGCCGTTCTTTGTTATTTATTACGTGCTATTCAGTCCAGTATTAACATTCAAATCTGTTATTATTAGATGATAAGGGAAACCACAGAAACCCTTTACCCACGTAATGTTCGAAATAGGTTCAAATTATTTTGATTTTGAAAAGTCAAAGAATAGGGTACTATTTATCTTTTTTTCAAAAATTTCTCATTACGGCTGTGGCCGTCTTCAGTTATTAATTACGTGCTATTTAGTCCAATATCAACAGACAGGTTTTGTTGATATTAGATGGGAAGGGAACCACAGAAACCTTTACCCACGTAATGTACAAAATAGGTTTAAAATATTTGATTGTTGTCTTTGAAAAGACATTACTTGTAATTTTGGAGATCACATGTTCTTAACTATACTTTCATTTTAGAAAAATTGAAAATTCTAGATGTTTAGGTTTTGTCTAAGAAGATGAGTCGTTATGGTTAGAGTTTGTTTGTTGAATTATTTCGTTTTGATTTATGTTGTTTCTTAGAAAAATTAAAGAATCAAATCTGCGTATATTTAACTCAAATGTTTGATATCTGTTCTATCATTTACGACTTCATTTAAATTTTTTTGAATATGTAACATTTCTAAAATTTCTCTGCGTTTTTGATCTTTTTCTATTTCTAAAATTTTTGTGCTATTAAAGTTGAAAGTATGATTCTCATTGTTTTTATGTTTTATCAGTGCTGTGGTTTGTGTTCTGGTATATTTGTGTGCTTTTAATCTTTCTTCTAAATTTTGAAAAGTTTGTCCTATATATGATTTATTACAATTATTACAGGGTATACTATAAACAACATGAGATTTTTGTAGAAGAGGTGTTTTACTTTTTTATTTAGAATATATTTGTTTTATTTGATTTTGTGCGATGTGGACTACTTTAATATCGTGTGGATTCAAAATTTGTGAAATTTTATTACTTAAATCAGGAATATATGGAAGAGGAATATATTTTTTGTTAATATTTTCTTTTTTTGACGTTTCTAATGTGTTGTAAAGTTTATGAATTCTATTTTTAGTGATTTTTTGTATAAGTTTTATTGGATAATCGTTTTTTATGAGTAATTTATGGACATCTTGTAATGTTTCATGTCTTTGTGTAGGTGAAGTAAGTTTAAGTGCTTTGTCTATATATCCGATTATTAAACTCTTTTTTTGTGACAAATGATGTGTACTGTTGTAGTTCAATGTTCTTTGTGAAAAAAATTCTTTTCTATGCCATTTTGTGATAATTTCATTGTTTTTGTGTATGAGAGTTATATCAAGAAAATTTAATGTATTGTTCGTTTCTTTTTCTAGAGTAAATTGTAATTTTCTATTAAAGTCGTTGAATTTTTCGAGAATATCATCAATAAAATCTTCTGATGTTATTATAAGG
Source organism: Cynegetis impunctata (assembly GCA_030704885.1). Classification (NCBI taxonomy): domain Eukaryota; kingdom Metazoa; phylum Arthropoda; class Insecta; order Coleoptera; family Coccinellidae; genus Cynegetis; species Cynegetis impunctata. Next base: position 226,571 of record JARQZK010005086.1, on the reverse strand, counting down.
CAATCATCAACATACCTTTTGAAAGTTATAATCCGTTCATTCGAATTATTTAATACATTTTCCCCTAAATATTCTGAAACTAATTGAGCTATAACACTGGAAATAGGACTTCCCATTGCTACACCATCAATTTGTTGGTAGAAGTTATTTTCATATTGAAAATAGCTTGTACCAAGTGCAAATTGAATTGCTTCTATAAAATCGGTTTTAGGAATATTTGTATAATTTTTGATAATATTCCATTTGTTATTAATTATTATTGGAACCAAAGAATTTGGAATATTGGTATAAAGAGAAACAACATCTAATGAAAAAAATTTGTAATTGTTAGGTATTTTCAAAGTTTTAAGATGGTCCACTAGATCGACAGAATTTTTGATATAATAAGGATTTTGACTTACTATATATTTTTTAATATTGAAGAAAGAAATTTAGAAAGATTATATAGAGGTGATTGAATATAAGAGACAATAGGTCTTAATGGTATGTTTTCTTTATGTATTTTAGGAAGACCATAAAATTTAGGTGAAAGGCTGTTGTGTCGAATTAATTCTTTTGATGTTTGTGGAGAAATGAAATTTTTTTGTTGCCATCTTTTAAGCAATTTGTTACATTCATTTTGCAGAGTCTTAGTTGAATCTTTTTTAATTTGTTTATATGTAGATGAATCACTAAGCATTGCAGTAATTTTTTGTTTGTATGTATTAGTTTCTAGTATAACTGTTTTGTTTCCTTTGTCTGATTTAGTTATTGTTATTTATGGATTAGATTTGATGAATTGTTTGGTTTGATATAAGTTCTCATACACGTCTTCGGGTAGATAACATTCCAATACGCCTCTGTGTTCCAACCCGTTCCTTGCCCAATTCCAAGAAGAAAAAGAACACGCATGCGATCAAGAAGTCGAGAGACAGCACGGTTTCATTATTAACTGTAACGATTTCTTCATTATGGCCGAACGAAAAATTCATATATCAATTTGTCATTACCGCTCTTCTGATTGTTATGTAATGCAGCGCACAATGGCATTTTGTTCTGGCCCGTTTCTGTTTCTTTGTTTTGTTCGCGCCGAAAATGGCCTCCGCTGAATTTCAGATTAGCCGCGGACGGGTTGATGGGGCTTCGATTGGCGACGAGAGGAGGGCGAGGTGTTTTCATTTCGACACCCAATTTATAATTCGGTGTGCGAGCCCGTTGAGGATCCGACGTGGTAGTTGAAGTTTGTAAATTTATTTCTCGCAAAAACGAATGTGTCATAACTGTTACAGGCGTTTTGCTAATTACTGTTGGAAATATGTATGTCGCGTGGTGACCGTTACGAACCTTGTCCGAAACAAAGGTTTCAAGAGTTGCAAATATAAATATCTCGATACCATGGTATTTCAGCTATTTTATTTCAATATCTAGTAATGTATTCTTAATAAAATAGTTATTGGGAGTAGATCAGTCGCCCAAGTATCTCGACTATCGTTCAATAGTAGCATCCTCTTGTGGCCTTTAGAATATAGAGTATACAAAAGTCGACGATACTCACAAGTGTCCACTGAGAAATAGAAGTGGTTTTTCAATGTCTTTTTCAATTCACTTTATGCAGTGGATATATATATATATATATATATATATATATATATATATATATATATATATATATATATATATATATATATCTATATCTATATTTTTATATATATATACATAGAAAACAGAATTCTTCGTGTTAACGATACACGTTCGTGGCAATAAAATGAAGTGAACTAGGACATTTATTTGAAACTAATCAAACAAACCTCCTAGCGGAGCTGGTTATACGAGTTCACGAAACATCGAAATGCCTCCATATACCTTAGGATGGTGTATGTTAGAAACATTAAGTTGTTTATCACAATCAATGGAAATGATAGACAGTCTGTTTCGCCCTTATTTGGGGCTCATCAGTATCATCTATCCATCGAAAGTGATAACCAACCAAATATTTCCAACGGCGTTATATTTTTCTTCCAGTGATTATATGGCATATAAATATGACACAGCGCCACCAGTCGGAAACAAATGAACCACATCCCACAGATAGAAGAAAACATTTCGGCAACGAGAACTCGTACGTCCTGACACCCGAAGGTGGTTACTATAATCGCTAAGCAAGAGTAAAGTTGATAGATCCATTCGATGTAATTCAACAATCACACGCCGCAAGTAACAAGCGCTCCAAATTTTATCCCACTTACAGGTAGCAATTGAATAGAAAACAGAATTCTTCGTGTTAACGATACACGTTCGTGGCAATAAAATGAAGTGAACTAGGACATTTATTTGAAACTAATCAAACAAACCTCCTAGCGGAGCTGGTTATACGAGTTCACGAAACATCGAAATGCCAACATATACCTTAGGATGGTGTATGTTAGAAACATTAAGTTGTTTATCACAATCAATGTCTATCATTTCCATTGATTGTGATAAACAACTTAATGTTTCTAACATACACCATCCTAAGGTATATGGAGGCATTTCGATGTTTCGTGAACTCGTATAACCAGCTCCGCTAGGAGGTTTGTTTGATTAGTTTCAAATAAATGTCCTAGTTCACTTCATTTTATTATATATATATATATATATATATATATATATATATATATATATATATATATATATATATATATATATATATATATATGATATTATATGATATATAATATTATCTCTTTTGTTTTTTTCTACAAAAATTCCATAACTCTCTAAATGAATTTGGAAGGACTGAAGACATTCATAAAGCTCGAATAACTGCTGACAAATATTTAATTTCTACCTTAAAATTGCGGGGTACAAATTTTCAGCCTTCTTATTGACTTTGATGTGAGGATATATGCGCGAAATGCTCAAAAATTCTCAAAAAGCTTGAAATTTCCACATCAAAATGTCGGCGGTGGATAAATCAATTGTAACCAGTAATGTAAACTTACATAATCTCATTCCATGTACCAAATTTTAACCTTCTAACATCAGAAGCTGTGGAGGTGCGTGAAACCTCAAAAATCACAAAATATAAGAAATCTCTCCTCTAAAATGCCCATGATTGAGAAAACTAGTTGAAACTATTACAATATATTTCCTCATCATCAACTCAATCCACGTAAGAAATGTCAACCATCTAACTCTATCTGGTTGAGATTTAGAGATAGGCAAAAGCTAAAAAAGCATGATGGTTAAGTTTATATCACCAAAAGACATTAGCTTAATACACGTACACATTTGTGACTGTCTAACTACTCTAACTGAATTTGGATGGAGTTTTATGGTGCAAAAATCCATGCATTTTTCTAAATTTCGAATACATCGTTCATAATTAATTTTCATATCTTTTACCACCAATTGGAAACATTTCGGTTCATGCACTACCTCCTTTGACTGAATTCACCAAATTCTTAAAAGTTTTATTCTGTTTTAAGGAACTTCCTAGATACCAGATCTCAGCTAATTCAGGGTGCATTCGCTTTACACGCTTTAAGCACTCACGCTTAGAAGCACAGATTATTGGCGTTCGTGTTGGCCTACTAGCGCTTAGAGACGCTCGCGCTTTGGCTTTGAGCATTAAAGGCGAATGTCAGATCTTCTTCTTACGCTTAGGTAGGCAAAAGCACGATAGTTCACGCAAATACCGTGCTTTAACATTTCCCTACGAATTTATTAATTATCGACAACAATTTGGTTAGCTTACGCTTAGAGACGCTCACGCTTTGGCTTTGAGCATTAAAGGCGAATGTCAGATCTTCTTTTCACGACAAATTTATTTATTATCGACAACAAAAGTTAGGTTAGCTTACGCTTAGTGTTAAGCGTCTGTGAGCGCGAGTCGACCACAGAAAACGAAGATTATAAGCGCTTAAAGCGTGTAAGCGCCCAACTCGAATTCACCCATAGTCTAATGGAAGCCGCTGGAGAGAACAATATGTACTGTAGAAATATATATATATATATATATATATATATATATATATATATATATATATATATATATATATATATATATATATATATATATATATATATATATATATACATCCCGATTTATATACCTACATATATTAGACATAAGAATAATCTCGAAAATCGTTGACAGGATGTCTAAAATGAATATAAAAACGACTGCTGTTTGTTGTTGACTTTTCCATACAGTGCAATGGGCTGAATAGTCAATTATTTCCAGGAAAAATATAAGCTTATTTCAGAAAAAAATCTATAGTATCAAAAATGGAGGAATCGAGTACTTTTCCATCAATATTAGTGGTATAAATATTATTCGTCCATAATAAAATAGTGCAAATTATAATAATTACAATTCACATAATCAACATTTTTGAAACTTTAACTCATAAAGAGAGGGAAAGAGATATGTTAAACTAAAATAGTTCGTATATGGCTTTAATATAAAAAAAAGGAAGCCTAAGTTCAACTAGAGTCCATTTAATTTCGAAGACATACTTGGGAGTTCAATATTATATAATGCACTTGTATATATATATATATATACATATATATATATATATATATATATATATATATATATATATATATATATATATATATATTTATATCACATAACTCTCCTCTTAATTAATGGAGGCTTAACAAATTTCAAAGATCTATGACTGGATACCTATGAACAACCGAATGGAATGAAGTTTAATAAAATTAATTGCCCAAATTAATAATTATGATACAACATAATATACAGACTGATTTCAGTTAATCTGAGACAATTTAATGATCTTTATCTTGTTTTTTATTCACACTCACATACCAATAACTAATATAAATATATATAATTATATATATATAAATATATATATATATAAATATATTAATATATATATATATATATATATATATATATATATATATATATATATATATATATATATATATATATATATATATATATATATATATATATATATATATATATATATATATATATATATATATATATATATATATATATATATATATATATATATATATATATATATATATACTACAAAGAGAAAATTTATCGCGGGGAAATAGTATATAAAACAAGCAAAATTATCGGTCTAGTCCGCATATGTCGAAGCAGCCGCTGACACGTGTTTCGGACTCTTTGGTCCTCATCAGAACGGCGCAGCCAAGTATGCGATGGAAAACCTGGAAGTGAAACAGCAACAACAAGCAGAATCCCCTGCTTCGGAAGACAATCACACATTTGTGGTACATTGTTCGAACTCTCCGGTTTGGGAGATTTGGTCAAACTCTGACCACGGAGGCGATTAATGCCATCCGCGAGATCCTGGACCGTGGAAATAAACTACAAAGAGAAAATTTATCGCGGGGAAATAGTATATAAAACAAGCAAAATTATCGGTCTAGCCCGCATATGTCGAAGCAGCCGCTGACACGTGTTTCGGACTCTTTGGTCCTCATCAGAACGGCGCAGCCAAGTATGCGATGGAAAACCTGGAAGTGAAACAGCAACAACAAGCAGAATCCCCTGCTTCGGAAGACAATCACACATTTGTGGTACCAGGTTTTCCATCGCATACTTGGCTACGCCGTTCTGATGAGGACCAAAGAGTCCGAAACACGTGTCAACGGCTGCTTCGACATATGCGGGCTAGACCGATAATTTTGCTTGTTTTATATATATATATATATATATATATATATATATATATATATATATATATATATATATATATATATGAATATATATATATATATATATATATATATATATATATATATATATATATATAAATCTAGCACATGCTCAAAACATTGTAGACAATTCTTGGTTAAGAATGTGAAGTGTTAATTCCAGATTATGAATATTTTATAGAACCATAAAGAAACCATTCAGCTCGACATCTTTCAAACTAACAATCCTTCCATAATTTTCAGTAATTGGTGTGAAAGATGATCCTTTTTTCGAACAATCTATTTTCCTCCAAAATACACACAATATTATCTACAATCTCAAGCAAAACACGTTCTCTACCCATTGTATGTCGAGTTTCTAGGAAAGCCGAGATATCTTTTTCAACATTCGAGAGTATGTCACTATAATAATAACACAATTCACAAGTGTATAAGCTCGAACTCCACGTGAGCTTTACACATTATTCGAAACTGAGTTACTGTTTAATTTGACTTATCTGATAATTGAATGGATAATTTTTATTTAACTTCCTAGGTTACATTCAACCTACAAATTACAGAAAACAAGTACCTATATGTTTAGCATAATAATTTTATTATAAAATTAATCATATTATATAAATATATATATATATATATATATATATATATATATATATATAATACATATATATATATATATATATATATATATATATATATATTATATATAAATATATATATATATAAATATATATATATATATATATATATATATATATATATATATATATATATATATATATATATATATATATATATCTGATGTATCTTGTTTTATCACACAACATAACTTGAACTTGAAATATTGTCATAAAGTTTGTGAATAATCAATCTTAAAATTAGAATTTATAGCTGCATACACATTCTGATTTTTACACATATTCATTACAATTTTAGGTATATTTATTACTGTTATAAATATATAAGTTCACAAAAAACTTTCTCTAGATAAACGAATTACAGCTAGTGAAAAATTCAAACAAGTCTTGATAAGAGAGGTAGTGGTATACAAGTTTTATGGTTATATGGCATTGGAAATTGGAAATTGAAAAAATTGAAAATTGATCACAAGATGCGATTTTTGTCAAACAATGAATAATAATAATAAAATAATAACTGTCAGGACACAACAAAACGAGTATTGATGAATAAACAAAATTCACTTTGAAACATGCGGCTCTCAGTTTCACTGCTCGAAGTAATTCTTTTTTGTAATAATTGTATCCTGAATAATCCTCTATTGTTCTGAACTTGTTACAAACTTCTTATATTCGTTCATAAAGCTGATTCCAAGTTTGTGTTGGTTGAGAATACATAAGTGACTTCAAGTATACCCAGACACAAAAATCGCAATGATTTAAATCAGGATATCTTGAGGATCAAGCAATTGGATCTCCTCACAGACCCACTATTTCCTATAAGTAGCATTCAGAAATGCATCGGATATCCGTCAAGTAAACATCGGAGGTTTTGTCTAATATCCAACGGAATGTCTTCTAATGAATCAGGTAACGTATAATGCAGAGAATGAAGATCATCTTACACAATCAGAAGATCAGAAAGTTGCATAGGTTCTAAGAAATAATAATAATAATAGTATTTAAACAACTGTGCAAAACTTAAACTGATATATCGTCTCACAATATAAGAATACTGATGAGCGTTTATCACATTTAAGACTCCATCCTTCGTGAAAGTAGATTCGCCGCAGAACGGCATATGATAAAATGAATTTGGGGTTGAATTTTGTCGTTATTCATTCGGTTAGAAAATTGAACAAGAGCTTGAAAATCTTACAAGTTTCCTCCCTGAAAAATAATTTCAAATATTTGGATACACTACAGCCAAATTTCTAATAGTAGTTTCAAGATTTTATGTCGAAGTTATGTTTACTTAATCTTTTTTCCTTAAATAAGCATCTTCCTGTACTGTCTTTCCTTAGGACCATTGATCCGGTTTCTCTCAAACTTTCGGTGCAGAGCAGTGAAACTGCTATGCAGAGTCGATGTGTCGCTGCTCCAGCATTGCATTACATTCCACCATAAATAAAATGCATATCTGCATATTCTTCAATAGTCAACGAACCCATTTGCCGCCATCTTTTTTATTTGATAAATCAGACTAAGGTACTTATATAATTGAGCATAAAACAAAAAGAAGAACCGTTTATTTGAAAAATTTCCAATCTGATCATTTGATTTCCAATGCCTACTACCATACTACTGATACTGATGTCTGAGCGAATAATGTAAAGAAAACACACAAACATTTCAAATACTAATATTTTTCTCGCAAACGGTACGTCCTAGCCGTTCCGAATAGTACCCCTTTTTTTATCTAAAATTGTCTGAACTATGCAATTTTGATATTGCAATTAACAAAAAATCGAGCTAAGAAAATTAGTTTGAAAATATCCGCTGACCTCCAAATATAACGCCTATGGTTATAACGAAACAATTATTTTAACATTAAAACACAGTATTTATGAAAACCTTTTGGAAATCCCAAGTTTAATCTTTTTAGGTAAGCTGTGATTGGAATAACTTTGAAACAACCAATGTCACAGGGTCATATGCAAAAAAAAATTACTATTTCTCCTTGGGTATATTTTTGGAGGAGAAGGAGCTACAATTTCACATATATACTAAAAATCAGAGGGGGTAGAACAACAGGTAAATTTCTTGTAGACAAAGCAAGACAAAATACAATTCGACATATAGAGATAACAATAAATTACTTATTGGAAAAACTTTAAAATATGAACAAAATCTAATGAAGTGGTAAATGTCGAATAGTAAGAAATTCAAATAAATAAGGAAACCATGGACATACAATGGAAGTTTGGAAATAAATAATTGGAAGCAACTAAAATATTAAATTAAAATTTCAGGATATTCTACACCTCTCTAATGGGCACATGAATTTAAACTTACATCAGGTGAAGAGACCTATTATTCATAAATATCAAAAAATCTATTTCATTGTTTTTTTTAAATCTATACTCAGGACAATTTTCAGATTCCATCGAAGTAAATAATACTTATCACGTGAGCGACGCAAGTTACACGATTTGTATGATTATGATAATTCATTGAAATCTTCTAAATACTTCGGGAAACGAAATGCACATTGAGTAAGTGAAAAGAGAACTCAAATGTATGATTACCGACTAATATAAAAAAAATTTGTTTTCGATATCTACAAATTCGTTATCGATTATTATCAGATGAAATTGAAACATTTTTTGAGAGATAATGCAAATACGAACCTATCGGTTCATCCTTTCCACAATTACTCAATATAGACTATGAACATCTCACCATGACAAACCTTGATATATGACCAAAATTACTTTATACATACTATGAACATCCCACCATGTAAGAATCTGAATGAATGAACGCTATACCTTGTTCATTATCGGTATTTAGCGACTTTCGAAAAAATGATCCGTCCCTCAATTAGTCAATACAGACTTAGAACATCTCACAATTTAAGAACTTGAATACCACAACTCCTTCACAGCCTGTATTGAGTAATAAGGGTATGGATGATCCATCCATCATTCTCAAAATTACTCAATACAGTCTTTGAACATCTCACAATGAACCTTGTTCATAGTCTGTATTGAGTAATAAGGGTAAAGATTATCCATCCATCCTTCTCTAAACTGTAAGTACCTTATTCATACTCTGTATTGAGTAATAAGGGTAAGGATGATCCATCCATCATTCTCAAAATTACTCAATACAGTCTTTGAACATCTCACAATGTCCCTTGTTCATAGTCTGTATTGAGTAATAACGGTAAAGATGATCCATTCATCCTTCTCAAAACTGTAAGTACCTTGTTCATAGTCTGTATTGATTGATAAGGGTAAGGATCCTTCTCAAAATTACTCAATACATTTTTTGATCATCTCACAATGTAAGATCTTGAATACAAGAACGCTGTACCTTGTTCATACTCTGTATTGGGTAATAAAGGTAAGGATGATCGATCCATCCTTCTCAAAATTACTCAATAGGTACAGTTTTTGAACATGTCACAATATAAGATCTTGAATACAAGAACACTGTACCTTGTTCATACTGTGTTTTGAGTAATGAGGGTAAGGGTGATCCATCAATCCTTTTCAAAATTACTCAATACAGTCTTTGAACATCTCACAATATAAGAATTTAGATATAAGAACACTGTACTTTGTTCATAGTCAGTATTGAGTAATAAGGGTAAGGATGATCAATCCATCCTTCTCAAAATTACTCAATACAGTCTTTGAACATATCAAATTGTAAGAACTTGAATACAAGAACACTGTACCTTGTTCATAGTCTGTATTAAGAAATAAGGGTAAGGATGATCCATCCATCCTTCTCAAAATTATTGAATATAGTCTTTGAACATCTCACAATGTAAGAACTCAAATAAAAGAACACTGTACATTGTTCATAGTCTGTATTGAGTAATAAGGGTAAGGATTAGTTTGAATGGTTTCGACAATGTTTCTTCTGTATTTGTGGAATTCTGGACTTCCATTGTCTATAAAAATATATCTGAAACAAAAATAAAAGAAAAGAAAACTTGATTAGTAAATGGCAAGAAAAGAAAATAGCTGAAAAATTAAATTCAATGAATTAGTAGTATCTGAAAAAAGAAAAGAAATAAGATTAGTAAATAATAAGTTGGAAAATGGTGAAAAAAATAAAATTATACAATATACACGACGTTTCGGTTAGTTGGGTATCTCTAACCGTTCTCAAGTGTAAACTGATTATCAGAGTTTGGATTGATCTTTATATACTCCCTTGATCAGTCGTGCCGTGTTGGGCGTCTCTCCCATTGGGCGAGGGAAGGAGCTTGAGACCACTGATACGCGCCAGGATTGGTCGCCACGCGTTTGCCACTTCAACACTGGGTTTACTGAAAACTTCATGGTTCTGTTGGATGAAAGCAGCTTCCTTGAATTTTCGTTTTCGCCAGTTCTGTTCCCGGTGGATAATCCTAGCATCGTTCCACTTAATGTTGTGATGTTTTGTCCATGCGTGATCGGCAATTCCCGATTTCGATGTTTCGGCTCTTCGTGTGTGTATTTGATGTTCTCCGATCCTAACATTAAGAGGTCTCTTCGTTTCACCGATGTATGAATCTCCACATTCACAGGGCACAAGGTATACGCAATTCTTATTGTCCGGGGGTCCATCTGGTTTAGTTTTTGTTCGCCTGCTTCTTAAGGTGTTGTCCGACTTGAACGCTGTTTTGATGTTGTACTGCTGAGCGATTCGCCTTATCTTCTCGGATATTCCCTTCACATAAGGTATGGTTATCATCTGGCAATTCGGGTTCTCCTCTCGTGTGGTTCTGTTCTGTTGACATTCCGCGATAGTCCTTGTTATTATCTTCTTGTTGTAACCGCTTTGTATCAGGTCCCTTTCGATGTTAGATATTTCCTGTTCCATGAGTCGGGGATCGCTGCAAATTGATGTCGCTCTCCTGAACAGTGTCCTGATTATTCCTTTCTTCGTGCTCATTGAGTGATTCGAAGCGGAGTTGAGGTATTGGCCTGTGTGTGTGGGTTTTCTGTAGACTGACGTACTGATGTGATTATTGTTATGTTTAACCAGAACATCTAGAAAGGGTAGGCTGGAATCCTTTTCTTTCTCCATCGTGAATTTGATGTTGGTGCGAAAAGCTGTTTAGATGGTTCAAAAACTCGTCCAACTCGGCAGCGGTCCCTTTCCAAATGATGAAAGTATCGTCCACATATCTTAGCCACATCTTTGGTTTCACGGGAGATGATTCTATCACTTGGCCTTCGAACCACTCCATGTAAATGTTGGCTATTACTGGTGAGAGTGGTGATCCCATTGGTAATCCATCGTCCTGGGAGTAGAATTCTTCTTTTATCTGGAAATACGAATTATTAATGCAACATCCCAACAGATCAATTACTCCTTCAATGGGTATAGATGTTCTGTCTGTCAGAGTATCATCCTCCTGTACATTTTGACTTGATGATAACCAGGGATTGCTGCGGTGGGTATGTGGGGTACATATTATCTACATCAAAACTGATGAGCTGTTCGTTGGGTCCTAGTTTGACGTCCTTGATCATTTCCACGAAGTGGCTGGAGTTCTTGACAAATGATGTTGTTTTCCCTTGTAAAGGCTGGATGATTTTCAACAGAAAATTCGCGAGATTACTTGTTGGTGAATTCCTGGAACTAGTAATTGGCCTGAGAGGTATTCCTGTTTTGTGAATTTTGGGGAGCCCGTAAAGATGAGGTGTCTTGCTATGATGTGGTGTTAGCATTGTTCTAGTTTTGTCCTCCAAATGATTCTTGTATTTCTTCAGTGTCTGATAGATCTTCCTCTCGATGCTTGGGGTTGGATCCTTTGTAATTGGTCTATATTTCCCTTACGGGCTCCCCAAAATTCACAAAACAGGAATACCTCTCAGGCCAATTACTAGTTCCAGGAATTCACCAACAAGTAATCTCGCGAATTTTCTGTTGAAAATCATCCAGCCTTTACAAGGGAAAACAACATCATTTGTCAAGAACTCCAGCCACTTCGTGGAAATGATCAAGGACGTCAAACTAGGACCCAACGAACAGCTCATCAGTTTTGATGTAGATAATATGTACCCAAACATCCCACGGCAGGAATCCCTGGATATCATCAAGTCAAAATTACAGGAGGATGATACTCTGACAGACAGAACATCTATACCCATTGAAGGAGTAATTGATCTGTTGGGATGTTGCATTAATAATTCGTATTTCCAGATAAAAGAAGAATTCTACTCCCAGGACGATGGATTACCAATGGGATCACCACTCTCACCAGTAATAGCCAACATTTACATGGAGTGGTTCGAAGGCCAAGTGATAGAATCATCTCCCGTGAAACCAAAGATGTGGCTAAGATATGTGGACGATACTTTCATCATTTGGAAAGGGACCGCTGCCGAGTTGGACGAGTTTTTGAACCATATAAACAGCTTTCGCACCAACATCAAATTCACGATGGAGAAAGAAAAGGATTCCAGCCTACCCTTTCTAGATGTTCTGGTTAAACATAACAATTATCACATCAGTACGTCAGTCTACAGAAAACCCACACACACAGGCCAATACCTCAACTCCGCTTCGAATCACTCAATGAGCACGAAGAAAGGAATAATCAGGACACTGTTCAGGAGAGCGACATCAATTTGCAGCGATCCCCGACTCATGGAACAGGAAATATCTAACATCGAAAGGGACCTGATACAAAGCGGTTACAACAAGAAGATAATAACAAGGACTATCGCGGAATGTCAACAGAACAGAACCACACGAGAGGAGAACCCGAAATTGCCAGTTGATAACCATACCTTATGTGAAGGGAATATCCGAGAAGATAAGGCGAATCGCTCAGCAGTACAACATCAAAACAGCGTTCAAGTCGGACAACACCTTAAGAAGCAGGCTGACCAAAACTAAACCAGATGGACCCCCGGACAATAAGAATTGCGTATACCTTGTGCCCTGTGAATGTGGAGATTCATACATCGGTGAAACGAAGAGACCTCTTAATGTTAGGATCGGAGAACATCAAATACACACACGAAGAGCCGAAACATCGAAATCGGGAATTGCCGATCACGCATGGACAAAACATCACAACATTAAGTGGAACGATGCTAGGATTATCCACCGGGAACAGAACTGGCGAAAACGAAAATTCAAGGAAGCTGCTTTCATCCAACAGAACCATGAAGTTTTCAGTAAACCCAGTGTTGAAGTGGCAAACGCGTGGCGACCAATCCTGGCGCGTATCAGTGGTCTCAAGCTCCTTCCCTCGCCCAATGGGAGAGACGCCCAACACGGCACGACTGATCAAGGGAGTATATAAAGATCAATCCAAACTCTGATAATCAGTTTACACTTGAGAACGGTTAGAGATACCCAACTAACCGAAACGTCGTGTATATTGTATAATTTTATTTTTTCACCATTTTCCAACTTATTATTTACTAATCTTATTTCTTTTCTTTTTTCAGATACTACTAATTCATTGAATTTAATTTTTCAGCTATTTTCTTTTCTTGCCATTTACTAATCAAGTTTTCTTTTCTTTTATTTTTGTTTCAGATATATTTTTATAGACAATGGAAGTCCAGAATTCCACAAATACAAAGGGTAAGGATGATCCATTAATTCTTCTCAAAATTACTCAATACAGTCTTTGAACATCTCACTATGTGAGAACTTGAATACAAGAACACTGTACCTTGTTCATATTGAGTAATAACGGTAAGGATGACCAATCCATCCTTCTCAAAATTACTCAATACAGTCTTTGAACATCTCACAATGTAAGAACTTAAATACAAGAACACTGTACATTGTTCATAGTCTGTATTGAGTAATAAGGGTAAGGATGATCCATCCATTCTTCTCAAAATTACTCAATACAGTCTTTGAACATCTCACAATGTAAGAACTTGAATACAAGAACACTGTATCTTGTTCATACTCTGCATTGAGTAATTGGGGAAAAGAAGATCCGTACATCCTTCCCAAAATTACTCAATATAGACGATGAACATTTTACAATGTAATAACCTAAATATATTATCACAATAACTCGATAAAGACTATGAACATCTAACAATGTAAAAACCGGAATATATGAACACTGTACTCGTTTCTTTTCGGTTTGCAATAATGTGCACAATCAACCTTGTATTGGAAAACAAGCATTTATTGGAGTGAGGTATAGGACGAGAATGATTATTCGGATAATTATTATCGATTAAACTATTTGTCATAGACAAAACACAAATCGAGTTATATCGAAAATGCAGATTGAATTATACACCGTGTTAACTTCAATTAAAATATCGAAAGCTTTATGATCTAGATCTCGAAACTTCCGTAGGAGATGAACCGAGACATTAACCTCAATAAATGACAATTCCGCAAAGAATAAATCATATTCGAGCCAACATCCATCATTATCAGCAACAACATTTAGACGTTTGAAAGTAAAGAACATTTAGATATTATTCTTATCAATACGTTGAGCAAAAGTGATGATTAAACGAAGTCAATAATATATCACATAATTAGACAAGAAAATTTTATATTATAACTCCAAAAAGTATTACTAAATTTGAAGATTTTTTAAATAGGATAAAATATTAAACAGTATCAAAAAAAAACTATTTTGGTTGTATTTTTCGCCCGTAATGCATCGCGTCGAGATGCGATTCTAACGGATTAAATTATATTTTGATAAATCACGTTTAAATAGTAAACCAAATTGAAAAGTATAATATAACTTATTTTATTTAAAAAAAGTGCAGTTAAGGAGAAAACTTGAAGCCAACGAAGGAACGTACGTCAACATTAACTCAATCCACATGCCAAATTGCAACAATGGATTGTAAACGAGAATTCGCGATAGCTGCTCCGTTCTAAATATATAGATAAATAGGTATGGTAAAATGCCGGTATGAAGAGTTTGAATTTACAACTAACCGAAGACGACTTCAATACAATTCTCTGTGGACATAGTCTTTGACGTAATCAATAATACAATTAAGATTTTCCGAAAAAGTTAAGAAAAATCCAGAGAAAAGACGATCATATGCTGATTTGTATCAAAATTTAAACAGGCTGAGCGATAGTGTAGACGACACTGAATACACAGTTGCACGTTAACGTATGTACAGTGAGCCTTATACAGGTATCGAGAGGATTGAAAAATGAAGAAAATTATTATTTAGAAGGGTTTGTGGAAACCAAACAAAAAAAACCAGAAAGAATGACTTTACTTAATCATTATGTTGCATAACATCAACTGGGAAGCTAAACTTAAAATCTTAAGAAACGGTTCCACCGGAGGAACATAATAATTACAAATTTCTTGGAACGCAACAGAGGGGTGCTCTAGAGACAACCAAAATAAAGGATGCCTCAACAGCCAGACAAAAAGAAGCTTAGAGATATATGGAAATCACAGCTGTCCGGTAAAAACAAGGTTTCTGCTAAAAACAGCTTGGCAGTCCCGATAGTCACTTACTCTTTCGGAGTGGTTAACTGGACGGTAAATGAAATTCTCAAACTCGATAGATCTACAAGAAAAGTAATGAACATGAATCGGAGCCTGCATCCCAATTGCTCGATACAGAGAATATACCTTCCTCGAACGCAGGGAGGCAGGGGTTTGCAAAGTTTGGAATACCAACACCATCAACAAACTTTGGAAATGGCAATAAGGATATTGAGAAGTGAAGATCCGCTTCTAAAAATGGTAGCTCATCATGAAATCAGGAATCAAGGAGCGTTCCTATTCAGAGCTGGACGGAGAGCCTTGGAAAAGCTCAATATGACCGGCATATCGATTGAGCCTGAGCTAGCAGGAACACCGATCACGCCGGCCGAACAAAGAAGACTGGGTAGGCAAATAAGACAGGCACAACTGAAGACACTACTCGAAGATCATATGAGTAAAAATCTACACTCCATATATTACAGGAATTTGGAAGAACAGGGCCTGTCGGAAGAATTATCTTTTGCCTTTTGGAAGTCGGCTGGGCTTAAGTCGGAAACGGAGGGATTTGTGCATCGTGTACTGACGCTCGGGATGCGATTTGAACGGAATAATCCCCGCGCGGGGCAGCGCCAATGTAGGAAAATGATTGAAACTACCAAAAGGCACTTCCGCAATATTAACTCAATCTACGTACCAAGTTCGAACCCTCTAACTCAATCTGCAGAAGCTGTGGAGTTTGACAAATTTTTAAAAACTACGAAAAAACAAGAAATATCTATGTAAAAATAGCGGCGATTGGAAAAATACAACCAAATTTAAACTATTCCTTTCTATTACATTTCATCTATCTATTCATGATAGCTCTAGGTTTGCCAATGGCCCTTCATATCGCTATACGAATTTTTAACCTATTGCCCAGGTGTCTGCGGTTAACTGAGAGTATTGAGGTCTTCAAAAAGCATCTTTATAAACATCTTATTGATTGTGAACCATATGGGTTCTATTAATGAATTTGAGAGTTCCTGTAATATTTAAAGGTATTTCTCTTTGTTTTGAATTATCGAACCTTTTTCTTTGTATTAGTTTTATTTTGACTTTTTCATTTATATTGTGAATACTCATTGGAGTGAATAAATTGAATTGTATTGTATTCCTCGTATTCTTAATTGAAATTTATTGAAAATTAGTTTCTACTTTTCAGTTTGCTTTAGGTAAAGCGTATTTTTCAGTTTTTTAAACTATTATTTGAATTGAAATAAAAAAAGTGCAAGGAGTGCAAAATGCTTAGCTCTAAACATAAGAGCAGCATTCTAAAGTTGTAAGACTTATTAAACAGCAATAGCTATTTTGGCGTGAACAGATTTTTTAGCACCAAAAAGGTACCTAAGTTTTGGAGTTAACGTCGACTACTGAGGTAGTTTATTCTTTTACTCAATAACTTGGTGTCCCAATAATAATAGAAGATCGATGAGGAAAGTTTTTGTTGAGAACTTGGTGGCATTGAAGGCAACCAAATTAACAGATATCCAGTTAGAACTGACCTCAAAGTTGCAAATGATTGACTCTGTTTGTGTGACAAAAACACTGACAGGTCTCTTGTTGGCAGTAGATGTAATTGAAGTGGTATTGGCCTTCTCAGTTCAACTGATAATTCATACTGTCAACTATTTCAATTTATGTTAAATTAGTAAAGGAATAATTGAAAATTGATTGAAGTATGAGTTAAATATTTGATTTCCAACAGAAAAATACTTAACAATAACTTGCTTCAGTTCTTGTTGGAATTAACAACAACAATTTGATTATACAATTTGCTGACGATACCTCCGCAATTATTAGCGAGTCAGACTTTTCGGGTTTGAGGCATAAACTCTTTGAATGCTTAAATCTCCTAAAAACATGGTTTACAAACAACAACCTAAAATTGAATATTGATAAAACGCAAATTATAAAGTTTTCTTATGGTTCAAACCCAAAAAATTTAATATTACATCATGACACAACCACTCTGAATGTAACCAACCAGATTACATTTCCAGGACTAGGTATTGATTCACGACGGAATTGGTCATACCACATTGATTGTTTAGCCAAAAGCATATCTCGGTACTCTTTCGCATTAAAAAAGATTAGAGAGCTGGTAAACTTAAAAACAGCAATCATTACCTATCACGCGCATATAGAGTCTAGAATTCGCTATGGTTTGATCTTTTGGGGAAATGCTAGTGAGGCCGATCGACTGTTTAGAATACAGAAAAGGTGTGTTAGGAATATTTTTAATCTCGGCTACAGAGATCATTGTAGAGAAATTTTTTCTGGTAAAAAAGTATTCACTTTGTATAGTCTTTTTATATATATGGACCTATTCCAGGAGAACATTAGAAATCACGGGCTTAACACAAGAAACATAGGCGACCTGAAAAGCGATCGCTTTAAATACACATACTTGCAAAAAAACGTGGTGCACAGTATTCTTGAAATATATGATAAATTTAATAAATCATTTCCAAATAATATAAGTGACCTCCCTCCAAGGACGGCTGAAGGGTAGGTTAAGGGAAATTCTCACTCAAAAGGCTTACTACGAGGTGCAGGAGTATTTGAACGACTCTTTCTAAGTTTTTAGTTGTTATGTCCACATGTACATGTAATTTTGTGTGTTTTATTTTGGTTTTTTGTTGTTCTAAAATTGTATAATTTTTACTTTTAATTTTAATTTTAAATTTTACTTTGACGTGTTCTACACCTATATGGTTGACTCTAGTGTATTATGTAAATGCCTAGGTGAACAAATAAATGATTTCTTCTTCTTCCTCTATCAATTAGATGTCTTCGAATGTGCGAAATAAGACATTGGCTAACCCTTACACGTTCCGAATTACGATAGGTACTGAATGAATGCAGCAACACCTGAACCCATTCACATGATTGGACAATTTATTGCAATAACAAAGCGACGCGAGAGGAAAAAATAAACACAAAAGAGAAGATTGGTCTCGGAGCAAGGTGACGTAGTTAATTAGCCTTTTAAAAATGCTCTTATGAGAACATTCGTATCAGCCTATATCAGGCCAGTAAAAATGATTCTCTATTACAACAAAATCATTAATATGCATGAGTCTAAATTGTAAGAGGGAATGTAAATTACACGAGACGTAAATAGAGTCAATCTGGAGACAGGGGCGGATCCCGGTCGAATTGTTTTCAGCTACATTGAAACGAAAAGTTTCATAACTTGAATATCTCACGTGGAAATTATTGTTGTCTATTCACGGTCTAATTTCAACCATCCAAAACTTGCGCTTTCTGCGATTATCAACAAAAAATTATAATTCAAAATTTTTTACGATAACAAAACGCAGGTTTTCACGTTGAGATGACATTGTATATAAAATTATTATAGTTTAACATGCAATACAATTAGTTATTTAATTAACACCGAGAAACCTTTCAAAATTACTGTTTATGTACTTACAGAATGGAAAAGATGATATCTATCGAATCACTTCTGATAAGAAAATGCAAAAACATTCTGAGGCATCAACAAATAATTGATGAATTACTGGCAAAGATTCGTTTCTGAATTTGAAAAAATATGTTCACTATTTTCATTCCTATAAAATCACATTCTAGTTATTTCAATTAATATGAAAAAAGAATTTGACTATTTCCATTTCCGTAATAGTATATTACATACGGAGGTGGGAAGTGTTACATTATTGTCGACAGAGTTAGTTGAGGCGCGTAGCGCCGAAGTGAACTAATATCTCGAGACAGTGATGTAACTTTCCACCGAGGTTTGTATGCTATTTTATTTACAACTATAATCTTCTAAACAAAAATTCGGAAAAAAGCAAATTTTTAATTTTTTCTCAAACATCAACAATAAAATTACAAAGACAACCATAGAATGATGATGACAACTAACAACAAATAACTTATTTTCCCAATAGTGAGTAGGCGGGTGTTTAATAAACACTTCAAATTTGTCAGCTCTTGTCAGTGTCCGGACCGTGTAATTTAATTTTTTTATAAAATGTGGGATATAGAGCTGGAGTGCACACCGCCAGACATAAAGGAAGCAGCGGAGAAAGCTGAAGAAAATCTTATGCCCCAAAAAAGTAGACCGAGGTATGTAAAGCATATAATACGTACAGATATTGGTGCGCCAAAAAAGGGGTCACAAAAGCTGCATCGGAAAACATCGTTCTTGCCTACTTCAGTGAAATGGCTAAGACTAAGAAATCGTCAACCTTATGGTCTACGTATTCCATGATAAAAACAACCTTAATTATCAGAGACAAGGTTGACATACCAATGTATGGAAAAATTTATGGCTTTTTTAAAAAGGCAAAATGCCAATTATAAACCGAAGAAATCAAATACCTTTACCCAAGAAAATGTTGATATTTTCTTAGATGAAGCACCAGAAGAATTTCTTGTTCTGAAGGTTATTATTCTAACACTAATAAAATAGTTATTTTTATTAATATTTTTCAACATTTTAGTTTGGTTTGGTAATTGGCCTTTCGGGAGCCTGCAGAAGTGATGAACTTTTTAAGATGAAAGTCCAAGATATTGATATTTTGGAAAAAAAGATCAGCATCATCATTCCTCACACAAAAACATATCAAGCACGATCGTTTCTGATATTAAACACTAAATGGGTTGAAATTGTAAAGAAATATATGGAACTCCGTTCACGAATTCAAAATGAGAGGTTTTTCATGCAAATGAGATTTGGAAAAATTACCAATCAAGTCTTTGTACACAATTCCATATCGCAATTTCCGAAAAGAATAGCATCGTTTTTGAAACTAAATAACGTCGGCGAGTATACCGGGCATTGTTTTCGGCGTACAGCAGCAACTTTGTTCACAAACAATAGAGGAGATGTTCTACAATTAAAGAGATTGGGAGGATGGAAATCGAGTACCGTGGCGGAAGGCTATGTAGATACTTCGTTCTCCAATCAAACGAAGACTGCTAATCTGCTCTCATCAGTCCCCATGAACAGTTCATCATCTGTACCATAAGAACTGAACTTTTCAAGCAAAGAAATTACGCATGGGTTAATGGTTTCTGTAGCATCTCATAATAGTTCGACCATAACGATCAATTTCAATAATGTCAATAATCCCTAAATATATGTACATACAGAAATTATTAATCCTTTGTTTGAAAAGTTCAGTTCTTGTTAATTTTGTGTTTACTAATCCTAAAGAACTTAAGAAGTGCTAATGTTGTCAAGTGTGCTTATAAGTCTCAATAAAATCAAATAGGTAAATGAACTTTTTATTTAAAAAACTTAAAAAAGACATCTTCTCTTAAAATAAACAGAAAAAAATCCTCTCACGGGTGAAAAATTTCCCACCCGTGGGTGGGAAGTGAAAGTAGGTAATATGTCAGTTTCAGACATTTTAAACGTCAGTAATGATGACATTACATATATAGTTGTAAATAAAATATATTTTTAGCAGGTTTTCACTTTGAAAACCTGCTTATTAAAATGGGTGCGATTAGCAATGTTGGACCTACGACCAAGATAGTTTTTCGTTTCATTACTTTTTATGATGCTTGGCACCTTCTTCAGATGCTAAAGGCAAAATAAAGGAGTTTGCCTTTATTTCATTTAATGAAAGTTTGTATCTAGGTAGTTTTGTATGATATCTTGAATGGGATTGGTTTTGGTTCGAATTGGTTGGGGGGTTGATCTCCTGGGGGAAGAAATAAATCTTGTTTACATTAAAAAGGTCGCAACTTTGGAGTAATAGGGTTTTAAGTTTTGTAGGTAGGTATTTTCGAAAGATATCTCGGATAGAATTGGTTTTGGTTCGAATTGGTTAGGGGGTTGACCTCCTGGGGGAAGAAATAAATCTTGTTTACATGATAAAGGGCGTAATTTTGGAGCAATAGGATTGAAAGTTTGTGAGTAGGTAGCTTCGTATGATATATTTAATGCGAATTGGTTGGGGGTTGACCCCCAGGGAAATAAATCTTGTTTACACTATAGAAGGCGCAATTTTGGTACGATAGGGTTGAAACTTTGTAGGTAGGTAGTTTCATACGATATCTTGGATGCTATTCATTTTTATATGAATTGGTTGGAGGGTTGACCCCCGTCGAAGGAAATAAATCTTATTTACACGATAAAGGGCGCGATTTTATAGAAATAGGGTGGAAAGTTTGTAAGTACGTAGTTTCGTATGATACCTTGGATGTGATTGGTTTTGGTACGAATTGGTCGGGGGTTGATCCGCCGGGGAGGAAATAGTTATTGTTTACACATTAGAGGGCGCATTTTTTTTAAATTTGGAAAAGAATCATAATTTAATGAATATATTTTTTGAACTGGATACGTTATGAAAACCCGCTTTTCTAATGCAGCTCGCTGCGATAGAGTTTTTTTATTATATTATCGCATTTTGACTATATTTATATAAAAATATACTTCAACTCTGCACAAAAATAAAGTAAAATTAAACGTATAAACATCACCTCTAGAATAACTATACACAGTTAATTGTTTTATCTGATGATAGTGCAGTAAAGCCTATTCAATTCAAATGATAATAGTTGAGTACTTGATGATGATATCAACTAATATAAAATTAATACAGGAATAATTGAAAATTAATATATACGTGTTAAAAATTTGAAGGAGATTTAACCCTCACCATTAATGCAAATTCATCTAAGGGTGTGTAAGTTGAATAATTATCAAATCATGACTGATAATTTGTCATTAAAAAAAATTTGATCTTCTTTGTTCACGTCAAATTATAATATAATATAATATAATCACCTCTAGAATAACTATACACAGTTACTTTTTTTATCCGATGATAGTGCAGTGTAGCCTATTCAATTCAAATGATAATAGTTAAGTACTTGATGATGATATCAACTACTATAAAACTAATATAGGAATAATAATATATAATATAAATAAAATTAATATATACATTTTAGTGAAAGTTCATATTCATAACTTTATAAAGAAATAAAAAAACTAACTTTTCACAGGTTGAAATAAAAATCTATTGAGTAAACGCGTTTCGTCATAACATTGACTTCATCTCGTACTAAACTATCGTACGTTGATGACGTCATTGTTTGCTATACTGAAACAGATAGACAACTGGATAATTTCATTAGGTACTTATATTAATTCCATACACCCTCGTATTAAATTTTCTCTAGAAACTGAAATGAATAATTCTATTAATTACTTAGATTTAACTATTACCAGAAAAAGCAACAAACACGAATTTTCAATTTTTCATAAACCATCTCATACAGATATTACAATTCATAACACATCACTACACCCTTTTTCACATAAATTAGCGGCTTATCATAGTATGATTCATAGACTTTTCAAAATTCCGTTGTCCGAAGCTAATTTAAAAAGGAATTGCATATAATTAATCAAATGGCAGTAAATAATGGTTATTCACCTAATATGATTGACAGCCTCTTTCAGAGGAAAAAATACAAAATGGCAATTTCAGAAATTTACCCACTTATATCTGAGAAAAGTAGAGTATTTAACAGTTTAACATACTTGGGCAAACCTTCCGAAAACCTGAAATTGTTTTTCAAAAACAAAATTTCAAAATTTCATATAAAACCAATAATAGCATTGGAAAATTTATTAAAAACAACAAATCAAAAATTCATAGAGATGAACGTACTGGTGTTTATAAACTGGACTGTACCGATTGTGAAAAATTCTATATAGGACGTACAATTAGAAATTTCAAAACTCGAATACACGAACACCAACGTAGCTATACTAAGCAGAAAACTGACTCTAATTATGCGTGCCATCTTATTCAAGAAAACCATACCTTTAATCACAATTATAATATATTACAATTTGAAAATAGTCTCCACAAAACCAACTGTTGGGAATCCCTATACATAAATAAATATAAAAATTCCGGAAATTTAGTTAACGACCAGATTGAAGTAAACCGTTCTCCTCTCCTTAATCTGTTCAATGTACCTACTAATAGCTCTGAATGAATTGCTTATTGTTATTTAGTTTCTCTAGGAACCCCTCTGTTATATTCAATTTTCGTATAAATAGATTGTTTTGTAATACCATAGTTTAGTACGAGATGAAGTCAATGTAATGAAGAAACGCGTTTACTCAATAGATTTTTATTTTAACCTGTGAAAAGTTAGTTTTTTTTATTTCTTTATAAAGTTATAATATATACATGTTAAAAATTTGAAGAAAATTTAACGCTCACCATTATTGCAAATTCACCAAGGGTGTGTAAATTGAATATTTATTAAATCATGACTAATGATTTGGCATTAAAAAAAATTTGACCTTCTCCGTTCCCGTCAAATTATAATACAATATAACCTCCCTAGTTTAAGTACCTATATCAAATTATAAAAGATTCTATCGTCTTGATAGCAGCTGACAAATTATTTGTTCTGTGTGAATTTATTCAACATTGAATAAATGAAATGATTTTTGATAAAAAGCCATACCGTCGATAATTTAAATGTTTCCAGGATTACGGTAAAATGAAAAAGAAAAATGAAGGACACCCTACTGCGTACCACTAGGAATGATAAAACCTCTCGGCGCATGTGCATGTCGTCAATATTTTTTGAATGTATATATTATATAAATTAAATAACAATGAAAGTCGATTTTACGAATGAAATGAAGGAAAATTGCAATAAATGTATTAATAAGTCGATATTACGAATAAAATCCGTGAAAATTTAGCAAAAAAATTCATTGTTTGACTGTCGAATTTGAATATCCTATCCCGGCTCATTTTGCTGCAAATTATGAATCAGATTGATAAGATATCTCTATGGATGGGAAGCAGACACAGACGCAGAATCAAGCTCAAGCTATCAACGTCGCTTGGTTACCGTGGCAGACAGAGCACTTCGACGCATGTTTTGTATATTCGTACATATCGACCTTGGCGCATGCGCATGTCGTAATGCCTATCTAAAAAACGCTATATTTTTTCATTATCCGTGGTAAAAATGGGGAATTCAAATTCCCTAATGAAATCATATGTGTTTTATCGATATCCGTTGGAATTTTTAAAATCGGGCCAGTTACCAACTTTTTGTCGTGAGACTATAACCCCTTTAGCTTCGCCTCGGGGTAAAAACGAGTAAGCAGTAGAGCTCCGTCAGTGAAGTTGTGCTTTTCCCTCATTTTTATTCTTTTTCGCATACAAATTATTAACCCCCTTAGAAAATCAGGAGGGACTGAAAAGCTACACAAAGCTTGTAAACCTGCAAAACCACATGAAATTTCTGAATAAAAATTGTGGTGGTGATAGAAAACATTCTTAAACCCCAAAGCACCACCTCTAACATTAGCTCCATTCACATACAAACTTTCATAATTCTAAGCGAATTAGGAGTGGTCGAAAATCCTCAAAAACTATTGAAATTTCAACATGAAAATTGCAGCTATTAACGAAATCAATTGAGATCCCTGAGTATGGTAGGTTGATTTACCCAAGGAAATTTTGTTTTTCTCAAACCCCACTCTGATAAACCTTGATTTAAAAAAATGATATATTTTCATGTTACACACAATGTCAAAGTCGCAGCCATCTGTGGTAATTTTTGAGGACGTGAAATATTAACAAAACAATCAGAACCTTGCGTATGATACACCATTTTCATGGAAATTTCATGTTTATTTTTCGAAAAAAAATAAAATACGGCACTTCCTCAAGAAAACTATCAAGTTTGTGTTATATCTCAAAAACTAAATGTAATTTGACATATTGTTTTTCAGTGGAGAACTATCAAGGTCTTTAAAAAAACTAGAAAAAAGGCTTTTTCGAAAAATCGAAAATTTCGATAATAGTAATAGTAATAGTAAAAGTGATAGTAATAGTAATAGTAATAGTAATAGTAATAGTAATAGTAATAGTAATAGTAATAGTAATAGTAATAGTAATAGTAATAGTAATAGTAATAGTAATAGTAATAGTAATAGTAATAGTAATAGTAATAGTAATAGTAATAGTAATAGTAATAGTAATAGTAATAGTAATAGTAATAGTAATAGTAATAGTAATAGTAATAGTAATAATAATAGTAATAGTAGTAATAGTAATAGTAAGTTTATCAATGCCATAAACTAATGATGAACATACAGTTATATAATGAAATAGATATCGCGACATTTCAAAAAGGCAAACTTTTGAAAATTCACATGTAGCTCGAAACCGACTTGACCGTATATATATATATGTGCATATTTGTATATTTATTATATATATATATATATATATATATATATATATATATATATATATATATATATATATATATATATATATATATATATATATATATATATATATATATATATATATATATATATATATATATATATATATATATATATATATATATATATATATATATATATATATATATATATATATATATATATATATATATATATATATATATATATACTATATATACACGGAAAAAAATATTTAGCAGTTCTATTTGCTGGAGGTATAATTGCTGAAATAGCGGAACTGCTGTGAATTCAGCGAAAGTATTAGGTATATGCAACAAATCAGTTTGTCAAATCTTCAAGTCTCATTTTGCTAGGGGGAATACTGCACCGATAGCAATTCAGCTGCTCGAATAGCAATAACATTCAACAGATTAGTTCTGCTAAAATCCAACAGATCATTCTGCTGACAAAACGAATCTCAACTGCTAAAATAACTGAATAATGCAGATTTTATGAAACTAGTTCTGCTAACGTAACTAAGTATAATAACGATTTGAATCTGTAATACTTGCAGGATGAGCTGCAGATTTCCTAGAAGTTCATTCTGCTCTTTCAACATTTTATGATGGTAAACATTGCAGACAATCATGCAGATTTAACAAAACAAATTGTACACCGTGCAGAATATTCAGTCAAATTATGATTTCTGTTACTACAACAACTATTCTGTAAATTGTACAGAACGTATCTGTTATTTTCACGGTCACGCTGCTATTATAGCGCATGGGTATATCAGTTCGCGTCTTTTCTCAACCTTAACTAACTCGGAAGGCTGTATTAAAACATTCATGTTCGTTTTGAGTTGAGTGAGTACGTAACAATGGCCGATACAGATACAGAAGATTTTCTCAAAGCTTGGGGTTTGACAAACTATGTCGAGATTTTCAGAGGTAAGTGTTCTGATAAACTTGTAATCAAAATTCTGAATATTATCCAGCAAATGTGTATTTTGTTATTAAGACAAAAATTACTGATGTTGTATTTTTCGTTCAGATAATGGAGTCACGTCAAAAGTATTAGTAATGATGCAAAACGACGTTTTGAAAGACCACATTCCATTAGCAGGGGACCGGACGATATTTCTTGCCAATCAAAACAATTGGAGATGAATCCTTCAAATTCTTCCTCCAGTTACATCTTTAGGGCCAAATTCTGAAAAGGTATGCCACTTCGATTAATTTTTGCAATTGAATTATTATTATAGTAATAGGAATTAGAGGAATTGAAACACCCTTTCTTATACTTATTCAAATTCAAATTTGATCTACGTTTACACGTGACTATTGTCATAAATGAAAACCAAATAATTGAAAATGAAAAAATATATTTGACGAATCATTCCTTCAAGATAAAGCAATACTAAGGAGGTCTCATGGAAGTATTCTTGGTCTCAACAAATTATTTTCCTTATTTCCATTGTTCACAAAGAAAATGCAGATTTTTTAGGATTCATACTTTATAGACAGTTTTCAAATAACATTATTTGAATGTGTCAATTTGTTTGTATAAAATTCTTTAGTATTTCATAGTAAATTATCGATATGTTCTGAAAATTTTAGTCTTCCGAATAAAATGTCGTGTCACAATGGAATTTTTTTTTCCAGGAGTCTACTGAGTCAGACAGCTTTTTATCCAATCTGAGGATTGAAGGCGAAGAGCACCATTTCATCGATTTTAATGCTAACGAAGCAGTTGAGGGACCATCAAAAATATCTGCTTTTAGTTCAAGAGACTTATGTTGTGAGTGTGAAGTCAAACGAAGAAGAACTTGGGAATATTCTGGATAAAAGTTATGAAGGCAAGGCCTACTATAATAAATTTTTTTATTTTTTTGTATCTATTCATAAATTACGTTCCTGAAAACATGTACCTGTGATAATTGTGATAACTTTACATTAGTAGTTTAGAAAAGAATCATCTGTTAAGATGGATTACTTCAGATTATTTTATGTACCTATATAAACATATAAATATATTTTTTGATAATTTTCTTGATATGAATATTTGTAAATATTTCTTGGAATTTCTTTAGCAATAAAATGCTCCATTAATTAGTTGAACAAATTATATATTAGCGAAAGTTTGACGCTTCTTTACGTATTGCAACTTCAGAAAAAATGGCCATTAATTTCTTAAACAGAACACCTAATGAAGCGTCAATCATGTTCTAACGGCTCATTTCTTCAAGCGATAGTGCCTGTTATTGCTTGAAAATCAAGAAAAATGTCACATGGATATATTTACATAGGTAAATATATGTAAAACCTAATCAGACATATCTGTAAAAGTTTGTATTGAAAACGTGTGCGATATTGGGATGTTATGTTCATTTTGTTACTTTTTGATAAATCAATTATATTTTATACATTCACATACATACTTTTATTTCCTATTTTCCAAACATCGTATTTCGAATAATAAAGTTGTTAGTATGATTTATAAATGAATTAAGAACAAGAAGATACAATAAATAGTTTAATTTCCTCAGTTTTGAATATTTTAAATTAAGTCATAGATAAAATTTGTTTCAACTGGTAGAAGAATATCTGTGTTATTTGTTGGGTTATATCTATGTTATTGTCCTGGTAGAACAAAGTATACCATAGCTGCTAGATGCTCTGTAGCTTTGGTTCATATTCCTGGTGATGACTTATTATGAATATCATCGAGATATATTTATTTCATTGCATTTCATATTGCTCTATTCACATTACTACATAAGCATATATATATATATATATATATATATATATATATATATATATATATATATATATATATATATATATATATATATATATATATATATATATGTGTGTGTGTGTGTAGTAATTTGTATGAAGCAATATAAATACTATGAATGAAATATATCTTGTTGTATTAACGGTAATGTCCTGCATCAATGACAATAGATGCTGTGAATTTTACAAACCATCTTGTATAAAGAGCATGCAATTTGGTAGATTCAACAGACTTATATATTTTCATTTGCGAGACATTCTGCAGAATTAACAGAATACAAATGCAATTAATCATATCAATCTGCTGGAATAGCAGACTAAACTCTCATCGAAGTGTTATTCCCAACAGGCCATACTGTTGTAACAGCAGCATGTTTGGTACATCCAATACTATTCAGTTTGTTAAAAGTACAGAATGAGACGATAAATTATGTAGTTAAAAATGTTGAAATTGCAATTTAAAGTTGCAACTTCAACAATTCGTGATGGCAATAGTAGTAGAACCCGTTTTATAATTTCAACAAATTCTTGTTACTTTAACAAATTGAATTTAGCAGAAAGTGAATCGTTGATCTAACAGACTGCACTGCAGTCACTGTGGGAACATAAATTTCTGTTGTATTTGCAATTTTTTTGTTGAATTTACCAGAAATTTCTTTCAGTGTATATATATATATATATACTATATATGTATATATATATATATATATATATATATATATATATATATATATATGTATATATATATATACATACATATATGTATATATCATTGAAAATATCTCGAAAATCGTCAGAAGGTCTAAACCGGATATAAAAACCTCTCCTGCACCTAACACTTGACTAACGATACAGTCAATTATTTTGGTTGATCGAATGAATGAATAAGCATTATCGCTAATTGAGTATATTTTCAAACCACTGCTCACATAAAATTATGAGAAGGCATACGACAAAATTTCGAATGAATAACCTCCGATAATTTGCCAGTGAATTCCTTCATTATAATAAACACAAATCTGCGAGTGAATGAAGTGAATAGTCTCAAACACAGTTAACTCTGTACTCAATTTGAAGTTATTTCAACCCTCTCCATGAATGTTAAATTATGACAGGAAAAATGACAATACGAATCTAAACGGCGGAGGTTATCTATTGTTTTTTTTTCCGACCAGCAGAAGGTTTTTCGTGATTTCACACATTTCAAATCGGGGGACAGGAAGGATGTTGCGCGACCTTCCAAAAACACGACGTATTCGAAGTCACTTTGCAGTAATTTCCCTATTTAATTCACCGTGACGCATCCTGTACACCAATTACAGTGGGTTCCAAATTCCATACAGAGAGCTGTTTTCATCATTACGATCCGAGCACAATTCAAATCTACAAAACTGCGTTTTTATCTGGCAGCGTGGGCTGCTTCGGACAGAATTTTGGTGCGCAACCCAGTTTCAAACTCGAATTCCGGAGCCTAATAGAACTGTAAAGATATCTGGGTCGAAATTTGGCATAGTCGGCGTTTTATAGAGCAAATCCGTACGTTTTTAATGGAGTATTTCATAATGTGGGCGAGAGTAATTCTACATGGCGCCAACGTAAAAATTCCTCAGTTTTGCGGTATACTTTTCAGTCTAGTTTTGCGTATTATCGAATATCCACCATATCAAACACGGCAATAATAGAAAATAATTAAATAATCAGGTAAAAAAGTTTTGAAGTTTAAAAATACACTATGTGAAAAATACCTCAAGGTTTTCGTTCAAAAAATCATGACATCGAATGATTTTTTTGGAATTGAATAATCGAGTAAATGGCAAAAATTGAACTTATATTTCTCCTAGTAATAGAGATATTTTGGGTGAGAAAAATTGTACTATGGCTGGTTTGTTCACTTCGTTAAGAATGTGAAGGGTGGAATGTAACCCTGACGTTGGGACGTGGAACTATGTCAAGGGGTGTATAACTTGAACCATAGCTTCATGAGTATTGGTGAACTTGTTATTGAATTCCGGAAACGATGAAGAAGACGAGTCATCCGGATCTTTTTTTGTCATTTATAACTGGAACACTTTGAATTGTGCAAAACAGGACCTAGAAGATAAAGTCAATTTTGATAGACAAGCTTTTGTTTCATACTTAAAATATCTGTCGATTTTAATGTACCTATGATCAAAAAAGTTACTGGTCTATACGCATATTTATTCAGGACTTCCTTCTGCATCTATTCGTATGCTCAAGTCTGAAAGAGTTTTTCCCAAAGTAGTCATCAGTTTTTATAGTATCTCATAAAAACCCAAACCAATGCAGAAACTCAATATTGATTGATGTGCTTCACGCACTTCCAAAATCTTAACATTCTGTATGATTGTCGATGGTTGGTATCGTATCAAAAACAGTAAGCAAAAAATCAACAAATTTTAAACTATTGAAATTATATGACCATTTTCCAGTGACAACAAATTGTTACTGATAGATGTACACAGCTAATTTAATTGCACTAGATATATTTTTTTAAATTCTCTTTGATGTCCGTCTCATAGGAATAGGTGTCCATAGCTCTCTGAATTTCACATTTTCGTACATTGATCATGGGTTGCGTGAACTGAAATGTGGTTGAATTCTTGAAGAAGACATTTTTCGTCGAATAATGTTGATTATCTTCCAAATCCTAGGCATTTTATACCTTATTCTATGATATTTTTTTAATTAGAGCTGCAATTTTTAAAAAAATTTGAAATTTTACTGGTAATAGTTCAATATTTCCAGAACACTCTGTAATTCAGATGAAAATACTACGTCAATATAAAACATGACTCTTGGCATTCAAAAAAATACAATAAAAAATACAGGTCCGTATTTGAAAATTGAAAGTTGAGGGTGGCCCAATTTATACGACACCCTGTATATAATTTTTATTCAGATATTTAGATAGCCTACAAAAAGTGGCAATGGCAAAGTGACAATTGTTTTGAAAATAAATTCATTAAATAAAAAGATATAGGCAAAAAAAGGATTTCGAAATTTTCGATTTTTCCTACATAACTCCAGAACTGAAGGAGCTAGATCAGATTTTTTTTATCCATATAACTGACCTCTGAAATATGCCACTTTGCCCCCATTTAACCATCCCTCTATCTCTTACCGTTATCGAAATCCCCATGCATCTACTCGAATTTGAATAGCGCTGTATATTATATATATATATATATATATATATATATATATATATATATATATATATATATATATATATATATATATATATATATATATATATATATATATATATATATATATATATATATATATATATACATACATTACATAAAGTGAACAAGGAAAATTCTTTAATCATTTGAAAAATTATCAAACAACTTTCCAAGGGAGCTGGTTATACGTATTCCGCAACGCAAAATCTGCATTCACAATCGAACGGTTGCGTTAACACAATCGTATTTTTCGGAGCGCACTCTCGTGAGTATCCAAAGATTTTAAATCACTATGTTAGTGTGCCTTGGAATCATATACACCACTGTACGTGTTTACGCGACGATTTTCTGCATTTTCGATCTAAGCGGTGAATTGTTGTTTCCCAATATCTTTTGTGGGAAGGCTCTCTGGATTGTTATCCAGACAGTGTTACTGACTACGATTTGTATTGGGGAACAATTAGAAATTTGTTAATTCACTCCGAGTCGAATAAGCTGCATTGATGAGATCTAATAAGATCGAAACAGCTGTATGCAGATTTTGAGTCGGGGTGACTTGACAATTTTTAAAATTCACCGTTCGATTGTGAATGCAGATTTTGCGTTGCGGAATTCGAATTTTTTAAATTATCAAAGAATTTTCCTTGTTCACTTTATGTAATGTATGGAATTGACCATGGTCAACAAGTATGATTTTCATGATTTGATATATATATATATATATATATATATATATATATATATATATATATATATATATAGAATATGTAGTAGAATTCATATTATCAATAGTAATAGTTTCCGCTAGTTAAGTGTTCTAATTTTTGAAGATTGACGATGTATTTTCTCCAAGAACCGAAGAAAATTGTACCTTTAAAAAAAAAGTATTTCTTCAGCAGTAATAACTACTTATTTTGTGAAGATTGAAGTTGATTGTAACCTAAAAAAAACTTCAGGTTCAATCAATTGGGTGTACACTCGGAATTTAGGAATTTTGATAGCAGCCTTTCTGAAGAAAAAATTGGATTGAATAATTTTTTTTCGAAATTGGGTCTATTACAAGAATGCAGAAAGAAATGCAAGAGTGCAAGGAATTCATACGGTGACTTACTCATTTATACGATTAATAATTACTTAGATTTCTCATCAGAATATAAGACAACAAGGGTATTACTCTAATCAATTATTCCATTTTACATTTTACAAATAATGTAACTATAGCCTTTAATAAATTATTGCCCTTACCCTCCATACTTACCGAAATGGTAGACCATTGTAAAAACTAGCTAAAAATTATGTAAAACCAGGGCACGTTTCTGAAGAAGTCCTTACCTGAAAGAAAAATGATTTTTTTGAAAAAATTACAACAAACTTCAATAATGTACTAAGTAGGTACGCATTTATAGAAATTAAAAACGTTTTAGTTCTTCATACTATAACTTTATCGAATATCTAAAGAACATTGATGGTTTTCATTCAACATTACTGATATGTTTATATTCAAAATCGTCGTATGTTTAAATCATTTCTATTTGCCAATTCTTTCAATTACCAAGAGTCTTCGATAGTTTCGAAAAGAAAAAAACGAACAAGAACGAGGTTTCGAGAGGAAAAAAAATATATTATTGAAGTATTTTATTAAAAAAACAAAAACAACATCAACGATGTCTCCTAAATGAAGAGTATAAAATACGAATCGAATTTCAAGAGGGTGCTGCTTAACAACCAGAAACAATATTCCTATTTATAATCAAATTAACAACTAGATAGCTTAAAACTAACAAGCACAAACAAGCCTATAGATTACCTATTGAAAACACAATTTGATTTGAATCATTATTCTGTGTTTAACACTTTATATATAAATAATCCTCAATGCAGGTAAGTACACTGTAAATTGTGTTATATAGGTATATAATTATTATATATATATATATATATATATATATATATATATATATATATATATATATATATATATATATATATATATATATATATATATATATATATATATATATATATATATAATATATA
This sequence comes from Cynegetis impunctata, assembly GCA_030704885.1. NCBI lineage: Eukaryota > Metazoa > Arthropoda > Insecta > Coleoptera > Coccinellidae > Cynegetis > Cynegetis impunctata. The sequence goes on along the minus strand of JARQZK010005086.1, from coordinate 192,483 downwards.
TATATATATATATATATATATATATATATAATACAAGCCGAAAAATTGAATCCAGTCTACAGCAAAAACCATATTTTTTAAATTTCTGAAATTTGGTGGGAAGTTAAGTCTGATCATGTAGATTCCCACTAAGACGGGGTTTTTTAAAATTCCGCCGTTAAGGGGTTGAAAAAGGGTAAAACGTGTTTTTTGATGTTTCTCGCAAAATAATGGACTTAGCGATCCCGTTCTTCCACTAAAATGTTAAGTAAAATGAACTCTAGAAAGTAGTTTCTCAGTTTTTTGAAATTCCATCATTTAGGGGTGCAAAAGGGGTAAGTCTGTTTTTTTTATATTGGCTATTTCCGGCAAAATAATCGACTTAGCGATTCCGTTCTTCCACTACAATGTTCCTTATAATTTTATTAAAAAACCATTTTCTGCATTTTTTGATGTTGTATCATTTAGGGGTTGAAAGAGGGTGAAATGTGTTTTTCGTATATTGGCTATTTTTGGCTGATTCTCGCAAAATAATGGACTTAGCGATCCCGCTCTTTCACGAAAATGTTAAGTAAAATTAACTCTAGAAAGTAGTTTCTCAGTTTTTTGAAATTCCATCATTTAGGGGTGCAAAAGGGGTAAGTCTGTTTTTTTTATATTGGCTATTTCCGGCAAAATAATCGACTTAGCGATTCCGTTCTTTCACTACAATGTTCCTTATAATTTTATTAAAAAACTATTTTCTGCATTTTTTGATGTTGTATCATTTAGGGGTTGAAAGAGGGTGAAAGAGGGTTTTTCGTATATTGGCTATTTTTGGCTGAATCTCGCAAAATAATGGACTTAGTGATACCGCTCTTTCACGAAAATATTAAGTAAAATTGACTTTAGAAAGTAGTTTCTCAGTTTTTTGAAATCCCATCATTTAGGGGTGAAAAAGGAGTGAGTCTGTTTTTTTATTGACTATTTCTGGCAAAATAATCGACTTAGCGATTTCATTCGGCCACTAAAATGTTCCTTATAATTATCTTGAAAAACCACTTTCTCCATTTTTTAAAATTCGATCATTCAGGGGTTGAACGGGGGTGGAATAAATTTTTGGTATATTGGCTATAAAGTGTATCTATAGAATTTTTGAAGTATAAAAATAATGATGAGTATTACGTACGATACGCAATATGTACGAAAACTATATCTTAATAAATTCATACGTATACATATATGGATACGCGGGTCCCGCTAGTATATATATATATATATATATATATATATATATATATATATATATATATATATATATATATATATATATATAAATATAGAAAACCCTGAGATTCAAACGTACCTATGTTGCAACAATTATTTCTTAAAATCATCGCTGCAAGTCATATAAAAAAGTTACTGGGGCAAGTAGAAATGATTACTATCCTTTCACTCCGTTCGAAGTTGATGGTTCATTTAAAATAATTTCCATCACTTCCAGATATAATTGTTGGGCAATAATAAACATCTTTTTGCGTAACAAAAACTGCTGCGATAAAAAAGCAAAGCAGCACACCGAACAAGGCTGGGAATGAAACGATGCAAATTTTTCAGATAAGCCGTATATCATAAGTCTCTGAATCCTTCACTTGCATTAAGATTGTTAGACAGAACACAGAGAATCCATTCATGACCGTCACAAAAAGCCACTTGATCTGCCTGTTGGTTTCTTGCATCGAAGAGGCTATGACTAATACGTCGGAATATTTTAACGAGGATTTCGTTATAGGTACATAAAATGGATTATAGGCAACATGCGTAACATTTAAAAGAATCTCGTGAGTGGACATGTTCAGTGAGGTAGATGTGGGTAGGACAAATAGGTAAGAAATAATCTGAAACAACTTGAACCACTAAAATAATAGAGATACTGTTATGAAATCCCGTTTAGTAACAATACACAGCTGAACTTCATTCTGATACTCGACGTTTGTCAACCAAGTTGGCATCATCAGGAGTAAATGATAATACAAAAAAAACTAAGCTGCTTGCCTTTGGGATTTATAAGATTATATAGTTGGACGTCCGCTCAATCAGAGTCTTCCAAGCTAAATAACGTTTGCAGTTGGAGAAATTTGGCACTTTTTATTGATCAGAACACGGCAAATTTAGATGGAATTTTCGGATTGGAAACCGCCTAAATTGCAATGCCAGTGTTTCTGCGAAATATTTCGAAGGGTAGTACAATATTGAATTGAATTGGCATTTACTTGGTGAGAGTTGATATTCATAACTTTATAAAGAAATAAAAACTAACACATCACAGGTTGAAATAAAATCTATTGAGTAATCGCGTTTCGTCATAACATTGACTTCATCTCGTACTGTACTGTACCCATGAAGTCAATATTATGACGAAACGCGTTTACTCAATAGATTTTATTTCAACCTGTGAAAAGTTAGTTTTTATTTCTTTATAAAGTAAAATATTTATTGTTCCCTGTTCAACTTATCAATATCTTATATATATAATTCTCGTGTCACAATGTTCGTTCCCATACTCCTCCGAAACGACTTGACCGATTCTAATGAAATTTTGTGAGCATATTGAGTAGGTCTGCGAATCGGCCAACATCTATTTTTCATCCCCCTAAATGTTAAGGGTAGTCCACCCCTAAATTTTTTATTTTATTTTTTAGACAAAATTTTTTGTTTTTATTTTTTTATGATACAGCAAAAATACATACTATCCTAAATTTTCACCCTTCTACGATCAACCCTTATTTTTTATTTGTTAAACTCCTTCGAAATGACTCGACCGATTCTCATGAAATGTGCATATCGGTTAGGTCTGAGAATCCGACAAAATCTATTTTTCATCTCCACCCCTTAATTTTTTTCTTTATTTTTCTGACAACATTTTCTGTTCTATTTTTTTATGATACAGCATTCAAAAATATATACAACCCTAAATTTTCACCCCTCTACGATCAACCCCTATTTAGATAGATAAAAATAATTTATATGGCAGAACAACGCTTGCCGGGTCAGATAGATAGATAGATAGATAGATAGATAGATAGATAGATAGATAGATAGATAGATAGATAGATAGATAGATAGATAGATAGATAGATAGATAGATAGATAGATAGATAGATAGATAGATAGATAGATAGATAGATAGATAGATAGATAGATAGATAGATAGATAGATAGAGAGATAGATAAGTAGATAGATAGATAGATAGATAGATAGATAGATAGATAGATAGATAGATAGATAGATAGATAGATAGATAGATAGATAGATAGATAGATAGATAGATAGATAGATAGAGTAGATAGATAGATAGATAGATAGATAGATAGATAGATAGATAGATAGATAGATAGATAGATAGATAGATAGATAGATAGATAGTAGATAGATAGGATAGATAGATAGATAGATAGGTAGATCAATTGATAGATAGATAGAGAGATAGAGTGATAGATAGATAGATAGATAGATAGATAGATAGATAGATAGATAGATAGATAGATAGATAGATAGATAGATAGATAGATAGATAGATAGATAGATAGATAGATAGATAGATAGATAGATAGATAGATAGATAGATAGATAGATAGATAGATAGATAGATAGATAGATAGATAGATAGATAGATAGATAGATAGATAGATAGATAGATAGATAGATAGATAGATAGATAGATAGATAGATAGATAGATAGATAGATAGATAGATAGATAGATAGATAGATAGATAGATAGATAGATAGATAGATAGATAGATAGATAGATAGATAGATAGATAGATAGATAGATAGATAGATAGATAGATAGATAGATAGATAGATAGATAGATAGATAGATAGATAGAGATACATTAGCAGATAGATGAATATATAGAAAGACAGATAGATAAAAATAATTTTTATGGCAGAACAACGTTTGCCGGGTTAGATAGATATGTAGATAGATATATAGAAAGACAGATAACTATCTAGATAGATAGATAGATAGTTAGATAGGTAGATATACATCGGCAGATAGATGAATAGATAGAAAGATATATAGATAAAAATAATTTATATGGCAGAACAACGTTTGCCGGGTGAGCTAGTAATAGATAAAGTATTCACTATTTAGGGAACAATAAACATTGAAAACCGAAGAGTTGATCATAACAACAATAATTTATGAGTAATTATCAAGTTCCACTCAAGTGATCCCTGTAACAAATGTTCTAAATATTTTCGGCTACTTCTATAATTGCATTCTCCTTTCTACGTCACTGTTTCCAACTGGGACAGATTTTTATGATATATATTCTCGGACAGCATCCATCAAGATTCAAATGTGAAACATCTTGGACAATGGGTTTATTATAATGCTCACTGGAGCCACTTTAGTTCTCCAATATGGTACTTTATTTCCCAATTATCTTGATATGGAGGTCGAAAACCTCGGTTCTCGAAGATTATATAGCAGAAAAAGTAAAAAATGACACAAAGCAGTTGTTGGAAATAAAACTTCAACCCATGTGGAAAATTTAAAGCATGCACTCAATTTTGAATTGTCAGTGCATGAAGGGTTATATTTTAACCACTTACATTTTCGTCTGTGTGAAATATTTTAACACAACGGAAATAACTTGTAAATTTTTACAGATATGACTTTTAAATCAAATCGAATCAAAATATGCTTTATTGTCTTAAAATTATACAATCTATTGACAAAGCGAAAAATATACGAACTAAACAATGTAAAACATAAAAATAAACACACATCAATCAAAAAATATATAAACTAAACAATGTAATACCTGGCAATAAAAATCACACCACATTTCCATACAAAATATATACAAACTTTACAATAGAACCGAGAGTGTCAAATCCTCCTCAATCGAAGCTGCTGCATGTGTTATTCAATTTGGTCTTATAGATCAATCAATGCTCCAATGCTCAGAATACTAGTCCTCTATAGATCATTTTAGGATGACGTCACAACTGTCAAAACAAATCCGCCATGTTCACTTGGTGGGCAGACAAACATTTCGGCCTATGCTTACAGTATAAAAGTCGTTATGGAGTTTTCAATATATTATTAAAATGCCAATGTTTTGTTGTGTTGTAAAGTGTTCAATGAGATCGGACAGAGATGAAGTTCGATTCTTCAGGATTCCCACCGCGCTGAAAAACCGTGGAGACTATTTAAATGCCTTGTCAAAACAACGACGTGACTTATGGGTTAGAACTTTAAAAAGGGGTCCTCTGAGCGAAAGTATGCTGAGAAATGATAGAATTTGTTCAAGATATTTCCTATTGGGTGAGTATTTTGATTATAATTGAGTTTGGTTCCTTAATTTTTCAAAATAATATCCTAAAAAAAGTTACAAAAAGAACAACAAAACAATGATGCTAAAAGCTAAATGAAAGTAATGCTCTTATATATTTAGGACAACCAGCCCTACTAGAGAATAAGAATAACCTAGATTGGGTACCCATTCAAAACATGGGATACTTATATAGTTGGTGAAAAAAAAGATGTACAGTCCCTGAATCTACACGAAAGAAGTACAGTGAGGTCAGATGAACGATTCAAAAAGATTAGTAAGTGGTTATTTATGTTCATGATCAAATAACACATATTCTTGTTTCAGGATTTATCACAATAAGCGTGCCAAAGATTGAAATAGTTAATCAATTGTTTAGAGTAAGGTGACTTCTAATTTATGATCACTTTGTATTTTCTTGGAGATAATAAAGCTATATAAAAACAGGTATTGCTTATTTTCAACCCTATGTAATGTTGTTGACAAATTAAAAATAGTTAATGTAAAATTATTTATTCATTTTTGACAATAAACTAAATTATTTAATCAAGTCAATGGATTTCGTAGAAGGTACAGGCCACTGTGCAAGCCTTTGTGTGCAGGAAAGAGATTCATTTTCGTTTTCAGCTGGACAAGCTTGTAAACAAAACAACAATGCTGTCACATTAATACAAACTTCCCCCAAACCTGCCATACATGGTCCATGTACACTGGAAACAACCACATCTGAAGACGGGATTAGCCAAACTTTGCTTTTTGAAAAAGTCTAATCTGTAACAATGAGAAAGTTATTGATAAAAAAATATAATAGTGAAATATAACATTTAGAAATAATAAAATTGTTTGCTATGCCTACCTTTCCAACAACAATGTAGGCAATATCATTCATTTGTTGAGCCAAAACATCTTGGACATACCCGGACTCATAATATTTGTAGGCCAATAAAGATTTGTAGGTTTTAAGCTGCTGTCCAGTGTAGAAGCTATGACTAAGGATTATATAATTTACCAAATCCATCAAAGATACTGAAGGGATTACTTCCAGATCCTTGGACAACTCTCACTTCTCCAAATGAATATGGGTCTATATCGTCTATTATCTCCGATTTCTTGTCGTAGCGGACTTTCACATCATCGGTAAGAGTTGAATAATATTCACTACGAGACATAACTCAAGAATTTGTTGAATTTTCACTCTGAAATACTATAAAACTCAAAAAAAAACAAACAAATGCATCTATCAATAACGAGTATCAAATGACACAATAAAGTTTGTCTGCCCGCCAAGTGAACATAGAGTACCTGTCAAAGTCACGTGACCTAAAATGATCTATAGAGTAATAAGGTCTATCAAGAAAATAAGATTTAGTTTGTTTCCGAAAATTGGTCAAGGGAGTTATAGATTTTAATTCCTCTGGAAGGTGATTATAAATTTTCTTAGCATTGTAAATGACTTTTTTGTTAATTAGGGGGAGGAATAGGGAGGTGAACATGATGTCCCGAAGATCTGGTGGAATACCCGTGCTGTGACACCAAGGATACGCCATGAAAATACTTATGAATCAAGCACGCAGATTCAAGTTAATATAAAGAAGGAAGCGTCAAAATTCCTTTTTTCTTGAAGTAAGGTATTTACCTGAAAGAACTACTCGGTTGACAGGTATAAACAGGTATGTCAATACTAGTTACTTTCACTAATAGGATAATAGAAAAAAATTTATATCAGCATAAGCGCTGTTTTATTCTGAACACGATGATATAGGGTTGACTGCAAAAATCCCGGTCCTAATAGGGGTATACAAATTTTAAAGATTTAAATTTCAACGCGTGGGGAAACGAGTGACAGAGAGATCCAAGGTAAGTATACCGTGTGATAATAAAGGACCGAACATTGCAGTTGTGTCTGATGGGATCGTGAATATAAGAAAGTGCGCATGCTCGGTATGTAAACTATTTGTTAATATTTAACAAATCATTTATTAGAGACCACTTTTTAGTTCTTAATAAATATTTCTTAGTATTTAAAAAGATTTGTTAATATTTAATAAATAAATATCAGATTTATTAAATACAAATAAATCCTTCTATCTGTGTATATATATATATATATATATATATATATATATATATATATATATATATATATATATATATATATATTTATATATATATATAAATATATATATATATATACTTATATATATATATATATATATATATATATATATATATATATATTATATATATATATATATATATATATATATATATATATATATATATATATATATACACTGATAGAAGGATTTATTTGTATTAAAAAATATTTGTCAATAGTTAAGAAATCATTTATTAGAGACCACTTTTTAGTATATTAAACAACTGTTTCTTAGTACCTATTTAAAATGATTTATTTGTATTTAATAAATCTGATATATATTTATCAAATATTAACAAATCTTTTTAAATACTAAGAAATATTTATTTAGAACTAAAAAGTGGTCTGTAATAAATGATTTGTTAAATATTAACAAATATTTTCAACTACAAACAAATCCATCTATCAGTGTGATTATATATATATATATATATATATATATATATATATATATATATATATATATATACACTGATAGAAGGATTTGTTTGTAGTTAAAAATATTTATATATATATATATATATATATATATATATATATATATATATATATATAAATATTTATTTATTTATTTGTTTAATTTATGTTATATTGTTTAATATTTTTGTATTATATTAAATATATTAGATTGTTATGTATGTAATTCATTAATTTGTTTGCAACATATTTTCAGTTGCTCCGAAATAACGCAAACTGAATTCAAATGTCAGTTGCTCCAAAATAACGTGTACTGTTTACAATATGGAGGGTAGCAGGGGTACCTCTACTTTCCATATAGTTTACATACCGAGCATGCGCACTTTCTTATATTCACGATCCCATCAGACACAACTGCAATGTTCGGTCCTTTATTATCACACGGTATACTTACCTCGGATCTCTCTGTCACTCGTTTCCCCACGCGTTGAAATTTAAATCTTTAAAATTTGTATACCCCTATTAGGACCGGGATATTTGCAGTCAACCCTTTATCATCGTGCTCAGAATAAAACAGGGCTTATGCTGATATAAATTTTTTTCTATTAATCTATTAGTGAAAGTAACTAGTATTGACAAACCTGTTTATACCTGTCAACCGAGTAGTTCGTCCAAGTAAATAATAGTCAACCCTACGTCTGCACATTCGATATGTTTTATACTTTGAGTCCAGTATAAAATTTTATTATTATCTTTATTTTGCAAAATTTTATTAAAAATCATTTTTTAAAAAATAATTTAAATTATTCTGTCCAGGATTTTTGTTGTCTACCCATTCTTAATTATTTTCTTATATACGAAATTTATTATAAAATAAGTTTGATTCTCTTGTCAACCCGATGAATGTCGATTTAGATTCGGATCTTAGACTATCTATCTCCAATAGACCAAATTAAAATGACCAATAGAAAAGAAATCAATGAGCAATACATTCATAAAGGTGATCAAATAATAATCCAATAACATTCACATCTTCAGAATATCTAATCAAACCATGAATCACTTCCGTAGAAATCATTTTTTACGGAATAGGTATTTGAAATAATCATGATCGAAACTACGAGTAATGTCTTTTTCAAGACAAATCTATCAATCAAATAATTAAGAATATCTTTGTACATTATGGGAATAAGTTTCTCTGATTTCTCTTACCATTTAATTATATGCAGACCAAACAACTGATAAGCACATAACTACCAAAAACGGCCATAGTCGCAAAAGATAAGTGTAACATAGTTGTCTGTTTTTTTAAGTTCACACACACAGTGATTTTGCTCTCTCCAATATTTTGGAAATGTCACGCATTTTGTTAATCTAACTATCAATAAAATTTTATTGACAGTTAAATTAACGAAATTCGTATATTTATATATATATATATATATATATATATATATATATATATATATATATACAGACCATTTTTTTAGCTGATCCCACTATTGCCCTATCGCAAACGGAGAGACTTACAAGGATGGTTGAATTGGACAAAAGTTTCCTATTTTGGGAAGCAATTATAAGTTTTTTGCGATTTAAAATATCAATGGTTGTTTTTGAGATATTCGCTAAAAACTAAAATAATCGAACTTCGTTTTTTGCGCTACCGCCTCCATTTTTTTGGCTTTGGTCAAACAATTTGAAAAATACATGTATTATAATTGATACCTGAATTCTTCATAACATTGGCTACTAAAATTGATGAAAAAAACTAGAGGCCCATATTAGAAAAAATAAAGTTGATGATCGAAACTAATGAACGAAACGTCGCATGAAATTTGGTTGATATCAGATTATGAAAAATATGAAACATTATTGAAAGTTCCCTTGACTTTTATTTATATCATCCGAAAAGGAGGCGGTAGAGTAAAAAAACGAAATTTGACTATTTTAGTTTTTGGCGAATATCTCAGAAACAACCATTGATATTCAAGATCCGAAAGAAGCTTATTATTGCTCCACACAATAGGAAACTTTTGTCCAATATATATATATATATATATATATATATATATATATATATATATATATATATATATATATATATATATATATATATATATATATATATATATATATATATATATATATATATATTTATATATATATATATATATATATATATATATATATATATATATATATATATATATATATATATATATATATATATATATTTATATGGCATCCGGCATTCATCATATTAAATTTTCGCCTAGAGAATATAAATAATTAGTACAACACAAAAATCTTTTACATCAAAGATAATGAAAATCGATAGGGAATAAAATTCTCCATACAGTGGATCTTCGAATGCTCTCCAATTCACAAACTGTATATTGTAACCTCGTTTACAGGTACAAAATGTTAACAACTAGAGTGTAAAAGGTCATTTGAGGACGGGTTATTATTCTACGTGAACTTGGTGTATACCTAGGGGACAATAATAGACGGCGGAAGTGTGTAATGGCCTAATCGTATGAGCTGAACAAAGGTTGCTCGCAATGTGTGACCGGCTACCAGATAAACTGTTTAATCATGGTTCTCCATAGGCTAGGTACTCGAATTACCATGTTTACCATTCGTAGAAGAAGATTGAAATTTCAAGTAAAAACATTTTCTTTAAATTCGCTCATTTCAAACATTTGTACATTGATAAAGTAAACAAAAATTTCAAAATTATTTAAAAAATTATCAAACAACTTTCCAAGGGAGCTGGTTATACGTATTCCGCGACGAGAATTCTGCATTCACAATCCAAGAGTGAATTATAGAAATCGTCAAATCACCCCGACTCAAAATCTGCATACAGCTGTTTCGATCTTATTAGATCTCCTCAGTGCAGCTTATTCGATTTGGAGTGAAGTAACAAATTTCTAATTGTTCCCCAATACAAATCGCGAAGGGGATTCTGCATTTTCGATCAAAGCGGTGAATTGTTGGTTTCCAATATCCTTGGTGGAGGGTGCTCTGGGTTGTTATCCAGATAGTAGTCCCGGCCGCGATTTGTATTCGGGAACAATTAGAAATTTGATAGTTCACTCCGAGTCAAATAAGCTGCACTGATGAGATCTAATAAGATCGAAACAACTGTATGCAGATTTTGTGTCGGGGTGATTTGACGATTTTTATAATTCACTGTTGGATTGTGAATGTAGAATTCTAATCTCGAAATACATATAACCACCTCCAATGAAAAGTTGTTCGATAATTTTTAAAATTATTGAAGAATTTTCCTTGTTCACTTTAGTGTATTAAATTGACCATGGTCAAAAAACAAGATTTGATTTATGTGCAATCACCTAAATAATAATGTCAGATAACACAATTAGTTTGAAATAAATAATTTCAATTTTCAAAATTTTTCTCTAAAATTTATTTTATTTTTCAGTTAATTAGAAGAGTTATATAATTACATTAATTCTTGGTCAGATCAAAGGGGAATTTTGTTTGAAACAAATATATCTGAATAAAACTTACGCGGTCGTTTTCATTTCAAATTATGGTAATAGTGGATACGAAAAACTCTTATAAAAGTTTTTTTTTAATTTTCTTAAAAGTTTATATTGATAATATTTCACAAAGAATAGCGTTACTATAAAGGCTCCACGATGGGGCCACCCATGTATACATACATATATACATATATAGGTACATATATATATATATATATATATATATATATATATATGTACCTATATATGTATATATGTATGTATACATGGGTGGCCCCATCGTGGTGCCTTTATAGTAACGCTATTCTTTGTGAAATATTATCAATATAAACTTTTAAGAAAATTAAAAAAAAACTTTTATAAGAGTTTTTCGTATCCACTATTACCATAATTTGAAATGAAAACGACCGCGTAAGTTTTATTCAGATATATTTGTTTCAAACAAAATTCCCCTTTGATCTGACCAAGAATTAATGTAATTATATAACTCTTCTAATTAACTGAAAAATAAAATAAATTTTAGAGAAAAATTTTGAAAATTGAAATTATTTATTTCAAACTAATTGTGTTATCTGACGTTATTATTTAGGTGATTGCACATAAATCAAATCATGTGTTTTGACCATGGTCAATTTAATATACTACATAAAGTGAACAAGGAACAACTTTTCATTGGAGGTGGTTATATGTATTTCGAGACGAGAATTCTACATTCACAATCCAACAGTGAATTATAAAAATCGTCAAATCACCCCGACATATATATATATATATATATATATATATATATATATATATATATATATATATATATATATATATATATATATGTATGTTTGTTTGTATTTTAACTTGTTTCGGTTTTAAATGAGTTAGTTTTGTTAATTTCTTATAATTTGTTGATCATGACTCTGGAGGTCTAAAAACTGTTGTGTACGTGTAATTTTGGTTCTTATCTATAATTCTTTGTTCTAAATTGTAGATGTCTTGAGGAAGACTCAATGAAAAGTCGAAACGCCTATTGAAACAAACTTATGTGTTCAGATCATAACTCCTTGCCGAATACAAAGCTATAATCTCAGTTTTTTTCAAATTATCGGCAGTTACTTACTTAGATATATATATATATATATATATATATATATATATATATATTTATATATATATATATATTTATATATTTTATATATATATATATATATATATATATACATATATATATATATATATAATATATATATATATATTATATATATATATATATATATAATATATATATATATATATATATTTATATATATATATATATATATATATAGCATATATATATATATATATATATATATATATATATATAATATATATATATATATATATATATATAAATATATATATATATATATATATATAATCTTTTGATAATTATTAGCAATAACAGGCTTGTTGAATCTCAAAAAACTCGATTTTATTAAAAAGTTGACGTTTCGCCACGACATTCGTGGCTTTATCAAAACTTTTGAAAAAATTGAAATTTCTTTGACATTTATTGATTTGAAAAAATTTGAATAGAAAAAGACTACTATGTCTCACTAAAATTTTTTTCGGCTGTGGCCGTTCTTTGTTATTTATTACGTGCTATTCAGTCCAATATTAACATTCAAATCTGTTATTATTAGATGGTAAGGGAAACCACAGAAACCTTTACCCACGTAATGTTCGAAATATGTTCAAATTATTTTGATTTTGAAAAGTCAAAGAATAGGGTACTATTTATCTTGTTTTCAAAAATTTCTCATTGCGGCTGTGGCCGTCTTCAGTTATTAATTACGTGCTATTTAGTCCAATATCAACAGACAGGTCCGTTGATATTAGATGGGAAGGGAACCACAGAAACCTTCACCCACGTAATGTACAAAATAGGTTTAAAAAATTTGATTGTTGTCTTTAAATAGGTTCAAATTATTTTGTTTCGGTTTTATTTAAAACCGAAACAAGTTGAAATACATACATACATACATATATATATATATATATATATATATATATATATATATATATATATATATATATATATATATATATATATATATATATATATATATATATGTACCTATATATGTATATATGGGTTATCCCATCGTGGAGCCTTTATAGTCACGCTATTCGTTGTGGTTCCCTTCCCATCTAATATCAACGGACCTGTCTGTTGATATTGGACTAAATAGCACGTAATTAATAACTGAACACGGCCACAGCCGCAATGAGAAATTTTTGAAAACAAGATAAATAGTACCCTATTCTTTGACTTTTCAAAATCAAAATAATTTGAACCTATTTCGAACATTACGTGGGTAAAGGTTTCTGTGGTTTCCCTTACCATCTAATAATAACAGATTTGAATGTTAATATTGGACTGAATAGCACGTAATAAACGGCCACAGCCCAAAAAAAATTTTAGTGAGACATAGTAGTCTTTTTCTATTCAAATTGTTTCAAATCAATAAATGTCAAAGAAATTTCAATTTTTTCAAAAGTTTTGATAAAGCCACGAATGTCGTGGCGAAACGTCAACTTTTTAATAAAATCGAGTTTTTTGAGATTCAACAAGCCTGTTATTGCTAATAATTATCAAAAGATTAGAAATAGTTCACAGGCAACAACAATTCGAATGAATATATATATATATATATATATATATATATATATATATATATATATATATATATATATATATGATGAATCTTTTACCTGTGCACGATATTCAATTTACAGGAATAACAGTAAATTGAAACTATTTACAATTTTAGTTTTTACGTCTTCAAAACTGCTGTGTGAATAAAAATCCTTTATAACAAAAGTGATAGTTTCCTGTTAGAATTTGAAACAATCGAGAAGATTTTTATAACTAGTTTCGTCTATAATAAAATACTGCTCCCTTCGTGGTTTCGTACTACATTCTCGGAACAGGGAGTATCTGATCTCATGACAAACTAGAGTTCCCTTCATTATGTTTCCTAAGTAGATTATCTTATTTATGCAAACATCGGTGCGCTCCCATCTCACTGAATAAATTAGTGGATGAATCTCTGTCGACTCCCATCGTCCATAGTGTTTGCAAGATGAATAAGTATGTAATAGACATGAACCATTGAGATGTGTGTTCCACTGACACCGATTCGTACTTTTACTTTTATTACTCATTAATATATCATACACCGGGTGCATATACTTCAGGATAATTTTTTTTTGAGTTCGACATCTTCGATGTTTATATTGAAATTGAAATTTCGACATATTTCTATCACGACCTCAGAACATCATTCATTCGATCGTAGTACATAAATTCTAGGGAGTCTTCAAAATTTCACTACAGAAAGACCACAATCTATTACTTCGTCTATCTATTTTTCAATATATATATGTTTTCAACAAAAATGGTATATGTCTTGAAGGTCCATATTTTGAAATTATTTCGAACTATACAGAGTGTTGCATAACTCCGTTACAAAGTGAACATATGGTTTTTTAAATGAGAACCCCTATATATCATACCGAATTCGGATTACTCACATTTTTTTGAAGCTTTTGATATAAGATTTTGCTATGTTATAAAGAGTACTTCAAAAGATATGGACACGTTTATATGAAAATCGTAGGCAAATCAACGCTCTGTAGCTTATTGCGCGTTGAAGAAAAAAATTTTATTTTGCCTAGCAGTGTTTCGTAATATGATGCAATATCTCCGTATTATATTAAATTTGAATTATTTCTCATTTTGTATACAGGGTGGACGGAAACTCGAACCTTTCATTTTCTCTCTTATTTCAAATGGAACACCCTATATTTTATAGCACAAATAGAATCTTCTATTATATTACTTTATTTTTTGTCAAGCATTCCCTATACCCAAAGTTAATAAAAACAGAGTTATTTTGTAATATTTATTGTGAACCATAATTATTAACCTTATATGTGAAAGCAATAAACGTTGAATGTAACAAAAAATCCTATATAATGATAAATCTTAATAAATAATTTAATTTTAACAAAACAAGTCACCAAAAGTATAATTCGAACCGTAATGTTAAACTAAATGTTCAAAGTATTCATCGTTAACATCAATTTCAACGCTAACTGAGAAAATGTAATGGTTTCCAGCATTGCATTGATGTTAACGGTAACACTTTGAACATTTAGTTTAATATTACGGTTAGAATTATACTTTTGGTGACTTGTTTTGTTCTGAATAAATTGTTTATTAAAATTTATTATTATATAGGATATTTTGTTACATTCAACGTTTATTGCTTTCATATATTTTATAAGGTTAATAGTTATGGTTCACAATAAATATTACAAAATAACTTGAAATAAGAGAGAAAATGAAAGGTTCGAGTTTCCGTCCACCCTGTATACAAAATGAGACATAATTCAAATTTAATAATACGGAGATATTGCATTATATTACGAAACACTGTTAGGCAAAATAAAATGTTTTTCTTCAACGCGCAATAAGCTACAGAGCGTTGATTTACCTACGATTTTCATATAAACGTGTCTATATCTTTTGAAGTACTCTGTATAACATAGCAAAATCTTATATCAAAAGCTTTAAAAAAATGTGAGTAATCCGAATTCGGTATAATATATAGGGGTTCTCATTTGAAAAACCATATGTTTAGTTTGCAACACTCTGTATAGTTCGAAATAATTTCAAAATATGGACCTTAAAGACATCTACCATTTTTGTTGATATCATTTTTTGATATCTCTTAAAATAACCCATATACCGAAGTTTGTCGTAAGATTGGTACACCCTGTATATATATATATATATATATATATATATATATATATATATATATATATATATATATATATATATATATATATATATATATATATATATATATATATATATATATATATATATAAATATAATATATATATATATATATATATATATATATATATATATATATATATATATATATATTTTTCTCGCTTTCAGTAACCTAATTGTATTTCTTCAATTTTTCTGATTTTTGTTTTTTTTTGTTCTTTTTTCCCTGGTCTGCTATTAGGATTCATCCTGTGAAACAGTGTATGTAAAATAATAATAATAGAATCTTCATGAAGAGAGTATTTTGAGGGCTCATTTTCATTATATATATATATACAGTGTGTCGTATTTAAGATGAAGACACCCTCATATTATGGTTGTTTGAAGAAACTCAGATTTGAATTTTCGTACAGTCATAAACAGTGATGTGTGATATTTTTTAAGATACTTAACTGAATTCTGAATTTCAAACTCGGCCTACTACGAATTGACAAATAGGGTCGATTCTCAATATTTTGTTTCGCGTTAGAGATATGGAAAAAAGTTATGAGAAAAAGTTGTTCAGAAAATTTTTTTAGGCCCATACACCAATTTTCATGAGTAAATTCGCATTTTGAATTTTTTCAATATTTTGGTTATAATTCAAAATTATTAAGTTTATTTCTCAATTTTATAACTAGTACGCTATGAAAACTAAGAACTTGACTACTCGATAATTTAATAGTGTTATGTATTCAAATATTCAGTAAAATAATTAACACAAAGGAATGAGAATTTCATTTTATAATAAATATTTTATTCTTATAACTGATTAAATTTAAAAAAAATTTATTAAACAATAACTCTTCTGATACAAAATAATTAATTAACAGTAATTAGATGAGGTCTCTCTCAAATAGATCTCCGTCTATTCGAATACATTTTTCAATTCTTTTTCTATTCTGTCTAGCTACTCGTCTAAGTTCAGGGATGCTGATTTCTTGACATGCTTGTCTTATTTTCTCACAAAGTTCTTCTCGATTTCTGGGTCTTGTTTTATAGACCTTGTTTCTCAACATGCCCCAAAAATAAAAATCGAGGGGTGTTATATCGGGAGACCTCGGAGGCCACAGTTCTAAAGGACTTTTCTTCCTATCCAGCGCCTAGGGAAATTTTTGTTCAACCACTCACGAACAATTCTTGAGTTATGAATAGATGCGCCGTCGAGTTGCAAATACATATCCTGTCGCACATTAAGAGGAAGATTTTCAATTGTCTCCCAAAATTGTCCATCAAGAAAATCAACGAAACGCTCAGCATTTAGTGACTGATTAAAGAAAAAAGGACCAATTATTTGGTCTCCTAAAATACCACACCAAACATTGACCTTCTGGGAATATTGGTCTTTACAATTTATATATAACACAGTGAGGATTTTCTGTGGCCCAGTATCTGCAGTTTTGAGACGACACAACCCCATTAGTGGTGAATGTAGCCTCATCACTAAACATAATCTTTTTCAAAAAATGTCTGTCGTGTCCTTGGGCCCAATAACAATAGTCTAATCTTTTATTATTATCGCCTTCTTTCAATGAATGCAAGAACTTAGGTTTATATGGCTTAATTTTGTGACGTATGAAGCATCTTCTAATTTTATTCTTGCCAATATTAAGTTGAGATGATAAATCTCGGAGGCTCATGCACGGATTTGCTCGATTTGCCGCCAATATATCGTTATCCTCAAGATGCGGGTGTATTCGACGAGGTTGACCATTCTGATACATTTTAACAACACTGCCAGTTTCATTGAAAAGAGCATTAACAGCGGCTGCTTTTCCATGAGTAACAAAAGCACGTTCGGGGTGTCTCAAGTTAAACTCTGCAGCAACTTGTCTGCTGCTACGAGAATTATCACCAAACAGCCGAATTATTTCGATTTTTTCACGTAAAGTTGAAGGCATTTTGATTCTCTGATCACTAATTCACTAAATTTAATTTAACGCAATACTTCAAACTAACTAGTATGTGACTGTCAATTTTATTTTCTACGCACACTAAGTATAAAATTAAAAAAAGAAAACTCGTAATAATTTTGGGATACCTTGATATTGAAAAAATTAAAAATGCGAATTTTGTCATGAAAATTGGTATATGGGCCTAAAAAAATTTTCTCAGCAACTTTTTCGTACAACTTTTTTCGATATCTCTAACGCGGAGTAAAATATTGAGAATCGGCCCTTTTTATCAATTCGTAGTAGGCCAAGTTTGAAATTCAGAATTCAGTTAAGTATCTTGAAAAATATGTTCCATCACCGTTTATGACTATGAGAAAATTCAAATCTATATTCCTTTGAATAACTGAAATATGGGGGTGTCTTCACTCCCATTTATATATATATATATATATATATATATATATATATATATATATATATATATATATATATATATATATATATATATATATATATATATATATATATATATATATACAGCGAGAAAGTCTGGCAACCAGCTATTTTCTCTGAAACTATCAAGGATATAATTATCAAATTCTAGGGTTATTAACGCAATTGCATTTTGCGTTTTTTAGAGGATCCGTCAAAGTTTAGTGACGTCACCATTCAGTGTACCGCCGCCATCTTGAATTTTTTTAAATGGCAACGTAGGTCGAGTGATATATCGTAGAAAAGCTTATTTCTTCCTCTTTTCAAAAATACTAAATAAGTACAACATTGCCTAAAAAATACAAGAAACAAGTGTCGAAAACTTAAAATATTCAATTTTTCAACACATATCATATAACAAAAGAATTAACTAGAATAATAACATATAATCAACAGTTTCTTTATAAAAAGTACTCAAAATGTTGGCCACCTATTTCTTGGCAATAATACAATCTGTCTTGGAAGCTTCGAATGGAATTGTTGATAATTTCTGGTAAATTCCTTGCATGTCAAGACGTATGCGATCTTTCAAATCGTCTATGTTTGTTGGTCTGTTAACATACACGCGGTCCTTCAGGTATCTCCATAAGAAGAAATCAAGTGGACTCAAGTCGGGAGATCTTGCTGGCCACTCAATTATACCTCTTCGACCAATCCATCTCTGAGGGAAAGTTATATCCAAAAATTGCCTTACGTTTTTATGAAAGTGCGCGGTGCACCATCCTGTTGGAAATATACATTCATATTTGGAAATAGAGCAGTAATTTCAGGTATAATTTGATTCAGTACAAGATATTTTTCACCAGTAAGAGCGCCATCTATAAAAAATGGACCAATGATATGGTTTTTCACCAAACCAGCACATACATTAATTTTCTGTGGGTATTGTGTATGGGTCTCATCCATCCATTGGGGATTATAATCTGACCAATACCGGCAATTATGTCGATTAATAGTGCCGTTTAGACAAAATGTAGCTTCATCACTGAATACAAGTGAATCTAAGAAATTATTTTGATCACCAATTTTCTCTAGAACCGTTCCACAAAACTCTAATCTTCGATCAAAATCATCCTCAGCTAATTCTTGGTGGTTTTTAGTTTTGTATGGATGGAACTTATTTTGATGCAAAATTGTTTGTACCGACTTCCTGCTAATATCACGATTTCTTGCCAATTCATACGTAGATGTTTGATGATTTTGTTGAACATCTACTAGGACGTCTAAAGTCTTATCTTCGTTAGTTGCAGTTTTTGGTCTACCAGACCTTGGGCGATCCTGTACGCTACCGGTTTCATTAAATTTGTTTAATATTCTGGAAACTGTTGATTTACGTATGGAGGGGGGGCATGTTGAGGATTCAAATCATTGAACAAATGACTTATTTCTTGATATGTACGTTTTTTATCGCCATATCCAATTAACATTAGTATCTGGATCCTTTCTTTTTATGATAAGTACACCATTCTTAATTTACTTCTCACAAATACAACTCAAACACTGCATGTATCAAATACCAAGATTAAATCAATTTACTATTTGAAAATATGATTTAAACACTGCTGTTATCAAATAAAAAGACTCTGACATTTGACAGGTGATTTTTGACATATTTTTTCATTGCTTACTAATGTTTTTCTTATTAACCGTATACCAGTGACGAACCAGCAGTCTTCCAAAATATAGAGAAATTAACACACATATCTGCAATGTTATAGGATACTTTCTGAGTAATGTGGTACTTGTTCTATATTTTTGGAAAGAGGAAAAAATAAGCTTTTCTACGATATATCACTCGACCTACGTTGCCATTTAAAAAAATCTAAGATGGCGGCGGTACACTGAACGGTGACGTCACCTGACTTTGACAGGTCCTCTCAAAAACGCAGAATATATTCCCGTTAATAACCCTAAAATTTGAAAATTATAACTCTGATCGTTTTAAATAAAATCGCTTGTTGCCGGACTTTCTCGCTACCCTGTATATATATATATATATATATATATATATATATATATATATATATATATATATATATATATATATATATATATATATATATATATATATATATATATATATATATATATATATATATATATATATATATATATATATTTATATATATATATATATATATATATATATATATATATATATATATATACATTTGTTTGAAGTGGATACTCACTATCAAAAAATGACGTATTCACAAACGAATGTCATTTGTCTTATTCATAATTATTTCTAATGTTTTCATAATATTGACATCTGTCAAAAACCTAATTATCTATTCGTGAGTAAAATGAAACTTTTAAATTTTATATAATGTCAGTGGTTCGAGAACATGAAACATCAATACTTTTGTCCACGACTGTACTATAAAAAATTCATTATACATGACGTGCTTCCTAAAGTGTAACACTACCTATTATTCACTAGTGAATAATGGTTCATTATTCACTGCATTACGTCACACTTAGGACGTACCTATATCTAAACTAGAGTATATCATTTACATTGTTATGATATTATTATTGTTAGATTTTAAAACATTGATTTATCTATGAATTCAATGCCTTCGTTTATTTTCAATAATTGGGGCGTTGACTATGAAAAGGAGGTAAGTGCCAAAACTTAAATTTTCCAGGAGGAGCAAAAAACCATATTGATACATGAATAAATAACAAGAACGCACCTTTGGGAGTAGAAAATGTATTTACTATACGGTTACATGCAAACATTGTTAGATAATAATGTAAAAAAAAAATTCAAAGATTATTTACAAATATCTTTATAAATGTTTGGTGAACCCATGCTGCGGCACTTGTCACCTTTGCAAAGCAAAGAGTCATTCTTTTTTTATATTTTATTTATTCAAGTACTCTAAGAGATAACAAGATTCATAATGAGTATAACATGTAAGATTGTATGAGTGACATGCATGTCCTAACATTTTAGTAACTTATATAAAAATTTTTAACTTGAATAACTATTGTGGTCAGAGGAAGAGATCACTTTTTACAAATCTCTAGGAGGAGTTTTTTCATCTTTCTATTGAAACTGTCAATGGACGGACTGTTTTTAATATGTTCGGAAATTTTGTTGAACCATTGTAGAGCTTGAAATGTAGTCCTTTTTTTCCCAACATTAGTTGCATTTGGTAGTATGTGGAAATGTTGATTTGTTCTCGTGTTGTAATGATGTATGTCACAATTTTGAGTTAGGTTGACTTCTGTTTCAGTTTGGTTGTTTTTGATTTTGTAAACAACTTTTGACACTATCCAGTTTAACTATATCAGGGACTTTCAAAATTTTTAGATCTTTGTAAAGCATTGTGTTATTTGTTCTATATGGAAAATTAAATAAAGTTTTAACTATTTTATTCTGGGCTATTTGTAATCTATTGATATATTGTTGTCTTGCTTGGCCCCAAAAAGCAGCTAAGTAAATCAGATGTGAATACACATTCGAATAGTAAATTTGGAATTTAGTTTTTTTGTTGAACTTCATGGCACTGTGTTTTACGTGATATCATAGATAGTTCTGTTGCCACCAGCGGCATCTTGTGACACCGCTCAAAACTAAACGAGAGGTGATAGGCACTTACCTCCTTTTCAACGCTATTGGCATTGGCATTTAGAATCGTTTCAGTGAAAAAAATAATTTTCGGCAATTTTGGCACTTACCTCCTTTTCAATGTCAACGCCTCAATTGTTCTGTTAATATTAATATAAATAAATAAATGCAAAATTATCCTTTTTTATTTTTATCAGAGTGAAAGAAAGGAATGGAGTCGATGTCAAGTGAAATAGTTGACGTTTACGTGAGTATGCAGTTTTCAGTGAACACAGAAAACGTTATGTCAACGCTTTTGATAACTATTTTTATTGTTGAAAATGCAGGTTATTACTAATTTTTTCGAGGAAGTCGTGGACAAAGTATAGTATTCTACTCGCACAAAATTACAATTTTTCACTCGGGTGAATTGCGACACGAGCCGCAGGTGAGTGTCGCAATTCACCCTCGCGAAAAATAGCAATCATTTTGTGCTCGTTGAATAATATACTATTATTCAATGAGTATAATCTCAAATCACTGAATCGAAAGATAAGTTTGTTTTCAATAAATTATAGGGCTTATTTAACATAGAATAATTGATGCTATTTCAATGCAAGTTATGATGAAACAGACTTTTGTAAATACACTTCATTGCGATTTTGATTTAGGTCACTAGATCATCATCGGACATATTGAGTTTACAACTTAAAACTGAAAAATGAATGCAGTTTTGAATGATTTCTTGTTTCATCCCACCTCCTATAGATGCAACAGATTATTCAAATATTTAATAAATATTTAGTTGTATATCAATCTGCCCGATGGTGGTCTAGTGTCCGAGACTTCAAATATTATTTCATTGTGAAGAGGGAAAAACTATTAGAGGATGCTTAATGAAAGAGGCCATTATTTGAGAAAACAGTGAAACAGTGAAACTAATACATATTATTTCAAATAATCTCTTTGTGGTCTGTGATGAATTTTGACCAGAAATACTTACTACGAATATTATAATAAAGCCCTTCGATTTTATAATCATAAATCAAACGTTGGTTTTATACACTCTCTATATAATTCTCAAAATTGCGAAAACCATTTTATGGTGACAATTCTCTTCTTCTTTCTCTAATTTCGGCCCTGTCCCTCTGGTTTGTTAACCGATATAAATTTGCGATCGTCAATCGTCCGTTTTTACCAGCAGAACAGAAATGGCTAATACTCATATATAAATAGCGTTGGGCTCCTGTAAAAACAGACCTAGCAGGAACGAGCCACTATAATTCCTTAAGAAATGCATTGTTCGCAGGCCTGGTCATCCTAACAAGGGAGTGGGCACTGACATTCTTCCGGCTCGCGAACGTATGTGGAGCTCTGAGATCATGTCTTTCTCTTCTATAATGGGGCACCGAGTCTTGTAGATTTGTAAAAGATGGCAAAACAATCGATTTATGGATAGACACGACGGCCGCGTGTCTCCCGGTGACTTTACTGTTTCCCGGAAAATTAGGTGAACACAGTGTCATTTATTTTCTGATAGAAACGCGCTATTTTATTTTGAAACAGCCTTTTATATAAAGTGTCACCTCTGTATATATGGATCACCACATGTATTTGGTTCTTATCTATTGAAATAGGGATGCTAAAAGGTTGAACAATTAACACAGATGAGACATGACATAATTCGAGTCAACTTGCAGATTTTAGTGAATTCAACAATGCAGATCGCGTGATCCACTTTATGTTTTGTTATCGTTATCGGTGCTCATTGGGTAAGGAAGTAATTTTGAAGGGGCGTCAGTAACAGAATACGAATTCGTATGACACGCGTCGGTCGCATAGTCAGTATCATTCAAATCGTTGGATTACTAGTAAATTATATTCCGAAAAGTTTCATGTCAAATGAGGTTCAAAGTCTCTTCCGCTGTCTGTTCGCTTACATCTTTTAAACTACTCAATGGATTTTAATGCAGTTTTCAGCAATAGATAAAGTGATTCAAGAGGAAGGATTATATGTATAATACATACATATTATATCATAGAAAAGTCGAAAAATATAGTTTTGTGCGCTTAAATCGCAAACGCGTGCTAAACCTTACGAGATAGATCAAATTAATGTACTACGGAATTGTATATCTAAAAAAGATCGATAAAAAAGTCCTCGGTGGTATATATTTATCTCCTAAGGATAACTCACAGTAACCATTTTTATCTTTTACATATAACAAAAAAATATGTGTTATTTACCAAGCTATTCAATACAATACAGTATTATGCCTTATCCAATTAAATAAATTACATACGTTGTACATTTCATGTAGATCAAAACTGCCCTTAAGAGCATTTCATCAAGATGGATATCTCAGAAGATATCAGAGATTTAAAAGGCAGAGGCAAAGCGGCTGGCGCGTCGTACGTTTCGTCGCGGTTGGCACCTGGCGGCGGGCGCGGGGTGTGCCGGTTCCCTGTGCCTATAAATAGCGCATCGATGGCCGCGCCTCGATAGCTAGCTCCCCCCTTAATAGAAACCCTTAAGATATAAATATACGTTTTTGAATTTGAATTTGAATATTTTCGTGCCTTGCTCTGTAGCATTGTATAATTCGAAGCAATCGCAAGAGTCTATCGGTGTTCTTGAGCCAGTAAAATTAAATTATCCATGCGAAGCTAGGGCGGGTCGTTAGTAGGAAATAAATCGTGAATTATTCACAACAATTCAAATTTCAGGTATAGAACCTTAAGAACAAATTTGATAAAATGAATACGGGCAATTTCTTAAGTTTACTCAAAAGAATTGAGTTACAATGAATTCCCGAAATAAAAGCGAGAAACTTTTTAAGTTGATTACTGAAGATTGAGTTTCAATAATTTAAGTAAGTTAGGTAATATTATTTTTGAAGTTCACGTCTTCTAAAAGGATTAAGAATATTTTGATGTTGCACTTCTTGCAATAAATTATACAACTTTAATATTAAGTGAAAGCCCAAATGAATTGAAACCAAAATTTATGTTATTGTAGAAAATATTGAGAAAATAGAGCCGCTATATATTTTATTTGAAATATCAGGCATCGGTTATCTACGTAAGAGACAAACAACTAAAAGCGTACCCACAAAGCGAATAAATATCTACATCAAGCATTTTCTTTTGAACGCCAAAAACGGAAACACGGTTTCCAACATTTGTTAATATTTTTTTTGCTAACACAGGGTAATTACTGAAACTTTTATCATCAACACCTATTGACAACAGAAAAGTTAGCAATTTTTCTTTGGTAGAGACCCACTATTAAGAAACTTCGGTCCAATACACATAAACAATATAATACGTCAATCGCCAATGACACACTCAAATGCTATCACAACTTAAAACACACAACACCATGGATGCAATCAACATCTTGAAATATCATACAGAATTCCAATTATTCAGCACATATTGAAAGGGCTAAACCAACCAGTTAACATACAAAAAAATTCACACATGAAAAATACTATTCACTTCATGTGTGTTTTCTATTTTCATAAGAAGCGAACAACTCTGTTTGCTAAAGAACCATTTATTTGAAAATATAACAAAACCAAATAATATACGTTTTATGAATTTTTTCTATTATTGTACACTGGCGAATATTCTTTAAGAAATGAGCTTAGTTACATATATTCGGCAAATATATATAATTACTTATTTTCGAGCTACTGAAATGGAATAGAATATTGATATTTGATATAAGGATGAAAAGAAGATAGATTCTGGATAACCGTTTTAAAATCATTGTGAATCTTGATTTATGAAACTGAATTGCTACGAAGATGACATACAAAGGACAAGTCTAAATCATGAGTTATCCCATCTTCGGATATATCTGTTACTTCTAAAGTTAATATACCTATTTGAAGTAGGCAATTTAATAAAACATAATCTTTAATTACAGACAAACTGTAAATCTCCTGCGATCGTAAAATAAGTTATAGGCGACGTAGTAACTTTCTGAAATGTCAATGGAAACTTTGACTTAAAATAATATACTGAATAGATAATGGAAAAAACAACTTGTATGTCTTCTATTATGTACATTAATGATGATTTACAATTAGAAAGCAACCAAAGAGTTAACAGTTTGAAATTCAAAGTGAAGAGTGAAAATGATTTAATAATACTTAATAAATAGCTCGTTTCAAAAATTGTAAATGTATGGGCTATTTAGGCACTAAACATCTATGCCGGTAAAATCAAATAACGTCTTACTTTTCCGTCTATTTCGATCATTCGCAGGTATAAAACGTCCCCCTGACTTATAAGTATATATATATATATATATATATATATATATATATATATATATATATATATATAATATATGATATATATATATATATATAGATATATATATATATATATATATATATATATATATATATATATATATATATATATATATATATATATATATATAATGTCAGGGGGACGTTTTGTGGACACTGTTTATTTACAACTTCTTGTTACCGTTCTTGTTCAAACATCAACATTATTTTAAGGAAGCACTGAATGAAAATAATACCCGTAGGACAATGAAATTCACTTAACCAATTCATTCTACTTCTTTATTAAAAAATTACTTCTTCTATATGTCCCTGAAACTCTTTAATTCGTTTTCAACGAATATTCAATTTCTGAATAATTCAGAAAAAGTTTACCTAGATTGATTTCAAATTGCGAGCCATATGATATAGACGAATTGGTTCTATATTGTAAATCTATGTAGTAACAAACCCAGATCATCTGGGTTTGTTATTGTTTTTCGTGAGGTTATGGTTGGCTCCTCGCTTAAAAATTATTAAATAAATAGAATCTTATGTCAGCCCACCGGAAAATAACAAGAACCGCAAGTTTATAAATTTCCTCGGGGCTTGCGCGTGACGTCATTCAATCTAGGCTGATTTTATTAAGCATTGTATATGAGCACTATGATAATATTTATGATAAAATGAGTTCGATAAGGGATATTTAATAGGTATTAAGGGTTTCCGGTATAAACAGGGCTGCCAGACATGAACTGAACCCTTAGTCGCGCCCCATTCGATTATTTTTTTCGGGAAAACGAAATTTCAAACCAAAAACCCAACTTTTCTGATAACTTAATATGTGTCATATTTTTATGTTAAAATGGTCATATTTAGTTACAAAAATTTAAGATTATATTTTATCAAATTAAATAGTAGACCAAATTTCTCTTTTTTTTGAAACATTTTGGAGAACTGTGACTATATAATTTAGAAATTTATTTTGGAAAAAATTATTTACAAATTCAGATGTTTTAAAAAACTACTTTAATGAAATTTAAAAAAGGTTGATAACCTTATTTTGTGCATTAAAATGTGATAATACATATATTTGAAATAAATCTATAAAAATTAAGTGTTAAAAAAAAGTAAAATTAAATTTAGATGTTATACCTAATTTAAATAGTGTAAAAAAATTAACATTGGCAAAATTGAAACTAAACTACTTATTTGAAATATTAGAGTCTAAATGTTGAAATAAATTTGATAGATTGGTTTCGCTTATATTTTTTTTGCTTTTTTTGTATTTTTTTCGAGATTTTTTTGTTATTTTTTAAATTTTATTTATTTTTTTAATTTTTTTTTTATGTTGCAACACTCACTGGAAGGATTATGCCAAATGTAGTGTTTAATCATACTCTCTCTACCCATCTCTCAGAAAACTACTTTAAGCCTTAAGTACTAAAAGTTTGCAGTTTTCTTTTATTAGTTTTTCTAGGTCGGTTATGATTAGTTCTCGAACAATAATTGTTAAGGAATGTATTGGAAATGCTACTAAGAAAGATTTTCAAAATATAAATTTTTGAGTGTGTCTGACAATTTTCAAAAGGAGCTGAATATTAGTTTTTAATGAAGTACCTCGAAAACAACTCACAAAGAAATGATTTTTTATTGTATATTTTTTATTGTATATATGCCTTAAGGAATTGTTGCTCCTCTAGTTCCTTAGATTTTTCATCTCTACTTCTACGAAGAAATAGATTTTTTGAACAGTAATTAGGGCAATTTGGAAAAATGGATGGTATGGCATTTTCTTTCAAGCGAGATTTTTTCAAAGTAACTGAAATAATCCTACCTGTCACAGGATCCTGCTCGGAATTTATCCATTCAATACACCCAGGAGCAAAATGTAATTCACAAACTTTGGTGTTTTTATTGGGCACTAAATCATCGCGCGGAATGGCTCGCAGCCATTTTTGTTTCAACTCGGAATTTTTGGGGAAACCAAAAACATGAACTTTTGGCCCATTATCGTAATTTCCGCGGCATCCCGGTGCACAACACTTAAACGGCATATTAACGGGCTTCTTTTACAACAACAAGAACGACCTAAAATTGATTAAAAAACCAACGACCGGCGAAAGGAACTGTTTACTAAACAGTAAACAATCGAAATTACAAACACGTGGTGAGGTGTGCGCAGGCGCGTCATCACAAAACACAGTCGCACAACTAGAGTTGACGTCCCGCTCGCCGCGATGGCATATCAATATTTCGCAGAGTTACTGCTCAATGCTCTGTTATGGCAAATTTCCAAGCCTACATTTTATGACGTCACGACAATTTTTATTTGAGCCCCGAGGCCTTTGTTCTTTAGGAGGTGTTGCCTAGAAGCTGCGGACAGCCAAAATGGTGAAGATAGTTCGGTAAATGCTAGAAAATTTGTTGACGAAGTGAAATTTATCACAGAGCTACGAAAGTTTTATAGTGGCCATGACCAAAATAATAAGAAATCGGAATATATAGAGGAAAAAATTAAAAATTTCATTAAAATGTTTTATGATTGTTTTTTATTTTGCAATAAACCGCTTCAATATCGTAGAACATTATTTCTGTTGTTTTATTTTGGTAGAGTGAAGTAGGGGTCATTAGCATATTATGTAAAAAAGTAACCCTGTATTATAGGTATCTACCTAGTTTTAAATTAAAAATTCTGTTAGGTAGGTAATCGAAACTGATAAGTTTAAAGTTTGGCAAGTCTGATTGTACCTAGTCTATTTGTCTATGGACACAAGCATTGCCACTGTCAACATCGACCAATCAGAGAGCAGTGTGTTATTTGCCGTATTTTAAAGAAGCGTAAAATTAAAAGCTCTTTTGTGATTGGTCGAACCGTTTAGAATCTTACGAATGGATATCCGTTATAGTCGGGTCGGGCTGACATTTGAAGAAAAAAAAAGAGTAGCTGCAATTTTATGACTGTTTTGACGGCGTAATATCATATTAAGTTCTATTTTATGAAATGCAACGATTTTCAATTCTGGAAAATTGTTTATAACAACGTTTTTGTGCAAAAAAAGCGTATTTTTTCAATTTTTCGATTATATTTCGGAAACTATAGGTTATGGAGAAAAGTGCTTCATAGGCCAAATAATTGTCATTAAAAAACCTTCCAAACTAGACCTGCTAAATCAAAATCGGGTAATTTGTTTAAAAGTTATAGCAAATTTAAGGCTAAAAAGGCGTTTTTTAAAAAATTATTATAAACAAATAATTAAACATTTTATTGTTTCATTAGGGCCGTAAAAGTGTGAGTTTTCATGTACTTAAAAAGTGTGCGCAAGGTGGGCGATGTGATAGGAATAGTTGTTGCACAATTCTATTTGTTTATCCCGTTTTTGTAAAATGGACCCAATTTCAACCGTTTATTGTGGGAAAAGTTATCAACTACAGACCTCTAAGAGGTCTCATTTTAAAGGTAATACAGTCTACTTGTAATCGCCAATCTCAGAAAGTTAATTTTTTTCCGGAAACTATTTAAAAATTAGCAATAAACAAATGTTACATTTTGTACCGTTTTTTGCTTATAAATAAATACAATAATTTGCAAAGTATAAGGAATATGTGTTCATCAGTAGTACCATTGGAGAGCTGTTAAAAAAAACACACATTTAAAAAAAAAAGAAGTTTCTACGACCTCTAGGAACCAAGATAGCTTTTTTTTTAAATCATTACTCCGTTGTTTATTAACATTTTGAGCTGAAATTTGCACATTTGGTAGGCGACATTTCCTACTTTATGATCCGACATTTTGCATAAAATTTTGTTGTTAATTATTTATTTCCGAGAGCAATATATCAAGGTAACATTCTCTGCGCTTCACGAGAGCCGAGAGGTGGGGGTGAGAGAAAGTCGCAGCGCCTGAATTTCTCGCGCGCGAGTCGAAGCTTCAAAATCGAGCGGACAAAAAAAATTCGCATTATCTCGGGTTCTAATTATCGTAGAACCTTCTTTTTTTTAAACTGGCGTAGCTCGATGAAAAAATAACAATGGCGCAATTTTCATATACTCAAAATGTATTTAAACTGCGGAAAAAAGTGTTGCTTAAATGATTCATTGATTTTTTTGCATTATTAATAATTCTGAAAATTTTCTGTTATGCATGACTACAATAAAGTATACTTTAAGTAAAAATATAGCTTCACCACAACTCAGTTGAACTATTAACAAGAATACAGTTTGTGTAAGGAATAATATTTACATACTTTTGACGACCGTACTTCTTATTTGATTTGGTCTGTGATGCTGCGTGAGAAATATGAAGCCGATCATCAAACTTCCTTTTTTTTTTTAATGTGTATTTTTTTAACTGCTTTCCAATGGTACTACTGATGAACACATATTCCTTATACTTTGCAAATTATTGTATTTATTTATAAGGAAAAAACGGTTCAAAATGTAACATTTGTTTATTGCTAATTTTTGAATAGTTTCCGGAGAAAAATTAACTTTCTGAGATTGGCGATTACAAGTAGACTGTATTACCTTTAAAATGAGACCTTCTAGAGGTCTGTGAGTTGATAACTTTTCCCACAATAAACGGTTGAAATTGGGTCCATTTTACAAAAACGGGATAAACAAATAGAATTGTGCAACAACTATTCATAGCACATCGCCCACCTTGCGCACACTTTTTAAGTACATGAAAACTCACACTTTTACGGTCCTAATGAAACAATAGAATGTTTAATTATTTGTTTATAATAATTTTTTAAAAAACGCCTTTTTAGCCTTAAATTTGCTATAACTTTTAAACAAATTAACCGATTTTGATTTAGCAGGCCTAGTTCGGAAGGTTTTTCAATGACAATTATTTGGCCTATGAAGCACTTTTCTCCATAACCTATAGTTTCCGAAATATAATCGAAAAATTGAAAAAATACGCTTTTTTTTGCACAAAATCGTTGTTATAAACAATTTTCCAGACTTGAAAATCGTTGCATTTCATAAAATAGAACTTAATATGATATTACGCCGTCAAATCAGTCATAAAATTGCAGCTACTCTTTTTTATCATTTTTTGATAATTTTAATGTCAGCCCGACTCGACTATTAGTTTATAAACTTACAACGAGACGTGGCAAATTGATAAGTTTGCTAAAATTTTGGCGTAAAATAATACAATTTATCTCTCGTTTAGAATCCTACGAAAGTTTATAAATTTCCTAGGATATTTATAAACTTTCGCATCTCGTTATCTTCCGGTGACATATATAAATATATATATATATATATATATATATATATATATATATATATATATATATATATATATATTTATATATATATATATATATATATATATATATAAATGGGTTTATTCTTGGTACCTACTTTTTTATATTTTCTGGGTTTTTGGATTTGGCAGTGTAGGTGTTAGTAAGTATACGAAAATTGGTAATGATAAATGTAATCCTCAATGTAATCATAAACGTTTCGGAGAATGTGTCTCCTTCTTCAGTATTTTAAGAGCTTAATTATCTCTAATTAAAATATAGTTATGACGAAACATTTCAGTATGGTATTTTAACCTGTTTAACAGGAATTAGTAATTAAAATGGGTATCTTAAAATTTTATTCCCCATTATGTCGTCCATAATGGGGAATAAAATTTTAAGATACCCATTTTAATTACTAATTCCTGTTAAACAGGTTAAAATACCATACTGAAATGT
The DNA here is from genome assembly GCA_030704885.1 of Cynegetis impunctata. Classification (NCBI taxonomy): domain Eukaryota; kingdom Metazoa; phylum Arthropoda; class Insecta; order Coleoptera; family Coccinellidae; genus Cynegetis; species Cynegetis impunctata. The sequence goes on along the minus strand of JARQZK010005086.1, from coordinate 160,242 downwards.
TTCGTCATAACTATATTTTAATTAGAGATAATTAAGCTCTTAAAATACTGAAGAAGGAGACACATTCTCCGAAACGTTTATGATTACATTGAGGATTACATTTATCATTACCAATTTTCGTATACTTACTAACACCTACACTGCCAAATCCAAAAACCCAGAATATATATATATATATATATATATATATATATATATATATATATATATATATATATATTTACATATTCCAAATTGATTTCAATCGCAGCTCATTTAATACTTGAACATACTTCAAGATCAACCTGTGATATAAAGATAGCTAGTGAAATTTGACAATTCGACAATATCGAACCAGCTTTTCGTACGATAGACGTCTGAAGATAGATGGCGATATTTTCGAACCATGAATATAGGTAAACCTACAAAGGAGGAAAATGTCTAGTCGAATCCCGCTGATCTAACGAACCTCCTTATCCGATCTATAGGTTAATAGTGGTAGGTATATCCTTCAGAATCGTATAATGGCGTTCATATTGTGGCAGCACAAAAGGAGTCACACACTACATCATCTCGCGTTATTTGTTTATTGTTGATATATTTTAACGTTTATTACATTGGTATGCAGTTGTTTAACGGTTTATGGCGCTCGCTTCGCCTTGGCGAGGTTATTTTCGCCTCGTATGGAGTATACCGGGCTCTTTAGGATAAATTCCTCGACCACGTATCGGATCGAATGTTCCAGATATAGAAACATTTTGAGACCTACAGTTATATTTACGAAATTGATGATCGAAAAAGAAAGGACTAGTAATTTTCTGATAGCACTCAATTAACTTGTAAACAAGTACAAATTTATTCAGGTGTCTGCATAATGACTATTTTCATTCTTATTTAATCTCAAATTATTCTTATTGAGTCAATATTTTGCTGAGTATATTACAACCCAAGTACCTGGCGAATGAAATATAGGCCTAAAACTGTGTTCCGCAGCCTTGCTAAGCATGCGAATCAGTTATATTCGTATAATATACGTATTATTGTTATTTTATTTCATTAGTAAATGATAAATTATGAAAGTGATTCTGAAGAAATTGAGGATAGCGATGATGAAATCAGGTAAGTTCAAGCGTTTGTAAATTTTAGTAGCATATTCTATATAAATATAAAGATATAAGTATAATAGTGTGTTATGATAGATTACAAATGATTTGAAGTGGAGAACTGATTACAATTTTACAAAATAATGGTATAACTATAATAACAATCATAAGTCAGAATGAATAGTTAGAGGAAACAAAATTTTTAACCTTTTTAATTTTTGTAATACGCCATATAAAAGAGTACCGAGTTCGTCAACTTTTTGATTAAAACTTAGAGCCATTGTTATAAAGTTTTGTTTACGAGTTTGATTCAAGAATTAACAAAAATCTATAAAAATCTAAGAATACCACTATTGATCCAGTTTTTTGAATCAATATAGATTTTATCATCATCATTTAATGACTCTCAAAAGTTGTTAATTAATTTCATTGTACCTGCTATTTAATACATAATATATACCGAGGGAACTTCGGGTATATCACGACACCTCTAATCAACTTTTTGTACAGGATGGGCCAATTTCGATTTCTGTAGAGGTATCTCGGTAAATATAAGATATACAAAAAAATGGAGGGCGTATTCTCGATCTTTTTTTCGAGACAAATTCACTGACGAAAAGCAAAATTTGCAATCGTGTTTAATTTTCGAGTTATAAACAAAAGCTCGATTTTTCAACTTTCAAACAAGTTTGAATATCATGGTTGTTTGTGAAGTTACGAGATAATAAATTTTACATTCTTGAGGCACTTTTTTTTTAATGCAGTGGCCTGAAGATGTATTTGTTCAAATGGAAATCATAGCTGGCTGTGGTTTGGTTGGAACGGATTTTTTCTCCTTTCTAACGATGTATTCTTTAATAGCAAAAATGATATTTTACTATATTACTTTTTGTGTTTTTATACGTATTTCAAGTGAGCGGGTGTCATCTATCACAGAGTTTATCCTTTGTTTTCAGTCATAATATAAATTAACTGATTTAACAGTCAGGATGTCGTACGTAAATTACGAGAGATTTGATATCATCTACCTTAAAATTTTCGACATCTAAGCCAAATTCCGCTTAAAAAATGTCTCAAGACAGTGCTTCTATCCAAGGGTTATTATGGCGTGGAGGAGTTTATGCTGGATAATGCACTGACTTAATTTTATACTTTACAATTAATACCTTGATCTTAATTTGTTATTTTGTTTATAACTCTCAGATAGATTTTCCATTTTACGGTTTGTATTTTAATTGTTGAGTGCTGTTGTATTTTGCAATTGTTTGTAATTGACTTATCCTATACATTTGTCAAATGTCTTGAAGGATTAATAAATTATTATTATTATTATTATTATTATTATTATTATGTTAGAAAGCTTTATTCAAAGTAATAACAGTTGTGATATTGCATCTGAGAGATATTTCAATCTCTATCCAGAAATAAGACAACTTAATGAAGCTATTTTAAAAAAGGTTAAAAATTATTATTTAACATCTTCAATGTTGTAATTTGCTCTGCTTTTCAAATAATCCGCAATTAATGAGATTATCTTTCAATCTTTTGAAAGTAGTCTATGATACATCGTTAGAAATATGAACTAAATCACAGCCAACTATGATTCCCATTTAAAAAATACATCTTAAGGCCATAACTCGAAATTGCACTTTATTTTCAAAAATGGCTCAAAAATGTAAAAGTTTTTTTAAAAATTTTTTTTTTTAGCTCAAGGGCCTACAGTTTTACGACGGTTCGGAACGGCCAATGGGCTCGAAACTCAACATTACATTACCCAACAGTTAATCGTATTTAAAACCTCTAAATTTCATTGGACATACACAACATCCAAGAGCAAGGTGGGACTCGAACCCACAATCCTTGGTTCACAAGCGATACATCCTACCGCTGGGCTACTTAGGCCTCTAATGTGAAAGTTATTATCTCGTAACTTCACAAAGAACTATGATATTCACACTTGTCTAAAAGAACAAATTTTTTATTTCAAGTAGCTGATATGGTGGAATATTAAACAAAACATATTTAGAATTGGAGCTCCAGTTAGAGAAATTACCAATCGTCAAATCGAAAACATTGGGAATCGTAATTTTAAACAGAGACATTTCTTTTTTTTGCAAAAATAGAAAGCCCCCACTTCTTCCAACTGGAAAAAAATTGATGATTGCTTCAATTTTAGACCAACATGAAAATATAATAATATTTTCGAAATAAACGTTCCGACAGTTTAAAACAGGACCGTACACGCATCAAACAAAAATTCATCGAATGAAAATTTTATTTTAAAATTTTTATGTAATTCCTCCACAATATAGATCATTTTAGGATGACGTCACAACTGTCAAAACAAATCCGCCATGTTTACTTGGCGGGCAGACAAACATTTCGGCCTATGCTTACAGTGTAAAAGTCGTTACGGAGTTTGCAATATATTATTAAAATGCCAATGTTTTGTTGTGTTGTTAAGTGTTCAATGAGATCGGAAAGAGACCAAGTTCGATTCTTCAGGATTCCCACCGCGCTGAAAAACCGTGGAGACTATTTAAGTGCCTTGTCAAAACAACGACGTGACTTATGGGTTAGGGCTTTAAAAAGGGGTCCTGTGAGCGAAAGTATGCTGAGAAATGCTAGAATTTGTTCAAGACATTTCCTATTGGGTGAGTATTTTGATTATAATTGAGTTTGGTTCCTTGATTTTTCAAAATAATATCCTAAAAAAAGGTACAAAAAGAACAACAAAACAATGATGCTAAAAGCTAAATGAAAGTAATTCTCTTATATATTTAGGACAACCAGCCCTACTAGAGAATAAGAATAACCCAGATTGGGTACCCACTCAAAACATGGGATACTTATATAGTTGGTGAAAAAAAAGATGTACAGTCCCTGAATCGACACGAAAGAAGTACAGTGAGGTCAGATGAACTATTCAAAAATATTAGTAAGTGGTTATTTATGTTCATGATCAAATAACACATATTCTTGTTTCAGGATTTATCACAATAAGCGTGCCAAAGATTGAAATAGTAAATCAATTGTTTAGAGTAAGGTGACTTCTAATTTATGATCACTTTGTATTTTCTTGGAGATAATAAAGCTATTTAAAAACAGGTATTGCTTATTTTCAACCCTATGTAATGTTGTTGACAAATTAAAAATAGTTAATGTAAAATTATTTATTCATTTTTGACAATAAACTAAATTATTTAATCAAGTCAATGGATTTCGTAGAAGGTACAGGCCACTGTGCAAGCCTTTGTGTGCAGGAAACAGATTCATTTTCGTTTTCAGCTGGACAAGCTTGTAAACAAAACAACAATGCTGTCACATTAATACAAACTTCCCCCAAACCTGCCATACATGTGCAATGTTCACTGGAAACAACCCCATCTGATAACGGGATTAGCCAAACCTTGCTTTTTGAGAAAGTCTAATCTGTAACAATGAGAAAGTTATTGATAAAAAAATATAATAGTGAAATATAACATTTAGAAATAATAAAATTGTTTGCTATGCCTACCTTTCCAACAACAATGTAGGCAATATCATTCATTTGTTGAGTCAAAACATCTTGGACATACCCGGACTCATAATATTTGTAGGCCAATAAAGATTTGTAGGTTTTAAGCTGCTGTCCAGTGTAGAAGCTATGACTAAGGATTATATAATTTACCAAATCCATCAAAGATACTGAAGGGATTACTTCCAGATCCTTGGACAACTCTCACTTCTCCAAATGAATATGGGTCTATATCGTCTATTATCTCCGATTTCTTGTCGTAGCGGGCTTTCACATCATCGGTAAGAGTTGAATAATATTCACTACGAGACATAACTCAAGAATTTGTTGAATTTTCACTCTGAAATACTATAAAACTAAAAAAAAAACAAACAAATGCATCTATCAATAACGAGTATCAAATGACACAATAAAGTTTGTCTGCCCGCCAAGTGAACATAGAGGACCTGTCAAAGTCACGTGACCTAAAATGATCTATTATTGCTTTCTTTCTATGGAGGGTAGAGGTAAGGAGGACCATCTCTGTGTATGAAAAAGTGTCCGTCGAAAATCGTCAAATTGGTGGCGCCACAATAGCAAGTGGGTACATTTCAAATGACGCGCTGTTGTCATATTGAAGTCGTTTTTACTTTTATTTACCTCATTAACAAATTCTTGTAGAAGACTAATAAATTATAAGAAGTGTTTAAATTGCGCTAACTTTCCTTCATAAGATTTGAAGTTCTTATTTTCACTCTTGAACCATTGAAACTGTGCAGTTCATTCAGATGAATGCGCAATCCACTGCTACCCTTGAACGAAAGTTTACAGCCTTCACGACTAGTCCTGTGTAATACTGTGTTGTATAACACTTTTGTGTTGGCACGAGATGCGTTCTATGGAAAGAAAATACAGTGACTCAAAAATAAACTAATTCAATAAACTAATAAATAAGATAATAAAAGCACCCATTCAAAAATAAACTACATAACCTAGCTTTCAAACTTCAAAATCCCAATTACAAAAGTTGGCAACAGCGCGGCATGGAATCCCTTCCTATTTCATGCTCTCTTGCTATTCTGGCGCCACTCTGGAGGGTTTTGGAACTGCAATTTGCAGTTTACAACTGGACACTTTTGCGACTGTTTTCCAATATGAGATGGTCCTCCTTACTTCTACCCTCCATATTTCTTTCGACGCATGTTGTCAATTGATTAAATACTTCATACATTCAGAACCATCTAGTATCGAGTAGTAGAACTAATAAAGTGTCTTCGTTCAACAGTGTCTCAGAACAGTATTAGAAAGGATCAACTTCCAAAATGTTTCAAACGATAATATTCAAACTTACTGTACTGTACAAAACCAATAAATATCTTGGAAGTTGACTTTTTCCAATTTGTACCTCGCGAAACTGTTTTCTTTCGATTATTGTATTTTATTGCGATTAACAAGATTACATTGAAAATAACCGCGTCCCATCTCATTTCTCTTTTCTAGCCCATCATGCAACCTGGATCATCATTCATTATCTATCTATAACCTATTCATTAAGACCATTTCAATAAAGCTAACGAGTCAGGTAAGGTTATGCTGCAGCATCAAGTCAAGGTAACCATGATGTTGCAATATCACATAAGATTTTGAAGTTACAGGATACCTGGAGTAAATCATCTGGAAGTAACTTACATCCCTATAATAACTGAGATTGAATTCCCGCACATCACTTGGTGAAACATCATGAAGAATAAAGTATAAGCTTTAAAATAAAAACACTTGGCTTATGTTTCACAATATAAAAAATATTCAGATACTGTATTTAGCAGTAACGAAAAGTCGACATGTTTCGAGTTATGAACTCATTATCAAGACTGACTACAGGAGAGTATTGCATCGTAATTTATAAAACAGAACAAAGCAAAGGTGATACCTGAAAATCAATTTGTTCGTTTACAAGGGGTAATTGACTATTACGGGCGGAACTTATTTCGAGAATTTCAAGGAGGTCAAGGCGTTTTCCTTTGTTACCTGAATGTAACAATTTGGTTTTGTTGAAATCCAGGAAGTGATTGAATTTTATACAATGTTCAGAGAAGCCAGTGGTATTTTTGTTTCGTAAAATTGACTTTTTATGTTCTTCAACACGAATATTTATATTCCTTCCTGTCTGTCCAATATAGAAAGCAGGACACGTCACAAAATATTTTGTAAATACCACTGTTTTCTCCGATGATAGATTTTTCTTTATTATTGACCAAGAATGACTTCAAGTTTCTTTCATTTGTACAAATTGTTTTAACGTTACTTTTCGATAGTCTGTTACAAATTTTGCTACTCAAATTAGGCACATAATTTATTGGGAAGTATTTTTGTTCTTCATTAATAGTGTTGAAGAACATAAAAAGTCAATTTTACGAAACAAAAATACCACTGGCTTCTCTGAACATTGTATAAAATTCAATCACTTCCTGGATTTCAACAAAACCAAATTGTTACATTCAGGTAACGAAGGAAAACGCCTTGACCTTCTTGAAATTCTCGAAATAAGTTCCGCCCATAAAAGTCAATTACCCCTTGTAAACGAACAAATTGATTTTCAGGTATCACCTTTGCTTTTGTCTGTTTTATAAATTACGATGCAATACTCTCCTGTAGTCAGTCTTGATAATGAGTTCATAACTCGAAACATGTCGACTTTTCGTTACTGCTAAATACAGTATCTGAATATTTTTTATATTGTGAAACATAACCCAAGTGTTTTTATTTTAAAGCTTATACTTTATTCTTTATGATGTTTCACCAAGTGATGTGCGAGAATTCAATCTCAGTTATTAAAGGGATGTAAGTTACTTCCAGATGATTTACTCCAGGTATCCTGTAACTTCAAAATCTTATGTGATATTGCAACATCATGGTTACCTTGACTTGATGCTGCAGCATAACCTTACCTGACTCGTTAGATTTATTGAAATGGTCTTAATGAATAGGTTATAGATATAGTCAATTACCCCTTGTAAACGAACAAATTGATTTTCAGGTATCACCTTTGCTTTTGTCTGTTTTATAAATTACGATGCAATACTCTCCTGTAGTCAGTCTTGATAATGAGTTCATAACTCGAAACATGTCGACTTTTCGTTACTGCTAAATACAGTAGCTAAATATTGTTTATATTGTGAAACATAAGCCAAGTATTTTTATTTTAAAGTTTATACTTTATGACATCCCTTTATCAACCTGAAAAGACCTGGGGCCTGGACAGGGTTAATCCGGCCCTGGTTTAAACAAATTCAAATTCCGACATCTAACCCTTCTTATAGAAATAGAACACCCAACCCTTAAATCTGGTTGTGAATACTTTCGATGTAGTTTCATTCAGACATTCAGAATGTTGAATGCATTCGATCCCATCTATAAATAATATTGAAATGTATTTTCACCGCGAGAAAGACTGATAATTCTACAAAACTAAATCTATTTCTGCTTGTCTATTGTGTCTCGCCGGATGGAAATATATGAATGAATTGAGTTATTTCTGTGCCAACTTTCTCTATATAGCGCGGTGATTTTCCTGAATGAATGAACTATACCGTGAACGAAGTCACGTTCAACAGAGTGATGAAAGTGTTTTTTAAAATGAATTTGGTAGCTATTGTCGACATCGTTCACATATAATTCAACATTAGTGAACAAGTATCTATCAACCATTTTGAGTCGTATTTTCACTGAAAATAATTGACCATTGCATTGTATCAAAAAGTAATCAGTGAAATGCAGAAGTGGATTTTAAATCCGTTTTAGATCTCCTGGATCACGATTTATCAAAATGTGTGTAGATTTAGACAAAATTTTGGCATTTTCAAACTTTGGTCAAAGGAGTGCTGATGAGCAGAAAATTTTTAAATTGTGGCAAAGGATGTGGAAATTATTGAGAAAGTAACGAATTTTATGACGAAACGTTAACTGTTCAAAAAACTGCTTAAAAATGAAATAACAATACAACACTGGCAAGAATGATTAAAATATTGGAAATTGTTAATTATTTTTTTTTAGTAATTTGTGTTTGAAAACGAATTTGATTTTTTAAAATCTAATATTAGCAGACCTTTCTGCAGATATTGGAATGAATAGCAAGTAATGAGTAAGTTAAGATGGCCATAGTCGCAATCAATTTATTGAAACAAGTATAGTTTTCTTTATTTGATAATGAAATTTTTCAAAAATTAAAGACTTCATTCGTATATTACATAATTAAGAACCTATTTTGTGAATTATGTGGGTAAGGGTTTCCATGGTTTCCTTTACCATCTTATATTAGCAGATATGACTACTGAAACTAAACTGAATAGCACGTAATCAGAAACTAAACTACTTATTATAGTTTTCTGTTTTCTGACATCTCAATTTTTATAAACGTAATTTCAATCTTTCAAAAGGTCAACGTTTCGTGACGAAACGTCAACTGTTTTCGAACTCAAATAGCCTGTTATTGATGAGAAAAGGCAAATAAATGACAACACATACAGGGTGTCCCACGACGATTAAGACAAGTAATATATCAGAATTGGGCAGTAGTGGACAATTATAATTTTGGGGGTGTAAATAAGAGCAAATGTTGCATCTTTTCTTGTTATTGTGTTACCCAATGAGGTATTAGTTTTTGGTCACGTGACGTCACATTCAAAATTATTAATGGGACAACCTGTATATTTGTGCCTTTCTGTGTTCCTCCCGATAAAATAATTTCAACTAACTAGCACACTTGGGGTCTAAAGGGATTAATTCAAGAGATACAGGTACTTAAAGGATTGTAAGTTGAAAAATTCATAATTGAATCCCCTGTCATTTTCGGCAATCTTACATTCGTACGTAATGATTAAGACAAGCCAATATTATAATTTTTAATAATAATTCAAATCAACTGTCACTGAAAAACTTACAATCTTAAAAGAGATGTTCAAATATGTAGATGCCCATTTCGGCTACATGCTACCCTTATCAATTCCGGTGTCACAGTTCTTCAAGCATCGCGTATTTTTCTTTTCAAATCGTCTAAATCTGTAGACGGAGTTGTATAAACGATACCTTTAAGATATCCCCAAAGGAAGAAATCTAACGGTGTCAGGTCTGGCGATCTTGGAGGCCAGTAAATAGTACCGTTTCGTCTAATCCAGCGTTCTGGAAATATCATGTCTAGATAATTTCTCACTCTGCGATCAAAATGTGAAGGTGCATCTTGCTGCCACCATATTTTATTTCTTTCATTCAATGGAATGTCTTCAAGTAGGTCTGGAAGTGTATTTTGTGAAACATTTAGGTATCTCTCTCCCGTTAGTATACCATCATAAAAGTACAGTCCTATCAAACGCCCAAAAAACAAACGAAAATTACAGGAGATTCAATTATGAATTTTTCAACTTACAATCCTTTAAGTACCTGTATCTCTTGAATTAATCACTCTAGACCCCAAGTGTGCTAGTTAGTTGGAATTGCTTTATCGGGAGGAACACAGAAAGGCACAAATATACAGGTTGTCCCATTAATAATTTTGAATGCGACGTCACGTGACCAAAAACAAATACCTGATTGGGTAACACAATAACAAGAAAAGATGCAACATTTGCTCTTATTTACACCCCCAAAATTATAATCATCTACTACTGCCCAATTCTGATATATTACTTGTCTTAATCGTCGTGGGACACCCTGTATATACTCATTGTTTTTTCTTTGCAACAGATCGTTCGAATTTTCAACTAATTTCATTAAAATGTTGACTTTTCGTCAAGAAATTCGTGACTTTCTCAAAACTTTTGACGAATCAAAATTACTTTGGCATTTATGAATTTCGATAAAAAACACACAATGTTTCATTGAATTTTATGAGACTTTGGCCTTCTTCAGTTGCTTATTACGTGCTATTCATTTCCTTCATCAGCAGTCAGGTCTGATAATATTAAGATGTTGAGAAAAATCACAATATCCCTTAAGGATTTGTTTTTAAAATTGAATAACTCGTAATTTCGATATGCGCAATATCACATCTATTCCAGAAGAAATCCGGTATTGTGGATGTGATTTGTGGTGGTATATATATATATATATATATATATATATATATATATATATATATATATATATATATATATATACATATATATATATATATATATATATATAGAACAAGCTGGCTTTAGAAGTGGCTTCAGTACAATTGACCACATCCACACGCTTAGGGAAGTAATCAGTAGAACAAAAGTATACGAGCTACCATTAGCACTAGCCTTCATAGACTTCGAGAAGGCATTCGACTCGATATACCCCAAAGCAGTAATTGAAGCCCTCACCCATCAAGGTGTTGACAGTCAGTATATAGAAACTCTGGCCAACATATACAAAGAGGCTAGAGCTAGAGTAAGTATATACGACGGAACCCCAGAATTCCCTACAAGCAAAGGAGTCCGACAGGGAGATCCAATATCTCCGAAGCTCTTCACGGCCACCTTGGAGAACATCTTCCAAAAATTGGACTGGAACGGAAGAGGTATGAAGATAGATGGAGAATATCTGAACCATCTAAGATTCGCTGACGACATTGTCCTAATCGCGAACAGCCCTGAAGAACTACAACAACAAATCAACGAGCTTAACATAGTGAGCAATGAAGTAGGCCTAAAGATGAACTTGAACAAAACGAAAGTCATGTACAATGAAATGGTAGAAAATCACGATATCACGGTCAGCGATACCACACTTGAAGTAGTGGACGAATATATATATATATATACCTGGGACAATTAATACATAAGTCTGGTTCACTACTTCCGGAAATCAACAGAAGAATAAAATTGGCATGGAAAGTATTCGGACAAAATTCCATCATCTTTAAGTCAAGAATGCCACTCCGCCTAAAGAAGCGATCCTTCGATCAGCTGATAATACCAGTCATGACGTACGGCTGTGAAACCTGGGCACTAAAGCAAGAGTTCATAAGGAAACTCCAGGATGCACAAAGGTCTATGGAGCGGTGTATGCTCAGCATAACAAAGAGGGACCGTAAGACAATAGAGTGGATTAGAGGAAAGAACCAGGTAATAGACGTCATCCACAGAATAAAATCCCTCAAATGGCAATGGGCAGGGCACCTAGCGAGAAGGGCCGACAATAGATGGACCATAAGGACAACACAGTGACACCCAAGAGGCGTCAAAAGGCCGAAGAGGCGCCCCAATATAAGATGGGATTATGATATCAGGAAAGAAGCAGGAACAAACTGGTATCAAGCTGCTCAACAACGTAATACATGGGCAGGAATGAAGGAAGGATATGCGAGGAGGCTGCACCGTACTTAACGGTAGACCATAGCTGCATATGATGATGATGATGATATATATGTATATATATATATATATATATATATATATATATATATATATATATATATATATATATATATATATATATATATATATATATATATATATATATTATTAAACGTATATCGCCATTTCAATAGTTTCGCTCAATAGCGCAAAAAAGATCTTTATCGATTGGGAAAAACCATGCAAGATCTTATTAATATTAGATGAAATTCCGAGTGAAAATTCAGTGTAATCAAAATATACATCGAACAAATAAACTAAGTTGGTAGTAGTTTCAAATGAAATATGAATAACTTTTACAAACTAAGGCACATAAATTGACCAAGAATTATTTAATATTCAGTTTGGGAGTCGATTCTCTGATCTGAGTCGATACTTCAAAATCCTCTGTACATATATATAATTCCAATAAAGATAACAATTCAGTTCGATGAATGATTTAAAACAATTTCAAGTTGATTTTCCTAAGAAGATAATTGCATGAATCCGTCGTGAATATAATGTTGCAATGATCGTTCTTCGCTTATCAATGCACGGCTTTCTATACGTGACAAAATCTAACAACGTTAAACATGTAGAGAATTAGCATTTCCGTTAATTTTAATTAACTCGGTCCACAACAAGCTGAAATATTGAGTAAGATATTCCAGTTTTTCGACCGAAAATCGATTCTTAGAATCTGGCATTTGCGAACTCGGACGATGATATAATATAATCGTTTCTGCCAAAAAAGGCGCAACTTTGAAGAATCCTGCATACCAAAATGATGAATTCTCGAATGACCAAGAATGTTATCTTTATAGGATGTATTATTGAATTCCTCTTGATTTTGTTATGGTATTTTTTATTTTTCTGTTTTTATTATATTTCGAGATATTTAATGCCATAATTTATTATTCGACTTCTGGCAATCCATCACAATAGAGGCATTTTCGAACATAATCTAACTACAGAAAAATCGATTTTACATTATACAGGGTATTCTCAAGATACGACTATTCTCGCATTTATACAATCGATTGAAACTGCAGATTTTTGAATAGGACATCCTATACAATACACTATTCGGAAAAATAGGAAGCCATCATAGTCTGCTCATGTTATAGCACATTCTTATACCAAAAACTAATGCTTCTCCGAAAAAATAACACTTTCTATGAAAACTTTCACATTGTAAGCGTAGATAGCCATGATAATAAAAGTTCGAACAATTAAGGGGGCACCCATCAATTACGTGAGGTGTTCAGGGAGGAGAGGGTCGAGGAAAATCTCACCCAATGGGGTGGTCTCATCAAATATCACGTAATTTTTTTCGCAAGAAACAGTATAAAAGTGCGAGAAAACCGGGTTAAATTAAGTAAAAAATGTTTCTCCACTGAAATACAGCTAAATCATTCATAAAAATATTCATCGCGGTTTCATTATGCACTGATGAAAGAATTTTTTAACTATAAATGAATTAATTTGATTGGAGACAAGTTATTCATTTATTAAATATGAAAAAGTGTTTTTCTAACATTATTCGTTAACTATTGATAAATATTTATCAACAGTAAATACTTTTTTTGGAGTAAATATTTCTTCTTCATATAAGGTGCGATGTGGATATTATTAAATAGTTGATGGAATCCGTCGTTACTACGTGATAATTTAACATGATGAACAAAACTAAATTTGAATATACTACGTTTATTATCACAAAATATTTTGAAAAATATAACACTGCGATTGCAATTTCGGTCACTTGACCATCATCGGGCAGATTGAGTTAAGAACTGAATACAGAATTATAGATTTGCGCTTACGGGTGGGACAGAATTATTACAGGTACCTGAATAGACAAGAGGAACACATTTCAAGAAGGGCTAATCGAGTGAATTTCCCAAATTGGTACAATACAATGTTCTTAGAAAAGTCGTTATTGTTTGAATACACTAAATATATATCTAAATCTAAATAATCCAATCTAAATCTATTATATATAATACTAAATAAATAATTGGTTTGCCAAATTCGTCTTCCCAAAATGCAGGCGGCCGAAGGCCGCATTTTGGCAAACTCATGAAGCCGAGATAAGGAGATCGGCCACGAATCGCGGGGCTCGAAGGGCCCCGTCGATCGCCCACGTCCTTTCCGTAGTGCTTAGGCTACGTCTCGCCTCGATCCGAGACGCCTATCTTCAATATCGAACGTTTAAAGTTTGACGTTTCTCCGAAATTTGCTAAAACCGCTGCATTCCCGACGCTTAAGAACTATTTTCGCGTCACATGGACTCGAATTCACGTGACCGCCTTTGGAGCCGATAGTTGGACGGGTCGAATTCTATCGAGAAGTTTCGGCACGGCGAGGCCGAATGAGGCCGTAGTATTTGCCGATTCCGCACGAACTCGAGATTGACAGCGAGCAGATGGCTTAGGCTTAGGGCAGACAGTGGCGTAGCAAGCAGCGGAGTTCGAGAATCTATATTTTCATCGATCTATATTTTTCACGGATCTATTCAATAGGCGACGGAGCCTCTCGCTAGTAACTATCTAAATAACTATTGTTTGAATCTCCAGATGGATTCTGAAAGATTCTGTATTACGTACGTTGAATTTCACTGTTTGAATCTAATTTACTGATTAAAACAGTTTCTGCCTTAAATAACTTTATTCAGTTGTTACAGATTGAATTATTATGAATAATTTATAAATACTGTTTATAAATTCTGTACAACTGAAATGATATAGAATAGGTATAATGTATGTATAACTTGACTGTTTGTCACGACCTGTCTTATGTACTGCTGAAATGTTACTCAATGCACTTGTCGTTGTTTTCGAGACACGTATTCACCCTCACTCGTCTCTATACTTTGTTATGGCCCTAAAGAAGGGCCATGTGTTTTCAAGTTCTGAGTATTGAAAGGCACAAGTAGGTACCCTGAAAGCGATACGGTGAGATACGACCTGGGAAACACTTAAATTCTCTAACAACTATCTTTCATAATAATAATACTTTGAGTTTCGATATATATAGAAAACCAACTTTCACGGATATATGTATTCCGTCGCATTCAAATCATCGTCTTTCCCATGAACATTCAGCTTTTAACACAATGATCCACAGAGCGTTTTCAAGTCCATTATCCGTAACAAATTTAGCAAAAGAAATTTCGACTATAAAAATAATTGCTTCAAATAATGGTTTTCATACAAGTTTGATAGATAAAATGATAAACAAGAAACGTAGTCAACTAGCGTACAACAGCATATATCCTCAATTAAAAGTAGAAAAATCGGAAAAATTCACATCTTTAACATTTTTTGGTCCTCTAACAGAAAAAGTTGCTAATGTCATACCTAAATGAAATATTAAAATTGCTTTCAAACCTAAGACAAAACTCTCAGGATTTTTATTCAATGCCAAAGATATCACTTCAAAATTTGAAAGTTCAGGAGTTTATAAGTTGATTTATCCTGTATGTAAAGGAGTATATATAGGTCAGACTGGTCGATCGTTCAAGATTTAAAGAACACCAACAACCTTTTTTGAAAAATAAAACGGATTCAACGTTTTCAAATCATTGCCGTGAAAACCACCACCCATTTCCACAAATAGATAATTTTAAAATCATGCACAAATTACCGAAAGGAACCAAACTTACTTACTTAGAATCATTAGAAATTTTTGAACTCAATAATAATGCAAAAGATACCTTGCTGAACGACCAGATTGACCTGATATATTCTCCTATATTTAGTGTATTCAAACGATAATATAACGACTTTTCTAAGAATATTGTATTGTACCAATTTGGGAAATTCACTCGATTAGCCCTTCTTGAAATATGTTCCTCTTGTCTATTTAGGTACCTGCAATAATTCTGTCCCACCCGTAAGCGCAAATCTATAATTCTGTATTCAGTTCTTAACTCAAGCTGCCCGATGATGGTCTAGTGACCACAATTGCAATCGATATGTTATATTTTTCAAAATATTTTGTGATAATAAACGTAGTAAATTCAAATTTAGTTTTGGATATTATTCATTAAAAAAAATGCCATAACCATTCATAATAAACATACGATGCACTTATAATTTTCACTGAAAAAAACTCTGACTTATTACAACCATTGTTTTATTATTAGCTTAATTTTTTCACATTTTCATAAAATTAACTCATTCATATTACAAATATACATTTGAAAAAATCTCATGTGAGATTCGGGGAGGGGGAGAGGGGTCGAGCAAGAATTCACGACATCTCACCAAGGGGTGAGGAGGAGTCAGAAAATCGCCAAAATTATCTCATGTAATGACAGAACGTCATTATTTCCTGTGCACATATTTCGCTGATTAAATCGACCTAATATAGCAAAACCTCTATTCAAATGATGTCCTTATGAATATGCAATATCAGAAAATGAATGAAATTTATCTCGATTTCACGGTAGTGAGCAAAATAAAATTGTGCCAATCCAGAATTATTTTGAATATTATGGCACAAAATTGAAGACGTCTCCAATTTTACGAAGACTCGTCATATCAGAAGAGGATAATTTATTAAATGATTTGGAATATTTCCACGCACGTCCACAGAAGCTTCCATAGGCAGCGAAGTAAATGACTTGGGCATATCTCGAGCACCTGTTCATCTAATTTTACAAGACCATGGGACGCAACCTTTCAAATTTAACGAGGTCCAAGCTGTGAGTTTACAAAAGTATACTAGAGGGTGGAGTTCTGTGAAATTCTCTTGGTTCGCATTCAGGAGGATCCAAACTTGTTGCCGAATATTATTTGGACTGACGTAACAAAATTTTCAAAATTAACATTTTTGGTCAGTAGAAAAACCTCTTGCCACAACAGAAATGGGATTTCGAAACAAATAATAAGAACCGCTATGAATGATTTCCTGGATGATCTTAGTCTCCAGGAATATTCAAACTGCTGGTACCAACTAGATTACGCACCGGCTAATTCTACTGAAGTCACAGAAGTTAACCAACTTGTTTAATGACCATTGTTGGTTCATACGATTAGGACCCTGGATTTGAACAACAAGATCGCCCGACCTCACACCACTAGATATTCATTTTTGTGATATGATAAAGACGAATATATATACAAGAGTGCAAAGCAAGGAAGAGTTTTGTCAGCGGATCACTTAAGTTTTCGAGGAAATTGAGACAAATAAGATAGGAAGAGCCACTATAAATAGTCTACTACCACGAATTGTGAAGTGTTTAGAGGTAAACGGTCAACAATTTGAACATTCATTACGATAATTCGTATCAAGTATTCATTCTTATTTTATTTTGGATTATCCACCTCAAGGATTGAAGACAAATAAATCTCAGTGTAAGCTAACTCGATATACATGAAGAAATCTTTACTATTGTGTGTTATGCCAGGATACACTAACATAGTGCTGTCATTAAAGAGGCAGCACTCAACAAATACTTGCCAGTGATAATCTGCAACAAAAGTATATAAAAAGTTTTTGTTATATTAATTCTATATGGTTCCGCAGAATCATATTTCTATATATATATATATATATATATTTATATATATATATATATATGTGTGTGTGTGTGTGTAGATAGATAGATGTATCCATGATATTAACTTTTTTCGTTTTGAACCTTTTTCAAAGTGCGTTAATACAATACCACAGCTCATCTATTTATCTATCCCTAATACCACACGATTTTAATCTCATCAAAGTTCATATTTTCCACTGCAATCATTTCCTCAAATTGGCCCATTATGCCCTCATCAACTGCGCGTATCCGCGCCTCGTTTGGAACCGAACCCCCGGCAATTTGCCGCAATCGCGGTCGCACAAAAAGTTGGCGAGCATGCGCTTCTCAACGTCTAATTCGAAAATTGGCGTGCACGCCAATTTTCATCAATAAAGCTACATTAACGGTTCTCGCCCAGCTGCCGATTCTCTAATTAATGTAAGATATTAGATGCTAAACCGCTTAGGTCCCAGAAGATCGTGACGTCGTAATATAGCCGCCGCTGTGCGAAATGTATAATCGAAGGAAGCCCTGAATTATTAGAAAAGCGAGAAGCGCGCCATTACTCAATACGCGCGGTATTTTTTCATACAGAAAACGCGAAACTTGATATTAAACTATTAGGAAAAAGTGTGGATTATTTGTTTCTTGAAAATGACTAATCGATATCAGTGAAAGTTTTGTTTTTCATGCTCTTAAATCGGGTGCAATATGGAATAACTAACCAACAAATTTTCCTAGTTTAAATCATGATTTGGGTATTTTTTCCATACCTACTGACATGATGAACTGTTTTCTATATTACAGTTGATCATTAGGTGTTTATGAGCTCATTTTCTCCGAGTATAATGGTTTTTATATAAGTTAATACATTCGATAATCTCTATTAATCGAAAAAAGGACTATAGTACAGCAACATCACTGCATAAATAATAACCACATCTGCGAAACTTTTTGAAATTGAATTACCTACCTGGAACGTTTAGAGATTCATAAAGAATTATCTGATAAATAGTCCAGGGACCTTTTGAATCTTCAAATCGACATACCTGCCATCAGAATTCCGAATATTTGCTAAAACCCTTCAACAAAACTAAGAATATTGCATGTAGTTATAAGATGGAATTATGTCCGAACCGATCTGAAGTGTAAAAATTACAATATATTTTCATGATAATAAACATTAGTGAATTTCATATTATCAAGCACCTGTAGCAGGTACTCTAATCTTAGTATCTTAAAAAAAAATCATGAGCAGCAGAGATTTTTCGTGCGAAATTCATCGCGTCGAGATGAGATTCTCAACAAAAACAATTATATTTTCAAAAACCACGCTTAAATAGCAATCTGACTACTTGAAAAGTAGAAAATAATTTATTTTATTTAAAAAAAAATTAAGAAGTGCATCCTGGTTTAGGAAAAAAAGTTGAAACCAATAAAGGAACGTACCTCCACATCAACTCAATCCACGTACCAAATTTCATCCCTCTATCGTAAAAAAAATTTTTCGAAGTGCATCTTGTAATGATAGAGAAGTAATCAGGGATGCGACTAGAACAAAATAGATCTGTCTAGTGTTGTTCCGATTTAAGTACTCATCAAAATAATACTTATTTCTATGCATAAATAGTAGAGTTCTGTAAACAAACAGGCCGGGTAAAGAAAGCATATTATTTTTCTTGAATATTCCACGACAAGATCCTCTGTAACTTATCCCCAACATAATCCTCAGGGCAAATTCTGAGCAGCAAATATTATCTTCGCATAAGAGCCAGCACCCCAAAAAATAACACCATAACTCAGCAATGAATAAAAATTAGCAAAATACACCACAACCAATACATCAACCTTCTCCACGTACACTTTTTAAACTGATATCGATATCAAAAATCAAAGAATGGATACACCAATTTCGAAGGAGCTAAATGAGTACTTTTATTAATCAAGATATAACACAAAAAACTATATTTTATTTCAACGATTCAGTATTTGTCAGATATCTCAAATCACAAGGCTTATTTAATATTTTCCACTTTGCGGAATATATTATTTCAATGCTACCCAGAAGCCATCCTTCTTTACGCAATATTTCCAACATAAAGTAAATTCCCTCTTAGCTTCAAACGATCTACATAATATGAAGGTGAACCCCTAAATAATATATAATCAATCGTAGAATGATAATCGCCTAGAGGAGAGTAAGAATAATGAATAACTACTAATAGGTAAATACAGACTAGGATAATAGATGTTTTATGTACATTTCCAATCCACAATATTCATATTAGAACATAATCGAATGATCTTAATGTTTAGCACTTTTAAAGTCAAGACCTCTTCAAATAAGAAGTTGAGAATACTCGAAAATATCAGGACATATCTAATGAATGTTTATTTGCACCGTAACATATATAAAACACTCGTGGAACAGAGATCTCAGTAAGATAATTTTATTTCCTCACTTTTGTTTCTCAACATACAAATTCTTAATCCCCTAAGTCAATTTGGAGCTGCTCTGGAGGTGAGCAAAACCTCAGAACCCACGAAAAAAATTTCTACATTAAAACAGCGGCAATTAAGGAAAATAGTTCGAACTACCAAAAGCTATTGACCAACTCAATTTACATAAGAAACTTCAACTCTCTAACATTCTGCAGAAGCTGAGAAGGTGCCAAAGCATCAAAACCCAAGAAAAAAACAAGAAATTTTCACATAAAAATAACAGCGGTTAGAGAAAAATCTTTCTCCACGATCATCACAGAAATCGCCAATTCTGATATCAAATTTGATTACAGAATGCTGGAATTCTCTCTCTAGAGATTGAAGAAATATTCTGCAACACCTCTGCCCCCATGCAATTTGAATGTATTTGCTTTCTCTCCCTTGTAATAGAATATACTTATAGACTTTTCATTTTGGTGTAATATAAATTATCTTTTGTTCGTTTTCATTTAAAAATATATGAGATTGAATTCTCGCACATCACTTGGTGAAACATCATAAAGAATAAAGTATAAACTTTAAAATAAAAACACTTGGCTTATGTTTCACAATATAAAAAATATTTAGATACTGTATTTAGCAGTAATAAAAAGTCGACATGTTTCGAGCTATGAACTCATTATCAAGACTGACTACAGGAGAGTATTGCATCGTAATTTATAAAACAGACAAAAGCATTATTATGGAGACGTTATGTGGATGATATTTTTTGTATTTGGACCGGTACAGATAGGCAGTTAGATAGTTTCCTTAAATATATAAATACTTTCTACAACTCGATTCAATTTACAAAAGAAGTAGAAAACGAAAACGGTACCTTGAATTTCTTAGACGTTCAGATTGCTAGGAATTTGAATTCTCTTACTTTCAACATTTATAGAAAACCAACCTTCACAGATACTTTAATTCACAGCGACAGTAACCAACACATTAAAATAAAACTCAGTGCTTTTCATTCGTTCATACATAGGTTGTTCACGATTCCATTATCGGAAACAAATTTTCAAACTGAAGTTAATACAATTAAATTATTAGCCATCAATAACGGTTACAATGAAAGTCTTATCGACAAGCTCATTGGGAAAAAACGAAGAAAGTATCTGTTGCATTCAATATACCCCACGCAAACTATTAATGAAGAACAAAAATACTTCCCAATAAATTATGTGCCTAATTTGAGTAGCAAAATTTGTAACAGACTATCGAAAAATAACGTTAAAACAATTTGTACAAATAAAAGAAACTTGAAGTCATTCTTGGTCAATAATAAAGAAAAATCTAACATCGGAGAAAACAGTGGTATTTACAAAATATTTTGCGACGAATGTCCTGCTTTCTATATTGGACAGACAGGAAGGAATATAAATATTCGTGTTGAAGAACATAAAAAGTCAATTTTACAAAAAAAAAATACCACTGGCTTCTCTGAACATTGTATAAAATTCAATCACTTCCTGGATTTCAACAAAACCAAATTGTTACATTCAGGTAACAAGGGTAAACGTCTTGACCTTCTCGAAATTCTCGAAATAAGTTCCGCCCATAATAGTCAATTACCCCTTGTAAATGAACAAATTGATTTTCAGGTATCACCTTTGCTTTTGTCTGTTTTATAAATTACGATGCAATACTCTCCTGTAGTCAGTCTTGATAATGAGTTCATAGCTCGAAACATGTCGACTTTTTATTACTGCTAAATACAGTATCTAAATATTTTTATATTGTGAAACATAAGCCAAGTGTTTTTATTTTAAAGTTTATACTTTATTCTAAAAATATATATTTAAAATTTTTGATCGTGGAGAAAGTATAGTCTGCTACTCGGTTAGAATGAAAATTCGTGATGCTCGTGGTTCCTCATGCTCGCCTTCGGCTCGCGCTCGGAACTTTTCCACTCGCATCGAATTTTCATTCTAACCTTGTTACAGAATATACTATTATACCACCAAGGTTCCTAAGGTTTGAAAAATTTTCGCTCATGCGCCTTTTTGCTACTACCTTTCCCAATATTTGGAGATGACAAAATTTTTACTGAATTTACCATATTTCAGGGGAAAACACGATTAAAAACTCATTGGCATAGTTCTTTCCTTAGGAATCTACCATATATTTCTGAACTCAAAATAAACCTCAAAATGAACAGACACCACTTTTTTCAAAAGATTAAATTGATATGAAATAATTCAAACATCAAAACGCTAGAAATTTAGGTAAGGTATTCATTTGCAACATTATCTCACAAATAATTAAATGCATGGAGAGGTAGGAATAAGATTTGTAACACTTTTAGTATCTAAGTATCAAAAACCATTGAATTTGAAGTTGCTGTTCAATATGAGAAGCTTTTTCAGTAAATAATACGTTATAGTCACGGATGACTGACGCGAATGATTCTGAAGATATCTCGACTTGAAGCTTCTGAAAATAAGCACCTGAAAGATATTTGATAGCCCTCGTCCCACTGTTTTAAGAAATCTTCCATTGGGTTTTAATTTTTCAAACCAGTTTCATACAACAGTAAAAGAATACCTGGTTCACGTTTCAAATAATCTTACCAGCTCGAATAGTGGTCTAAAAACTACCTAGTTCATTTCTAACCTTAATAACACAGGTACGACCATAATATTTTCATCTCGAAAATTCCATCTTCATCAATCACAGCTCATTTCTCACTGACTGAAAATTTTCTCAATTAAGCTACATGTTATATTCGTTCAATATCGAGTTTCATAACAGATTCCTATAACTGATATGAAAATATGCCACTGAATACAGAATGGAGCTCATATGCCAGAGTAACTTATTAAATATATATATATATATATATATATATATATATATATATATATATATATATATATATATATATATATATATATATATATATATAATGTTGCATAGTAACCGAAGTATGCAGTG
The DNA here is from genome assembly GCA_030704885.1 of Cynegetis impunctata. Classification (NCBI taxonomy): domain Eukaryota; kingdom Metazoa; phylum Arthropoda; class Insecta; order Coleoptera; family Coccinellidae; genus Cynegetis; species Cynegetis impunctata. The sequence continues at coordinate 137,352 of JARQZK010005086.1, read as the reverse complement.
GGATGTTTTCATTTCATATTACTGTAATTCTATTAAGCAGATTTTGTCTAGACTACAAATAAATTTAACAATGTGAACTTGTGACAAATCTTTCAAAATTAGAGAAGGTTTAGCCCATTTGATACCTATTTAGAGGTAGTAACATTATTTTATTGAACTATTCAAAAAGTTGTTTGCAGTTATTGTTTAGTTGTAAAAATTATAAAAAAATTCTTTTCAAAATTTTCACTTCATGCTCTTTCGGATAAATATTTTTTAGTTTCTTTAAATTTAGCTAGGACCGTGTCCCGTTTATTTGATATATCGACGATTGTCAATTATTAAAAGAAGATCACCTAGTTGTTCTGTGGTTTAGCTCCGAGTGATCAGGGTCACTTCGACCATGTTTGTCTGGTTTCCTGTAGGTAGCAAGATGGGAAATTACTGACTGTTGAAAATATGATTTATATTTCTTGAAATGGATGTTTACATATGTGACGAAGTTTCAAAATTGTACCCATCAGCATTTCTGTTCCTCTTTCACGTTTTTTCAAAATTTATATAACCTCAAGTTCGTAATTTTTCAACCTTTCTTGTGAATGCTGTTGTAACTCAAAATTTGTTCTTTCATTATAGATGTCTTGATAAAGGAAATAACCATTTCCGAAAGCTCGACCATATGACAAAGAGTATTCTTTAACCTAGCCCAACAATTATTCTGACTGCAACCTCAAAATTTATAAATACATTTTTCCTCAACTAGCCAGTCGAGACTACCCGTCTATATATATATATATATATATATATATATATATATATATATATATATATATATATATATATATATAAATATATATATATATATATATATATATATATATATATATATATATATATATATCTATATCCGAAACGAGCATCGAGGATTGAGAAGTGACCCCCAAAAAGGCCAGAATACATAATTATTTATTTATTGCTGTCTCCTTTGATTATGAATCAATTCAATAACTTCACAGAGAGAAACAAGCTACCCACGGATAAAAACAAACATAAAATATCCAATCAGTTGGTTTTTTTATAAATATTCATGAGTGATTATGTTTGAAGAGGTGCACAAATTTTATGCTGGAATAATTAAAATTGAAGGTCATAATACGACGAAGGACGAAGAATATCCTAGCCATAAAAAGTTCATAAACACCAATATTTCTCTAATTTATTGCCACTATATAAAGTAGGAAAAAATCCATTAAACTAACTGAGAACTAAATTGAACATTTATCTTCCAAAATAGGTAAATGGGACAACTATGTAAAACGTCGAATAATCAGTGAGCGTTTGAAAGAAACATTGCTTTATGTATAAAATACACAAAACATTGCTCGAGTTGATGAAGAATCGTTTCAGACACTTAAAACCATCTGGATCGATCAATAGAAAAATCGCTATTCCTTCTCATACAATTTTAAGTGCTGCTGAATATTTTTTCGGCTTATTCCGAACAAAAAATGGTAATATCGAAGAGAGATTGCTACCAAATATCTTTCATGATAAAAAATGTGTGGTTCGTCTGTCAATCTATCAGGGCAAAAGTGTCCAAGTCGATATTCATAAATTGGACTTTCAGCTTTAGAGAGATCTTTATTTTTGAAAAGAACCATAAAAATCACTAATCTGCCAATCATAATTGTATAAACACCATAGGACAAGTTTTAGCAAGACATTTCTAATAACATTCCTATCTTGGATAAGGTGCACCAGAATAATAACATGTAATCATGTAATTTTGGTATCGTTACTCCCGGCAAAGCTTTTAGATGGGCGAAATGAAATTACTTTTATACACACCGCTGAATAAGTTTTTGAAATAAATTTTTGATGATGTCCTACACTTGGTGGTTCTACCCTTCCATGGAGCAGGAGATCCCTTCGAAGAGTACAATTTGCTGTGTCCATGATTTTTTTCCTAATTTGGATAAAAAACTCCAAGATGACACTTCACCATGGAGAGTTTTTGGTATCGCTAGATCAGGCATCGCCGCTAGATCGACGGAAATTGATGAGCTTCGCTGGTAAGTTAATTCGGTCGACATTATGGTCCAAAAACCTACTTTTAGAAGGACCTTTCAGGAAAATTCTGTGCTGTTTGTCAGAAGACAGTTCAGTGACTTGGAAAGCATATATTATCTCCTCAAGTGGCGCCATCTTGTCAGGCGATCTTTGAGAGAGTAGGAGAGATTGTGGGATGGAGAAATGAAAAGAAGGGTGAGTCACTTCGTCAGGATTATCAAGAGGCAAGCAATTACACCAAGGGGTGTGCAACTATGGCCAGGCGCCAGGGGTGAGTTACATGAAGTATATATTCATAGATGTCTAGGAACTCATGATTGAATGCCGATAACGATGACATATATCATAATCTTTCCTTGTCATTTAAATCTATAACACTTTGAGTTGTACACAAAGAAAACAGCTAAGAAGAGAAAACAAATTTCGACTAAATAGCTTTATTTCGTACTTAAAACTCCTTTCGATTAAAATATTCCTTTGATCAAAAATGACTGATTTATACGCATACTTCCTCGGAATCAATTTTATTTAGGTTGTAATCTAAATTTTTGTCGTCATCGAAAATCATTAACTGCTGATTTAATCTTGCATTGTCCAAGTTTACAAGGCAACATGAGATTTGGGCTTAATTAACAATTACAAGGATCATTGGAATTAAATACGGTTGCTGTTGCTCTTGACATTTACGTTAAACCAGATGGAGTTGGAGATTGTTTTATTTTCTCTTAACGGTCAATCACGTAACGATATACGAGTTGAGAAATTTCGAATTTTTCAACGGATAATTATATATATCAAGAGATTTTTTTCCAAACAAGATTGAAATTTTGGGTAAATTATTAAAATTTTAACTGGAACTAATTAGAGAAGGAAATATAGATCTATCGAATTATTAAAATGGAAAAAATACCAAACATCCATTAAGAAAAAAGTGATTTTAATTTTTGGAGTTTACTTATTTAGCCCGCTGTATGAAAATTTTAGGGTATATCGGCAACAGTCTATTCATGCACAATAAACAAAATTATTAAGCGATTGAAGTTAATGAAACATTGAAAGTTATAAAAAAACTGATTTGAATGACAATGAATAACGAATAGGAAGAATCAGAGGAACACGTGGATGCGGTTTATTTTATCATTATTATTATTTTTAATTGAATTAACGAACAGATGTCTGTTAGTTAATGTATATATCTATGTTCGATTAATAGCATATATCTTTTATATTTTATATTATGATTATGTTATTAAATTTATTGTTGGAAGTTTACACCTCATATATTAGGGTATATTGGCTGTTGATGCATGTATAGGTATATATTATACAACACATACAACAGCAATCTAACCGTCAATTTGTGTTTTGATTTTAGAGTGTAGTTTATTTATTTATATGTATTGATACTTATATTTGTGCACAATAAACAGAATTCTTAAGTGATTGAAGTTAATAAAATATTGAAAGATATAAAAGAAAATGACTCCAGTCGTGCGTCGAAGCTGACACACAAATTTTTTTTAAATATTTTGAATATTTAAAATTTAAGAGGTTATGAGTTGAATATACTCAAAAAACTGATGCAAATGGTCTCTTCATAACCAAGCATACATGAAAATATATTAACAAAAAAGGCAGAATACATTGAATGATATAGGGAGAAATACAAACATGTAGAAAGGTGGATAAGGAAACGTAAAAGAGAATGGAATCAACGTTAAAGCCGAATGACTCCCGGAAGAATGGCCGAGATACGAACATGCCCCTCTAAAGAAAACCTTTTGGGAGATCTCGAAAACGATAGCGCGATAGGTGCTATCGTTTTGAAGAAATTATACGAAAATACTGAAGTAAACAGATAACTCGCCTCCTTTTCAAAGACAAATCCAACAATCAAATATTTTAAAGCTATTTTGTACATTACGTGGGTGAAGGTTTCTGTGGTTCCCTTCTCATCTAATATCAACAGACCTGACTGTTGATATTGGACTAAATAGCACGTAATTTATAATACAAAATAAATAATTGGTTTGCCATTTTGGACTTCCTAAAATGCAGGCGGCCGAAGGCCGCATTATGGCATACTTATAAAGCCGAGATAAGGAGATCGGCCCCGAATCGCGGGGCCCGAAGGGCCCAGTAGATCGCCCCCGTCCTTTCCGTAGTGCTTAGGCTACGTCTCGCCTCGATCCGAGACGCCGATTTTCGATATCGAACGTTTAAAGTTTGACGTTTCTCCGAAATTCGCTAAAACGGCAGCATTCCCGACACTTAAGAACTATTTTCGCGTCCCATGGACTTGAATTCACGTGATCGCCTTTGGAGCCGATAGTTGGACGGGTTGAATTCTATCGAGAAGTTTCGGCACGGCGAGGCCCAATGAGGTCGTAGTACCTAGCCGATTACACACGAACTGAGATTGACAGCGAGTAGATTGTGCGCCCGTTCGACAGAGGTAGGGACGGGCTCAGCACTTGACACGTCGCGTACCGTTCGACAGAGGCAGGGACGGGCTTAGTACTCCTCGGCGTTCGAGAAACTATATTTTTATCGATGTATATTTTTCACGGATCTATTTAATGGGCGATGGAGGCTCTCACTAGTTAATAACTAAAAACGGCCACAGCCATAATGAAAAAATTTTGAAAAAAAGATAAATAGTACCCTATTCTTTGACTTTTCAAAATCCAAATAATTTGAACCTATTTCGAACATTAAGTGGGTAAAGGTTTCTGTGGTTTTCCTTACCATCTAATAATAACAGATTTGAATGTTAATATTGGACTGAATAGTACGTAATAAA